>CM073745.1:17361052-17780449 GCA_037127355.1 Schoenoplectus tabernaemontani
GAGGAGGTCATTCCTCTTTTGCTTTTCAAAATGCTAATGAGGTATGTTGTCTTACATTTCTACCCGCCAACTGGTTCTGGTCTGGCATTACCTGACTTTCTGTTCCAGTAATGACCTAATGTTTTATGTAGTGCTTGTTTTTGATGATGTTTAATCAGATATAATATTGCATAAATTTGTCTTTCTAGAACTACTGTGCAGGTATGATATGGTAATTTGATAACTCTTAACTTCCAAATTGCAACTATGAACAATGTAGGTGCCTGTTTTGACATCAATGAAGGTATCATGCTTGTTAGAGAAGATTAAACCTTTGAAGGTATTGCCAAGTTTAATTTTGAGAAAAGTAGCTCAGCTTTGCAGTAATTTATGTGTAAAGTTGCATTATGAAAATATCAGTGGGTATAAGAAAGTTGTATAGCACTTGATGTAAATGTAAGGAACTCAGGAATATGGTGTTCTCTATTCATAAGAAGAACAATTGTTTCTGTCAAAATGATTACAAAATAATTAATTAAATGAGCAGTTTTGCCATGCTAATCATCTTTCAGGAACAATCAAACATAGTAACAAAGGAAATTCACTCCATAAAGTTTGACCCTTCTTGCTCACACCAGTTGGCGTTTCATCTCGATGATGGCTGGTACACTCCTCTCTATATGTATTATATTGCTTATTTTTATATAAATTTTAGCATCTTGAAGCACTAGACAACCTGTAAAGATTTACTATTTGATTTCTGTTTCTGATGTCAGCATAATGTGTATCAAGTAATTGGTGCATATGCATAGCAAGTTTGTATTGTTTCATGTACAAATGTGTTGATATATAGTATTTAATTTGTCTAGTGTATTATTCAAAAAATTATTTTGTTTATTTTGTAGGTCGGGAGTGATAAATGTAAATGATATAAGTGTGACACATGTGCACTGCCCCCCTCCTGATTGGTTGTGAGTATCGCTCTGAAATTTAGTTTATATGCGATGGTGCTTCTCATATGTTTCAGTGTTCTTATTCTAATCCTAGTTTTCCAATATACACTCTCAGTGTTCACTCTGCTTTGATTGTTTTTTTTAATAATATTTAAGGAATGGAGGCATGTTGACATGGACAGATATTAGAAGACCAGCTTGGTTACCTACATTTTCGGTATGGGTGTATGCTTGTCTGTGCAATTACGCAAGTTACTTTGCTTCATATAACATATGTACATAAGAAAATACACACATCTCATGTACATGCACTTTTTGTTGAGCAGGTGTATGCTGTAGGTTCATCGTCAAGTAATGGAATATACCTTCTGGACTTTTATCCTGATAAAAGCTCGCCTTCCCACATTTATTTCAAGTTAGTCCATTTTTATTCTGGTTAGCAATCTACAAGCTTACTTTATATATCTTCTTGTCTAGCCATGCAAAACTCCAATGATTGCTCAGGTGTTCTTTATTTGGAAAGAAATAGGATGGATTGAATATTAGGGTACAAGTTGAATATTTCTATTTCTATGAAATTTAATATGCTTCTTTCTTAATTTTTATTTATATGGTGGAAAAGTATGACATGTTTGTCAATTTCTTGACATAATGGTTCTTATACATAACTGGGATGTGTATTTGGGCATATATCAGCAAAAACCTATGATGGCAAATGAAAAGGTCGTATATCTATTTTGACAGTGATGAGGAAAAAAACATATCTAAAGAGGAGAAGATGCTGATGCAAAATAGATTAATCAATACGTCTGAAGACGTGCTTTCCTGTACCGTTCATCCCTTTAACAGTACTATTATTGCTGGAACAAAGGTATTATTCACCATTCTATAATTATTTGTCAAGGATTAAAATACCATGACCAGGAATCCAGGATGACCGGAACAGTATCAGTCATACCTTCACAAAGAATAACATGGATCAGGAGTCAGGACTATTACCTGCAGATTATATTGATTGCTTTGATTCACTTTCTTTTTTATAAGAGTGGTAAGTTTCCCACCAGTTTCGTTGAAACCAAAAATTCATTACAAAAATGTTTAAAAAAAAAACAGTATCCTTTTGTATAAGTTATTATTCACTTGAATTTTGCAAATCTAATTTCTTTTTGTTTGTTTTAGGAATATTCTTTGTTGGTGGTATCACAAAAGCCTAATGAAGACGGCAAATAGAGAAGCACTTACAAGTTACGACAAATAGTTCATTCTAATTTGTTTCAATCCAGGATTTTACTTGGTTGTAACTACACAACAGGCCAACAACGTATATAATTGTATGACTATCATTTTATGAGTATGTCTGAACTGAGGGAGAAACTGAAACAATTTGTTGTTGCAACATTATTGCACCAAACATTATAGTCTATAACTCAGCATTTAAATGAACAATCTCTTATTTGTCCTTTTTCTGTCTTTAAGAGATGAATAACATCATTTGTTTTGTTTGATTTTTTTTCTTTAATGATATCTGTTGATATCTTTTGAAAGGAGCATAGAACTACAAGCACAACAAAAAGAGAGACAAAACACCTCAGAGAAGAAATAGAGCTAATTTCATTTGCAAAAGGAACATTGTCTTACTATGATTATTGCCTGAATAACACGAATATCTCCCTGAATTTACAAGCCTAGTAAATTCCCAATTATCATGCACAAATGATGCATGCACACAGCCAATTCTGTCCCAAATATGATGGTTGTAATTCTCCCTGGACTGAACCCTACTAATGGAACTCCAATGTTCACATAAGTCTTCTAATCTATAACCCCAAATTTGATGCACAATTGCTGCAAAACAAAATGTTTCACCGCATGGACATCAGCATCTTGCACCTGGCATCCCTCCTAGAAACCCTAGTTGCTGTATTGTGTTTCAGTTTCTCTCTCTTCATAGATCTCTTCACAATCTTCTCCAGTTTCTCAATAGACTCGGACAGTTTCTTCTCATATGCCTCTATCTCCGGAGTTTTAGCAACTTTGATAGGCGTGAAATCCACAACTGTCAGATCTGGTTTAACCGGTTGGATCTGGCTGCTGAAAACTCTATTGGCCGGTTCTGGTGTATGGAGCTGAATCTGAGCGGGGCATGGCGTCTTAGCCAAATTGGGTGTGGGGTCCATCCGCTGAGGTGTCATGTCAACTCGCATATTCATCCTCTCAATGGCCTGCCAATTTAAATAAAAGAAGTTGAACAACAGACAAGGAGAATGGGAAAACAATTTAGGTTTCAAATTACGTGACCATAAAGGCAAAATAGTTTTAAACAGTGCACAGGACAAGAAGAATGATAAATAGATATGAAGAAAAAAAATGAATGGAAAAAAGAGCAATGAAAAGATTTCAGAAACCTTGCAAATGAGAGTGATATCTCTGAGAGGGGTACGCGGGTACCAGTCTGGCAAGGGGCTCTTCCTATGCTTTGTTTGTGCTGACAAGCCACGCCCTGCAAAACGACCAGCTATTGGGCTGACAAAATTCTCTGTGTTGTTGCTGGCAGGCGGTGTGGGCCCCACTGTAGCTTTTCTTGTAGAAGTGGTGGAGGTGAGAATTCTGAGCTTGACCTGTGGTGTCACAACACACCGAATGAAGTAGCCTCCCATCACCTCCCCCATCTGCCCTCCTTCGAGTATCATCTGCAATCAAAATCAACTAATTAGTTTAACAAACAAATGAAGTAACACTAAATTAAGCCTTAATTTTCTCCTACTAATTCACAGATCAATTGTTTAAAATTAAGAAATTATACAAAAAGGAGCTGCAGAGAAGGAACAATAAATTACTGTAATAATGTTGAAATAAGTTCAAGAAAATCTAAATGTCATCTAAATGAAATGTCCTAGATTGTAATTGCAGCTATGCATGCGCACCTCTCCCAATAATCCACTCTTTCTTCTTTTTCTTGGAACAGAGATACCCACAAAAAGAAAATTTTGGCCACGAAACATTCTTTATGATTTGAAAGAATTAAAGATCTTTCATTCATTTCTTTAATTCGTCAATAAAGCCCAAGCACAAAGATAGTAACCTATAAAAAGCTCAAGACCTTTTCTAACAAATTAGTGGTCAATCAATTCACTTCGTCACTGCATATGGTTACAAAATACAACCTAGAAAATCGAATCAACTATAGAAAGAAAATGTTTAGCACGTCAATTCCAAAACAAGAACGATTAAATCAAAACAAAGGTTTCATAAAGAGGGGAAAAGAAGAGCTAACATTTGATTGGATCTGGTTAGTCTATCCCTTCGTCTCGTCTCTCCTCACTTTGTGTAGTAGTAGTAGTAGTACGAGGACCAAGATCGAACTAGAAGAGAAATCTCACTTCTCTCCAAGATAAATTACAGTAGCGTCCAAAATGAATTGGAGACGGAGAGAGAGAGAGGGTGGAGGAAGGACTGGGGATGAGGTTTTATCAATTTTTCTTCCTACTTTAAGATCGTGCAAATGTAGACTGACTGTGGATACGCTCTGCCTGGCCCATTTGTCAGTGAGGCGGATCGAAAGTCTCGTTTCCCAGCCTCAAATCCTCAGGCGGGCGCGGTAAGCAGGAGTTTTCAAATTTTCAATCCCTAAGATTCGTGCAGAGAGCCCGATAGTTGATCCGCATCTGTTGATAGTGAGTGGTCCCCGCCAGTCAGTGAATATTGCAAGGGTCAGGGACTCAGGTTTGGCGCTCTCCACAAATATTCTGAATATTCGAATTAGCTATCATAGACTGATAGCTAGGGCGTGCAATCAGTCAGTTCAATTCAAATGAAAATAAATATATATCATTCAAGTTTTATTTAATTTGTCAAATTACTAATTAAACTAAATTTATAAAAATATCAACTGAATAACTTAAAAATCATATAAATTAAAATTTTATTCGGTTAAACCAAAATTATATTATTTAAAGAGATTTAAAAAATCAATAGTTTCAAAATAATGATATAATAATAAATTATTTTAAAAATAAAATAAATAATTAAATAAAATCTATAAAAAATAAATATATTCGGATTATTAATATGATCATTAATATACTCGGTATATTTTCAATTATTGAGTTTTTTTTGTTTCTCGGATTTGAAAAATTATAAATTGAACCAAAAATATAAAACCGAATTAGCTTAAATATTCAAACAAAATAGAAATTTGAAATCGAAAAATAAACCAAATAATTTAAAATTTAACCGTTCCATTGAAATCCAATTTATCTGATCCGATACGTTTGCACACCCTATCAATAGCTAAAAAATGAAATCGATCCCAACTTAATCTAATCTCTTGCGAAGCCTTCTCTATTGGGAAAATAAATCTAAATTTCTGCCGATTTTTTTCTACTGACAGTTTCGAAGCCCGCATAAAATTTGAACAGATTTGACGAGTGAAAAGCAAAACTTAGCATTTGTTAAATGGGTTTAAGTACAATTCGAAGGAATCAAAACAAAACCGAGCACATTTTCAGAACAAGTCCGTGTACAGTAGAAGACGAAGGATATGCAAGATCGGGGGAAGCTCAAAAATAAGAATCAAGCCGATTTGAAATTATTAGATTGTTTTTTTTAGAATCCACTTCTAAAAAGATTATTTTTCGGTTCGTATGTTGTAAATTTCACGCTAATAAAAATTCTAAAAACGCTATTGTAAGACGATTAGACGAATGATGTAAATCCACCGAATTTGTTGCGCACCACCATTCATTTACGGTATCTAAGATGTTTAATTGTATCAAAAAATTATTGCTGCAATCATAAATGTTTTCCAAATAATTTCACCTTTTTTGTGTGTTGCACAACAGAGAAAAAAAAGCTCTAACAAAGAGATGAAGACACGACTTTTTCTATTATGTAAATATCATTTTTTATTTGTTGCGCTAATATCCATTAATTTTTTGCTTGCATTTTTCTTAAATTTGTTAATATTTTTGAAGTAATTAATGAGAAGAAAAGGGTAAAATTGGTGCAAAAAAAAAGAAAAAGGTTGGAAAAATAATATAAACTAATGTGAATCTAATTTTAACATATAAATTAACAGTAGTTTTCCCAAATGTTTCATTTTTTTATGAATTATCATCAATAGAGACATAAATTGCTTCTTATTGGGCCCGAAATCTACATCTTCAAGGTGAAAATAAAGTGAATTATATAAATTAATTGCAACTTTGAGCCCTTGATACTTTTCTACTCATGAGACGTCAGATACTTTTCTACTCATAATCTCCTGTTATCCCATACCTTCACTTTGGTCGATTAATGAAATGCGGGTTAACTTCTTAACACCTTCACTTTGGTCGATTAGTGAAATGCGTGTTAACTTCCAAATAAATAGAAGCATAGAAAGGTAGGCTCAAAGAACCTAACGTTGATTAATTGACTAGAATAGTAGATGTTAGGCTGGGCTCTTGAAATTTTGAACTATAAAAGACCCAAAACAATTTGGCATTTAATTAAGCCCATTAATATTGCTATAAATTCACAATTCCGGCTTTCCTGTCAATTTCTTCTTCTATCCTGTACGTACCGTGGAGTGGGGACCACATCACTGCTGCTCTTTGTTTTTTAACCGTGAGATCAGTCATCAACAATTCTGATTTAATAAGTGAAAAAATTCATATTTAGATTTTCTCATAATCATTTAAATTTCTCTATCTCCCATGGAGAATATGTCCCCGGAGAATATACGTAGAGTGTGGACATATGGGCCTCTCCTAATTTATTTCTAGTTTGTTTGAATTTATATCGCATACTGTCATTATTAATTATACATATTTTGTAATTATTTGAATATTAAGCATTTAAATGCATCATTTGTACTTTATAAACTAAAAGGCATAGATCTTTGGGAAAAAAATATCTGTATTAAAATTTAACGTTTGTTTTATCCCAAGCTTTTAAAAAAATGAGTTTAAACTTCACTAAAAACGTTTGAACTTGTTTTAGATCCTCACGCATTAAGTTTTTTTTGAAAGAAATGAATTTAACACTTTCTTGACAATTAAATATTTTTAATGCTGATAAATCAGTTAAAATTCATCATATTTTAAAGTGATTAAAATATAATTTTTGAGTGCAAATTACATGTATTACAAGCAATTTGATTACAAGCTAAATATTAATGATAGGCAAATTAATATTTGTCTTTCTAAAACTTTTGTAACTTCTTTTCTTTTTGTCAAATATTAAGTATAAACATGTATTTTTATCATTGTAAATGTTGAAAATTTGATCTTAGAGTAGTGCCTGTTTTATGATTTAATGGCTGTTTATTTTCATTTTAACGCAAAACCGTTAAATGATCACATCACATTTGAGGGCAGTTAAATATTTTTAAAAGCTTGTTTATCCCCTTTCTTCAACATTGCACAATCAACTGATCGTTAAATGTTATTAAATATTTGAGTAAGTTACACAAATAATTCTTAAAGTATCCCCATTTTACTAAATTGATCCTTAAAATTTTAAAACTATCATTTTATTACTGAATTGGTCCTTAAAATTTTATATATATCATTTTAGTCCTTGAAGTTTTTAATTTATATCAAATTGGTCCATATTTGAAATTCATTAAAATGATATTCTCATTTATCATAGCATTATTTTTAACATTGAAATTAGTATGAATGTAACAATAAAAATGCTATGTTAGTGTTGTGTTATTATAAATTAATTAATGTGAAAATTTTAATTATTTTTCATGAATTATAAGTTTTGTGATATGGTATGGATGCAAATATTAATTTTTTTAGCATTGATAATGATAGGAATAATTTGTTGTAAATAAAAAATTTAGCAGTAAAACGATAAGTTATTGAAACTTTTAAGGATAAATGATATTTTTGAAACTTTAAGGACTAATTTGATAATAAAGTGATAATTTAGGGATCAAATTAGCACTTTTGAAACTAATAAAGATCATTTGATAAAAGAATAATACTAAGGACCATTTATATAATTTACTCTAACTTTTTTTTAATATTATACTGTCATTAAAATCGTATATTGTAAAAACAAAGTGCTCTTCACACTGTACGTAACAGCTAATAGAGCAACACTTGACGGCTATTTGTACAGCAGTACAAGTATAATATGAAGAAACAAAATATAGAGCAGCCAACAAACGAGAATATCATTTCAATATAAAAAAAATACACCTAGCAAATTGAGACCTAGTCTTTAGGCTGAAATAAAAAAGGGCTTAGAAATTACTAACTTATAAATTATGAACTGAACTTTATTGATAAGTGGTATTGGATCTGCTAAACTTTATTTATTGAGAGAAATCAACTGCGTCTTATGAGTAAATCTCAGGGAGAAGAAAAAAACAAACTCCATTTTTTTTTTGGAAAATGGTTAAATTGGTGGCTGCACCATTCAAACAATGTATTACATTCAATCTGAGAAGAGAAGCTAACGCTTCCTTTTGACATCATAATTGGGGATACAGAATTTTGAGATGCTTTTTAATTGCCTATACTCTTATTGCATCTCACAAAACATTCTTGTATATGATGTTCTAGTAGCTAATCGTGTCGATCGAACCTTTCTTAATCAGCTGAACATCAGTTACTCATCCTCAAGACATGCATTATGCCTTCAATTCTCAATCATTCTCGAACAGAAGAAGATATTCTACTTTGGAATCTCACACAAGATAAATAATTTTTCATGCAAATCACTTTATAAGTTTCTCACCGACACATCACTCACCCTCAAAACACATTGTTAGTATATGAAAATTATAAGTATCATCAAGGATATTGGTCTTTGCTTGTCTCATGTTGAAAAATAAAATTCTCACGGTAGATAATTTACAAAGGAAAGGATGGACAATAATTAATAGATGTGCCCTTTGTAAAAATCATGAGGAATCGATACCACATCTCTTTCATAGCTATTCCTTTTTTCGACAATTATTGGTATCCACTCTTCAATCTTTAAATCAATACAACCAGTTCCTTCCTATATTGGAAACTCCTCACCAGCTCTACCTATAGATTTAGTCGTCACATATTCCTAAACAAGTCAGAGAAATGATCTTATTAACCTCATTTGTAGTCTGGAGGGAGAGATGTTTAAGAACTTTTACAGAAAAATGCAAGATTATTTATGATATGATTATAGGAGTGAAGCATGAAACACATCTTACCTCAATAAAATTATAAACTTTCAGCTCTATCTTCAGCTCCCCTTTCAATAAAATGACAAATTTATTTTTTACTCAATTATTTCGTTTTAATTTATTTAATTTATTAAAATCTTATAATCATCTCTTATAAGTAATAAAAATTAGAGAAATGACCCCTATCTTTTTTTTTCAAAAAAAAAGGCAGTCAAGAAATGTGCTAGGTTGGTGAAGGAATTAAATGATTAAATTACTCGTATGTTTCTCTAAAAAAATTAATTACTTGTTTGTATTCTCGGGTTCTATGTGGCGATACAGTGTCACAGAAGACGCTGCCAATTTGGTTGTTTGTTTGTTTGTTTGTTTTTTAAAAGGGATCAAGCTAGTCAAATTTAAATACGTAAAAAATCTTTTATTATAATTGAAACATGCGACTATCTAAATAATTAAATAAAAAATAGTTCCTTACAAAAAAAAATTATATCTTAAGCTGTATATCTCAATGCTAGTATATAATTAGTGGTAATATATAATTTCATTGACGGCGGCGGCTCAATCAAGATAGGGCTATTAAATCAATATCTGGGTCCCTGACAGTGAATCCCTTCTATTCTTTTTGTCTCATTCAATCATGATAAGTTTTATTTGACACGAGAATAAATCGGTGACAATTAGAAGATTATATATTACATATGAAAATGTGGTGACAAATTTATCTCTTAATTGATTTTTTAAACAAACTCTCAGATCTTATTTTTTGGAAGAGGTATAACTAGATTATTAAGTTAGCAACACCTCTCACAAGGAATAAAGTTATTTCATAATTGTCACTAAGTCATTATTTTCCTAAACTTAATCTTAGATTATGTTTAGGAGAGGGTAAATGAGTTATAAACTTATCCTTATTTCTCACAGGATACAAGAGTTATATTCTAATAGTCCCTCAATTATTTACAAATAAATAAGACCTTACAGTTTAGGTTAACGCTCTTTAATTATGTCCTCCCATCTTATTTGAGTATGAGAGGTCTCTTGTATAGTTTATTTTGTTTAGGGTGTTGAGTAGGCAAGGTTATCATAGGTCCCTTTTCTCAAGTTGGTTTTAAGAGAAATAAGGCATGCAGGGGATTGGAGTTAATTTGTAAGAACATTTCTGATGAAATAAATAAAAGAAAATTTCTGATTGAATTACAAAAAAAAAATAAAAAAGAAAATTTTGTAAGAACGTTTCTGATTGAATTACAAAAAAAAAGAAATAAATAAAAATAGTCACCGTAACAAGGTTCAAGCAAACAATATACCAATTTCGTCAAGAGTTCAAGAGAACTAACATATGTTTTCTGTGCCAAAGTTATATATTTTAGCACAGTTTCATTTTATATGAAAATGGGTTTTTGGTATTAAAGATCGAGATAAAATTTTCCAATTTAAAATGTGGATAAAGATTTTTTTTTTTAAATGGATTCATATTCGGATTCATCTTTACGGAGATGGCATTGTATCATTAATTACATAAAATGTTGGTTTTCATCTTTTTTATTTGGAAAAAGAAGCTTAACATGTATTTATTTTGGTCATACGGAATATTAGTTATGATTCCATGAAATGTGCTTTTTAGCTAATGAAGTACTGGTCCAAAGGATGTTTGTGTTTGTGTTGAAATTTTGAAATTTGCTAGGAAAGTAAGACTGTTTAATAACGCTTAATTGAAAATGAGTACCACTTTTTTTTCTCAAAAAACGCTCAACTCGAAAGGAAGTTGCAATCTTCAGAGTTAAATAAAATAGATAGTGCACCAAAACTATTATATTTCTATTTCGAAGAAGTATGCATTTAAAATTTCAAATTATAAAAATTTTCATCACGGTCGCCAATAATAATATTACAGCAAAATAGATAAAATCTTACTTTCAGGAATTTATTTTGGCTGAAGTGCGTGCAAAATCGCATATTATTGGGATGAATGATGGAATGAAGCTCGGAATTGTTGTCGGTTTACAAACTTTCTTAATACTAAACACAATATTTCAATGCTGTAATATATATTGATTCCCACCACCGATATTATGAGTCATATCAAACATAACATATTTGCAATAGAGTACCAGAAATAAATTAAAAGGAAAAAAATTAAATTAACGGATCAAAGAAAAAACAGAGGATCTGTTAATCTCTGTTTCATGAACCTATTAGCAACCCCAATTCTACTGCTTTGACTAAAATAAAAGAGAGAAGGATCAAAGCACAGCTTCACTATTAGTATCCAAGACCGCCATTGATGCCGGGCTCAACAATGGAAATGAGCACCACGCCGAAAAAAGTGATGGCGACAGTAGCCCCGCAGTCGGTGATCGTACGCCATCCAAAATCCCCATTGTGCCCTCTGTGAACAGCAGCTTATTTGTTTGGGCAGCCTCTAGTTCGAGCCGTGGCGGTGGCACAACCGAGTCCTTGAGCTGACGTGGTGGCTTGCCTGTTAGTTTCTGCACGAGATCCCTGAAGCCGCGAGGTTCGACACGGTACACTCGTGGAGGGGTCAGTACGTTGTTGGGCTTCCTCCAGGGTTTCATCGGTGGCTTTTGCACCGAGTGTAGGCTAGACAGGAAATCCTTCTGCTCCATTGATGTAATTTGTTTTAGGTCTGAACTCTTGTTGGTGAGATGAAGAGGAATTTCACATGATTTCACTGGGATGGTCATCATAGTATTTTATATAGCGGTTCACCGGATGATGAAGTCAATGAGTAAG
Organism: Schoenoplectus tabernaemontani; assembly: GCA_037127355.1. Classification (NCBI taxonomy): domain Eukaryota; kingdom Viridiplantae; phylum Streptophyta; class Magnoliopsida; order Poales; family Cyperaceae; genus Schoenoplectus; species Schoenoplectus tabernaemontani. The sequence continues at coordinate 17,372,897 of CM073745.1, forward strand.
CGTGTTAATAATGGGTGCCTTACACCATAAATACACCGGGCATACAATTAGCTTCCAGAACGAGACATACAATTTGTTAGGTTTTCTTTTAGGAAATAAAAACTATATTCATCATTAAAATAAACAAATTACAAAATTAATAAATAGAGTGGCGCACTACTAATGTATTCATATGAGACGACAGTAGTGTAAAAAATATAATTTAAAAATGAGGTTCACTAACATGTGTATTATGTGTACGCTATTAAAATTCATACACACACTAATACATAAATTCTAGTAGCGGTGGAAGATTATTTAATTAATAAAATGTTAGAGAAACTAATGAATCATGTTGTCTTTTTAACTAACAAAATGTTTAATCAAGATTAAGGACTGGTGTGATATTGTTTCTCAAAAACATGAATGAAACAAACTAAATTGATAATAAAAAGTGAATAATATTTGTGCATCTAGTTTGTAATGTGTCAGCTGTTTTCTTATAAAATCTAATTATACAAGAATAAGAACTTTATCTCTTTTAATAAAAAAAAATTCTAGCATTACGTACATCAAAGATATCATCGAGTAAAGAATAAATGCATATTATAATTTCTAAAAGAGTTGTGAGGCATTTGTTTTTATGAAATATAAGGGTCAGAGCCCTATCATATCCAATAGAATCAAGAGTTTTGGATGCAAACAAATACAACTCAAGAGAGCTGGGCTACTGTAGAAGTAAAGTTTCATTATGCATTTAAATACCATAATTTCCATAGAAAACTGATATGGACAAATGAATTATAAAAATAAAAGGTATTGAAACAAATTAAATTACTTGAATGCATATTTTCAGAATTTCTTATTTAAAACAAAAAAAACTTCAATATCATTAATTCAAGTGGATTGTTTGAAAATGAATTCTAGAAAAAGTGAAATGTGTAAATTAAACTTGGTATGTTATGTATGAAATTAATAAACTATATGAATACAAAATTTAATAGATTATTTCTAATATTATAATATAAACTATTCTTATTTTTTATATAATTTTGTCGAAAGTGAAATTAAGAATTCCATTAAGATGTGCAAAATATCCAGAAAGAAAGAAATATATAAGCTTTCTACGGTTGCATGGAAATCAAAGGATAGTCTAGGTTTACGGAGAAAAATAAAGGCATGGGAATATGGTGGGGTTTAGCTTTGACCAAACAGGTAGTAGCTGTCCATTCTATTATCATGGCGGCTACGGTAGTCGACCACGTGGCAAAATAGTCAAATAATGAGGGCTCATCTCACCGTAATACTTCCAATCCTGGTTTCTGGTATATCGTATATCGTACATTTGTTAAAAAATATCCTATTTCTGGCATATAAATAGACCCACGTATCCATTTTCTGCTCGTGCGTTTTGTCATGCCAGTTCTTTACGACTTCGTCGAGTTGGGTAGTAATACTCACTACAACAGAATTAAAGTTTATTAATATCAATTTACTAATTTTTAGTAAGAACTGTTAATAATATTAGAATGTGACATTTTAAAAAATAAATTCAACTATTTTCTAACAATTTGGAAGAAAAAAACTTTACAAAAATATGTCAGAAAGTATAAAAAAATTGTCGGACAATCTTTACTAACGGTTTCTTATTAAAAATCATTAGAAAAACTTTTTGCACTGGATTTTGCTAACGATTTCTTATAAAAAAACCGTTAGGAAAGTTTTTGCGCTGAGTTTTGCTAACAGTTATTTATAAAAAACCGTTAGGAAAGATTTTTGCGCTGAGTTTTTCTAACGATTATTTATAAAAAATCGTTAGCAAAGGTTTATACGCAAAAAAAAATATAATATATCCCATCTCACCAATAACATTTTGCTTTTACGGATTGCCCATCTCACCGTTCGTTTATCCCAATCTAACGATCCAAAAATTAAAATTCAAAAATAAAAATCTCACGGATTACCAACCCATTTTCAACTGTTTTCATATATAAAAAGAGAGATGAGAGAGAGACAGAGAAGAGAAAGAAGAAAAAAATAAGAAACAAAGAAGAGGGATAGAAGAAATAAAAGTCGAAATCCGACTATCTCAATTTCAAACGGTCATAACTTTTGATACGTGGCTACGCGGCCACGAAAAGCTTACGACGAGATCTACATGGTTAACGACTATTGCCCTCAAAAACACATTTGAAGTTTATTTGAAGTTTTTAGTTCAGTTTTTTTTTTAGAAATTGTATAGGTTTTCATATTATTAAGTAATCAAGATGTATTGTTTTGTAAATATTTTTTTCATTGTATGAATAATTATATTTCTTTTATATTAATTATTGAATGAATAATATGATGTATGTCACAATGCTTATCATTTGTCATTTGTTCTTATATAATTTATTATTTTTAGTTTCTTTGTCATCTGTATAGAAAGTTAAATTTACAAAAAAAATGTAAAAAATCTTTTGCTAACGGTTTATTAGCAAAAATAATTAGTAAAAATGCAAAAAAAAAGAAAATTTTAAAAACCATTTGCTAACGGTTTATTAGCAAAAAATTGTTAGCGAAAATTCAAAAAAATTCAAAAACCCTTTGCTAACGGTTTATTAGCAAAAACCGTTAGCAAATATTCAAAAGAAAATTCACAGCACCCTTTACTAATGGTTCTTGGCTAAAAATCATTAGTAAATGTCCGTCCAGCGCTCCTCTTCTTCTAACGGTTGCTTATACTTTTTCTAACTCACATTACTAACAGTTACAAAACCGTTAATAAATTACTTTTAAAATCGTTATTAAAACCCAATTATGTTGTAGTGACTCTCCTCTATTCTCTAGTGTGAATTTGTGGGACTTTGATTTTGAAATTGCCCATTTGCAGTGAATTGCGAGATAGTGTAAACCATGCGGCAAATTTCTGTTAACTAACAAGTTGCTGGACTCTCACCCGTTGAGTTTACCGTTTCTAACTTCTAGATGCTAAGAACAAATTAGAGCATCCTCTATTAAATTTTTATTTTACTTCCGTAGGACATTAGATGATTATGATTAAATATGACGCACTTATCGTTATATGATAATATCTTATGTTAATTAATTATAACTAGGGTTGTAATTCGAGTTTCGTCTTCGACAACTCAAATAAAAAATTAATAATATAAAGTTTTAATATATTTAATAAAATTTCACGTTACAAAATTTAGATACAATATTTTTAAATGCTAAGTAATAATAATAATTATAATAATAAATAATATATTTAAATATATATTAATTTATAAATGATCATATAAAAAATTAGATCATTTTTAGAGTTAAATTTCACTTTAAGTATATTGAGCACATTATTTTAAATGAGAAGAGAGAAACTATATTATATAAACTCTTGGATTCAAGAAGATGAAAAAATTTATAGAGAAAATTGATGATATAGTATACTTGAAAAGTTAAAAAATTTAATTTTGTTTATATATTAAGAATTATGATGATATTTTCAATATCATAATTTTTTATTTTATGAAATAATATAAATTTAATATTTTATTTATATTTTATAATTTTATATTGAAATACCGAAGCAATGTCTATTAATTGGGCCAACTTTCAATCTGTAAAATATATGTTCGATATTATCATAATTTGCGCAGAAAAATGACTCGTATGCTTTAGTCTTTGTACGAAATAAGATCAAATTTAATAGGATGCACGTCGAAACCTCTCCTGTTCCATTAATATGTGGTTTCGTCGTTCATCTCGTCTCTATGCGAAGAGTAATTTTCAAAGTATGTATTAATCATTAAAATTTACATAAATTATTATTTTTAGAGAAGAAAAGAGCACGAGCCACGTAAGACAGTTAAGTTTGGTAAAAGTATTTTATATTTTTTTAATAGGGGGTGACTAACATTGATTTGACATGATTACATGGACTTCTAAGATTAGTAAAACGGTTTGACTTTGATTTGGTGGTGGCGTGGTGCCATGCGCACTTAATATTAGTTTAATACATCCTCAAATGTAACTCAATATATAGAATATTAGTACTTCAGTCTTGTTTTCCACGCTAGTTAAAGTCTCCGTTCAACCTGTTCGGAATATTGGGTCCCTTAGAAGCTTCCGGGAAACAACATATATACGCTACAAAATTGAATCTTTTATTATTAAATATATTAAACTGGTGTTCCAAGATTATGACCAATCTTGTTATCGCCTTATTTGAAATTTTACATTTCATTTATCTTAAAAGTAGTGAATTATAAAATTCCATGTATTGATAATTGAGCTCGTATGGATTTTGATTTTAGTCAGTAACTGAATTGAATTTGAAAAAAAAAATCTTTACTACTATTAAACAAGGAATTGCTCTCGGTAGAGTATCTCTGTTTAATGATTAATTAAGTTAGATGCTCTACTCCTGTTCGGTGTGACTATATATTAATATGATTCTTTTTTTTTCTGTTATGACTTCATGATGATGATGATACTCAGTAATCAGTAATAAGAAAAGTTGTCGTTGAAAATAGATGCACGTCTTGAGAATCATTTGTCTACTTCACAGTTTCACACAGATACTTGGGTTGGGTACGAACAAGTTATGCGACAGTATATACTGTATATATGATGGTATATCATTGATTAATCTTCCATGAAAGAATGTCAATCGATCCCCCGATTATCTTAATATCTCAATATTAATATCTAAATTTTATTTGTCAACTTTCTAGCAAATATGCATTATGAAATAATTGAATATATATTTTAGAGTATTCCAAATTAGTATAAAAATTAAAACAACTAATATTTATTATGTCAAATATAATGTGCATTGTCACAGATGAGAAATAATGAGTCGAATGAGTCCAAGATAGGGTTGTAAACGAACCGAATTGAGCCGTATCAAATCAAGTTTGGGATCAGTTCGTTAATTTAATAAGATAAAAAATATTGAATTGAGATTGACTTGTTAAGTTAACGAGCAAGCTGAACTGAATCATTAATAGCTCATTTAATAATTAATAATATTTTAAATAATTACTTATACTAAAATTAAAAAATAAAAAAATCAATGGCAACAGAGTTTATACATATTTCATACAATAATTTTATATGTATTGAACTATAACTTATATAATACACTAAAAGTTCATAATAAAATAATATAAATAATAAATATTAAACTTATAACGAGCTTGATGAGCCGAGCTAGACTTGGCTCAAGCTAGACTTATTAACTTAATAAACTTAACAAGTGAATAAAACTTAAGTTGATCCCCAACGAGTCAGAGTGATCTACGAACTACGAATTTTTCTAACAACCCTAATTTCAAGAATTAAAGACATTAAAAAAAAACTTCTTCCGACTTGGTTAAAACATGAAACGATTGTTAATAATTATTAGGATACTCCAATAGACGTCAATCCTGAAAAAAAAAAAATTATATGATAATTAAAAGGAATCTCACACTAATATAATTTTTAGATATTACAAATACTTTTTAAAACTCAAAATTAGTATGATAAAATATGTCATGATTAACTGCAGGAAAAGTGTGGGGAACTTTTTAGCGTTACTAGTGCAACATTTAAATATTTGCAAAAAAAAACAAAAATAATTTTCATGTGATTAAAATCTAAATAAAAAACCAAATTTAAACATAACTTGGAGTATGTTTTATGTGTGTTTCATACCAATGAGTTGCAAGAGTAGATTGAGATGCACATGATTTTTAGAGCATCTGTATCGCTGGAATAGTAAATAGATTTTCAAAGTCTGCCATATCAGATTGACAGACAATGACTTTCAAAAAGAAATAGATACTCCATCGGTGAAATTGTCAAAAGAATAGTTTTTGTAATTTTTCAGCGCAACACCAAAATTCGTCTAAAATTAGTTTCACAAATTAATTCATGGGAAATTCTATTCCAATTTGAAGAAAATGAGGAGAAAACGTTGAAAAAAAAATATTTTGGCGCGAGTAACTTTTCTTCCAACGATGGACGCGCGTAAGCCGACGTGGCTTGGTAGACCGATTGTCTAAATTTGCAAATTATCTAATTTTGTCTACGCATTGCATCACTGACAATTAAATGACATTGTCAATTAGAATTTGACAAGGAATTTAGACAAGCCATGTAGATGCTCTAAGAGACCAACCAAGATTTCTCTACCGGTATCCACCAAAACAAACCTATCACCGGTCTTATTCTCACTTAATAGGGTGATTATGACACCTCTTCTTGATCTACAACATTTTAGAGTATAACTATTCTAAACTTTAAAATTTTGTAATTTCTCAATACACGAAATAACATGCAAAAGAAAAAAAAAAAAAGGAAGAAAATAATTCTCAGCAACATCCTCTCTAGAGAAAATCCTTTAAATAACCTTCACAACAGATGAAAATCAAAAGGAAATACATCATCATGTTTGTATCTGAAAGGCCATTAAACAGGGGACTTGAATTACGCTTTGGGTAACAAATTACGAGTTCATATATAGCCAAAATTATACAGGTGACGAGCCGCCACAAGACATCACAACCATTATTTCCAGGCCACATATCACCAGCAACTTCCTGTTTTCATTTCACTAGGTTTATAAAACCTGCCGTATATAAAAACTGTTATAAAATTGTGTCGTGTCCAAATTTTATTTAAAAATCGTTATTGAAACTGATTTTTTTTTTAAAAAAAAACTTTTCTAAAGGGTTATTCAAAATAATCGTTACTAAAACTGATTTTTTTATTTTTTAAATACTTTTGGTAACTATTATTATTAAATAACTATTACTATTTTTTTTAAATAAAACTAAATTTTATTTTTTTTAATGTTCTTGAACTAAAATATTGAAAGAAAAGAGATTGAATAACTCAAGAACAACAATATAACATATTATTTATTCATTCAATAATTAATATGAAAGAAATATAATTATTCATCAAATAAAAAATTATTTACTCAACAATACGTATAGCTTACTCATGCAATAATGTGAAAATCTATACAATTTATAAGAAAAATCAGAAAAAAAAAAACACAAAAGAACAGAAAAAAATTTTTTTTCAAATGCGTTTTTGAACGTCAAGATGAGGTTTTTTGGCCCTAAAAATGACGGTAACAACGACAGCAGTTAACTCTGTAGATCTCATCATGAGCTTTTCGTGGCCGTGTAGCACGCCTCAATCGGAGTTTTCTATCAAAAGTTATGACCGTTTGAAGTTGAGATGGTCGGATTTTGATTTTTGTTTCTTCTATCTTATCTCTTGTTTCTCTCTCTGTCTCTCATCTCTTGTTTCTCTCTCTGTCTCTCATCTCTCCTTTTATATGTGAAAATAGATGAAAAAAAGTTGATAATATGTGGAACTTCAGTTTTTAAATTTTAATTTTTAGATCGTTGGATTGGGATGAACGAATGGTGAGATGAAAATATCTCACAATCCGTGGGAGTAAATGTCATTGGTGGAGAATACAACAAACAGTAACGAGCGTTAGGGCTAGAAACTTTTAATAGCAGTTTATACTAAAAAATCATTACTGAAACAATCTGTAACAGTTGTTAAACAATAACCTTATTGATCTTTTATATTTAATAACAGTTTAAAAAAACGTTACTAAAAGTTCTGCCGAAAAAATATCTGAAAAACACATTTTTCAGTAACGGTTTTTATTTATAACCGTTACCAAAATACCACCGACCTTTCCTGCTAACGGTTTTCTTAATAAACCCTTAGTAATTGAGTGTTAGCAAAAGTCATTTTTCTGTTGTAGTGTCGGCTTTCAAAATTTGGATTTGGTGCAAGTGATATGAGGAGATGAGAAGGAAATGGTGAATATTCCTTGATGGTAATTTTTGAACCAATCAATTAATTATTTATCTTTTTTTTTACCCGTATGTCATCTTCTTCCATTATTTTTACAATAAAGGAGCTCCGTATGAGTTTCGCCCGACAATATAATTCTCAAATAAATAATTATTAATATAGAATTTAAAATATATTTAATAAAATTTCACATTAAAAAAATTTAGACAAATTTATTTTTAAATGCTAAGTAATAATGATAATTATTATAATAATTATTATAATAATTATTATAATAATAATAAATAATAATATATTGAACACATAACAATCTATAAATGATCATACAAAAAACTTAGATCATTTTAAGAATTAAGTTTCACTTAAGTATATTACACACATAAGTGAAAAACATTAACCATATAAGTGTAAAATATGCATTTTACCTTCTCATATTCTGAATTTCTAACATATTTTCTTATGTAGTTTCTCTAATTTATTACAGGTCCAGATTTATGATAATTCTAATCAATTCATCAATAACTAAAATTAATTAATTAAAATATTTTTGTACACATTTTCGGTTTCATATTTTTATTTAAAATACGAATAATATTTGATTACTAAAATTGATTACTTTTTTAAATATTTTATTATGCTAATATGTACTATATAATTGCATAATACAACAGTCCAACTTTATGAGTGGATGGAGACATCTCTAAATCCAATGTGTCATTCAAATGCATTTTAATACGTTTATCATATGGAAAAGGGACCACTAATCGCATTTTTTAACGATCTTATATAAATGGGTGGAAATGCACCATATAAATCTGGATGGTGAAAATGCACCAGGTAAGCCTCGGCCTAATAATAGAATGGATTGAATTCGTCAGGCACCGATTCCATGTCAGCCTTTCTATTTTTAATTATCCCAAAATCTATACCCTTAAGATTAGTGCAGTGTCTTCATAGATGGTCCGGTCGAGGTTTATTTATAAAAGCATAATGTAATTATGCAATGACTGGCATCTGGTGATTTTTAACCCAACAACCCCGAATCACATATTCACATACATGTAATATCGACAATATCTTTCGCCAAACTCCTGTTTAATTTTGTGGATCCCTAGAAATGAAGCAATGTCAGGGAGGGATTGCAAACGTAAGTAATGGGTGAGGTGCGTCCGAATCCAACAGGCCCAGCCCATGTGAGATCGGTATTAACAAGAAATTTTCTCTTCCTGGGTCTTTGCCCATGTGATGATGGATCCATGTATGCTTTACTGACGCATGTCATGCGTTCAATTAATACATTCTTTTTTATCTAGATTCATTTCGCTGAATCACTCAGTTTAAATCCAACGAAAGGATCGTATAGTACAAAATCGGATGTAGAAAGATTCCTACTTCTGCTACAGTATGTATATCTATGCTGGTTTAACTATATAAAAAAACCAATAAAGAATTCTCTACATCTAAGACAAATTTGATAATCATTTAAATTTCATACAATTTCATTATCGTTTGTTAGTCCATCAAAGACCATCAAAATTTCATGCAATTTACAACGGTTTCAATTTAATAATATTTGATGGACTATCAAACGATAATAAAATTAAATGAAATTTGAATGAATATCAATCCATAGAAAAAAAACATATCTATAAATTTTTTTCATTTTTATATTTTTTTATATTTTTTTAGAAATTCATTGTCAAGTTATCAAAATAACCTATTATCAACCGATCCCCTCTTTTTGCATTAGAGTGGAGAGAGCCTGCTGGTGCACTCTGTTGGGGAAGTCCAACTAAACTAACCAACTCCCAATCCCAGCAATAAAAAAGGTCCTCGAGTAAAATTCATACCGTCTTGTTCTAGTATCTTCATTTTCTTTTTAATTTGACAAATTCCATGAATAATATGCTATTTAATTTCATATCATTTATGAATATGATGGATTCTTTGTTTATTTTGTTAAAATGTTATTATTTATTATGAAAATAACGAACTATATACTACATTGTTGATGATGTTTCATTGTTTTGTCATTATGTAAAAAAAATGGACTCCTATAGGCCTAATATGTATTATTTTTATATGTTTTTTGCGAGATTTGAGCCAATGCTTCTCGCATTCAGCCGAAAAAAAAACATAACCGAGATCTATTATTGTATCTGTCATTCCTCATGTGTTAGAATTTTTTTATGGCCGTGATTCTATAGTGAATCTAATCATAAATGAGATTATCTTGATTTATTGATATCGATCTTTCAGAGATATACAAATTCATTGATCATCAGATTCCTTTAAGACTTCTAGCGATCTTCCTTAATCCGATAGAGTGACTGAGAGAACCGTGGCGCAAGCATAATTTTCGTCTCTTCTGAAACTGTCTTAGAGAGATGGATTTTTGTTGGAAAATAAAAGAGTGCCAGAAAATGAAGAATGAGGAAATTAATTTCGAAAACCAAACAGTCTCCCTATATATAATGGATGCCCATAACTGAGAGAGCAGTTATTTCTTAGCGGGTCCATATCAGATCCAAATCTCTCTTAATGGGTTCGCTGCTTAATAAAAAAACCGTCTATAGTTGTGTTCTCCAGGGATCAATAACATAATTATATTATTATCAAACTTTATATAATTTAAACCATCACTAAATCATAAAGTTATTAATACACATTCTACATATTAAATGACTTATTTTTTATGACACATATTAAATTCGATTAATAATACATAATTTGATCACTTCATACATGATATAATTTGACAGTTCAATTATATAATATATATTTATTACATATAAATCTATACATGTTTATAATTAATAATAATTAATTCCAACATGAAATAAAATGGGGCCCGTGCCTGCATCCGAGTCCACTCGCTCAAGTTGAAAAACGCACGCATAATCAATGTTATAGAAAATATTATTAGAAATAACAGTATTGTTGCAGGCGATACTTTCATCCATTATTTATCTCTGGACTCTCAATTAATCGCGAGCTTCATTAAATTTGATTTTCTTTCTTTTTTGAAATGTTGTGCTTCTACTTTTATACAGTTTTATTAATTATATCTACATTTCACATCGTACAATTATTAAACAAATTTTTTATCAATTTGGCTGCACTTTAAAAAATAATATGTTTGGTTATGTAGTTCTTATTAACTACTTTGCATGCATGAATACATGATGCATTTTTACTAAATATCATGTCATTGTAGCTTTAATCAATTTGGACTACACTTTGCATCATACAATTGTTATAACTAATAAATATTTCTTCAGAAATCATAAACTGTTCGTAAAGTTCTTTTTACCGCAAGGCGCGTCAAACCAATAATAGATTAAATTCTCTATTGCCATGTATAAAAATTGTGCACGTTTGTTATTGCATTTGATGCAATATTTCTGAAGTTCGAGATAAATGTCTTTCATGAAGTATGTCCAAGGTAATATTTCGAATGAATTTGCGGTTTTTTAATCATTTATACTATATTAAAATTCACGAACATTTATTAAAATTCTTATTGATTTTCATAACATATTGTAAATATAACTTGACAATATTAATGCAAAAACCGCTTTTATACAAAATCCGATAACGTTGTGTTTACTAGTCAATTGCATCTCTTATCAACAATAATGTAGGGTATAAACACTTTCTAAAAAATATATATTTTAAAATTTAAGTCATATAATATATAGTTCTAAAGTGAAAAAATTGCTATGGATCAAAATATTTTAGATCGTTTAATTTTAAAAAGTACTCATATCTAACAATTTAACATTAAGTACAAATAAAGGGTACATAAAGAATAATTTCTCCTAAATTATATTTCAACGATTCTTCCAATTATTCTAATGGAATTGCACATAACTAGAATGTAACAGTCCATATATATAACGAATTAACAATTGACAATTGACAAAAGAGGTGGAGCGGACAGCCCACTTGACAGTTGGAACCAGATCTGCTGTCGCGCGGCACCGTACGGCGCAGCACGTGGTCCGTTCGATCACTTTGAGATTCGCGCTAACTCGAATTTTAAAGTATTAACTTAAATCTCGAAGTGATCGAACAGACCACGTACTGCGCCGTACCGTGCCGCGCGACAGTGGATCCGGGTCCCTTGACAGTTAACCTCATTGTGGGACAAGGAAAAAATACAATCACAATTCACAAGTCATAAAGAAAGTATTTGACCTGCGTCCCACATAAAACTAAAATTGTATCGATTTTCTAATCTACGCATGTCGGAGAGAACATAATCTATCCTGATTGGAAAATGATGTGTTTCTCAGACGTGCAAATTTGATACGAGTCTCTGATTTTTAATTTTAATTGCAGACGTATCTGTAAGTAATTTTTTTTTTAACTATTGAGCGTGTTTACTTTTCATTCAAATCGGTTTAAAGTGCTATAAGGACATGTTTTACATCAGTGGCGGAATCACATACATAACTATAGATGCAAATGACATAACTAAAATTTATAAATTTATCTTGTAAATATGTATAATTCGATTGATATTTTTTAAAATTAATATAAAATATATATAATGACACCATGAATTTTATTTCTCCCTCCGCCACTGTTTTACATAGCACTGTAAGGTGTAATTCTTTTAAATAAAATCATTATATTTTAATATACGATAAAATTGCAGTATCATGCAAATATTTTGTTGCTTTTTTTTCTTGATAAGCACTCCTCCTCTTTTGGGTATGCCGTATGCCAAGACTAATATGGGTTGGTTAGGCACCTATCTGAGATTTAATTTCATCGACACCCATTCTACGTCAAAACTTTAATGTTCAATCCATCCGAATTAATAAATGTATTAATTCTCTAACCGATTAGTTAATGAGTCTCAATTATTAAATATTTAGCCAATACCCTATTAGTAATACCATACAAAAATTTAGGCCTCGATGCAAACTTACTCCTATTTGTTAGATAAATACTTTAAGCATTTTAAAACATTTTAAAGTATCAAACAGAAGTGATTTTAGATGACGTAAAATTAAAGTAGCTTCATAAATACTTAAAATTAAGTCATTAATTTTTTTATTTTAATATTTTTATACAAATTATTTCATCTATTTGCTTAATTATTATTAAACATCACTTTAATTTGATTTTTATTTTATTTTAATTTTAGTACATTTGTCATACAGAGATTAACGAATAATTTTTTGGCGTAACGTGCAACAGATGGCTTTTTACCAGCCCAAAAAATAGAATTCACATCCTTTAAATAATTTTACTGAATAAAATATTGGATTTTAATGAGTCCGTAAATTTAACGGTGGAGATTAAATTCGGTAACCCGTAGTACAAATCCTGTTACTGTTCGGTCACCATGGGGTACAGAGTATATACTCCAAAAAATAGTTCCTGTTTGGCGAAATTGTCTCGCAATTGAACGGAAAAGAGAGAGAGAGAGAGAGAGAAGAGAGGCGTGAAAGAGACGCCGCACCATTTGGGGGTCAATCCGAACCTTTCTTCAGCGCAACTTCTATCCCCTCCTTTTTTTTAATGCTTCTCGTGACGTCGGTGATGGCAACCCTTGGCCAACACACCCCCCCACACTCACAGATGCGCTCTGGCGCGAGGGTTTCTTGTGTGCCTGGGTTACATTGCCGCATGGATTATCATACGGCTATGGCCGCAGGGGAACATTGAAGAACAATGAGATGCGTCGATGGAGCTTGAGCTGGCAGGTTGCTGAGTGGCGACGCGGTGGAGAGTTTCTGTGGAGGTTGGTTGAGAGAAACACCATTGGACCTACGGGTTGGCGCCACAAGAGATTACTTGTTAATAATAGATAGATAGAGTAAAAGCTCAGTTTCTTATTCCTTCTTTTTTGACTTGCATCGCAGATAGCTGTTGCTTCAGTCAACGTCATATTTCCTACAATTAAATTATATTCTTGAAAATTCATATCATTTATTTAAAATTGTATTAGGTTTCTTTATCATAAATAATTAAGTTAATTATCACTTTTTATGCAGTAATCATTATGAGTCAGGTGGAGAAGATTCTTTTTCTCCTAACCTTTTTGTTCTTCTCCTCTCTCCCTCCTTCTTTCTCACGTCCTTCTTTTTCTCATACAGAAATAAAATCATAAACATAGCAGCATCCACAAAAAGAGGGTTCTTTCGTGAATTCCGCATGGTTGAGGATTTTTGCATGCTTACAAGGTATGTTTATATGATAATTTGATTGAATTGTCGATCAATCCTCCTCGAATTGAAGGTTTGCTCTTTTGAGGTAAAGTAGATTTTGACTTCTATAACTGGATCCGAAAGTTTCTGTTTTGTCTGCTTAAATGTAAATTAGGGCAAGTAGCTGAGTATTAGGTATAAAAGGAGGAAATTTATTTGTTCTGAGCTTTTTATGTCAATTGTCTATATCATTTACATAGAAGAGACCCGTGACATGCTATGAGCAGCTTCGCCCATGTGAAATTCTTGGCAATTAACTTAAATCAGTTAGGGGCTTAACTAGTCAATTTGAATTATCCTTGAATGAAAGGATAGTACATCTTTAGGTTCCAAATTTTTAATTTTGCCCACTCTGTAGTCGGTTTGCACTGACCAATTTTGAACTAATAAAACTCTGGAAGTTGTACCTTTATAAAATGACAGCAATTGTTGAGAATATAGAATACTTTCCCTTTTTGTTCTTGGTTTTATTGGTGAGTTTTGGTGTAATTGCTGAGCATTTAGATAATCCAATTAAGATAGTAATTCTGGAACATGCTGATTACAGTTTTTGTACTTTGCAAGGATTTTAGGTGAAAGCAATAGAGAAATTTAAAGGATGAGTTGGTTAAGGAGAATTTTTAAAGGTGCAAGCAATAGTAGAATCTCTAGGGGACAGTACTCTGGGAGATTTCCTTACAATGTGAGTCTCAAATGTGCCTCTACTCTTTTCCCCCCTTTATAGAAAAGAAATCTTGTTGTATCTTGTACCGGTTCATCTTTTGAATGCATTAGTAATGCCAGTATAATGGTTTATATTACCGGATTTGTACAACCTCGCCTGCATGGGGTATTAAGCAGTGCCTCAATGTCAGGTTGCTGTAAGCTCGATATATTACTGGTCCCTTACATGGGATGACTGTATCAGCATGTAGGTTGTGCTGCTCATACTTGTACTGTACATATTGTTTCATTAGTTTTTGATCAACTTTGTATCCAGTTTAGGCTTAATTACATCTCCTTTAGGGTGGGAAAAGGTATAATTTACTTTATGGTACTGGTTTCTAAGGTAATTTTAGCACTCTGATTAAACCTGTGTTTGTGATTTCTTCAATTCCTAAGGATGTTCAGGAGGATAGTATCGAGTTACAGGAAAAGTTGTCTACCCAAGATCAGTCCCAGGTCTAGTTGTTGCGGCTAGATCAGTCACAAGGGAAGCTCGCGAACTTTACCTTTTGTACTTTCGGCCCCCCTAATCTTTACCTTTATGAACTGTGTAGGATGAGCTGTCAGAAAATGAGATGGAAGACCTAAACCGTGCTATTGCTTTATCTTTATTGGAACAAGAGCAGCAAAAGGGAAAAGAGCCAACTGGTTAGCTCTTTACTTTGCATACCTGTGTTTATTGGCCTAAATTTCAGTTGATACCTGTTTCACACTGCTGATTCGACTCTGCATACCCGATTACCCATATTCTGTTTCTCTTTCTCCTTTTTTCTTTTTTCTGTTCTGTACTCCCTCCTAGTAATCACAGAGGTAAATCCCAAAAATCAAGAAAATTTCACTGGAAAAAAAACATTATATGTCTGGAACAAATCAGTCAAAATCTGATGTGTTGTAGGGTGTCAGAATGGTAATCCTTTTGTATAAGAAATTATGAAAATTGGACTTAGGACGGTCTCTTTAAGCATATTAATTTTGTCAGGTTATATGCATTTTGTCTTGTGATAAGGGGCAGCTGCCCTTCTGTTATGGTGTACCTAAAAGAATTCCTGTTGAACTTTACTGGTTTATTCTGATTCCATATATTACAATTTCTGAGTTAGAAACTACCCATCAGCTGGAAGAAGATGAGATGCTTGCAAAGGCTTTGCAGGAGAGTCTAAATGCAGAATCATCTCCGCCTCGGCAAAATGGGCAAGCCCCTCAAAGTCCACCAACACCTACTGTTATACCCCCACATGGTCAGAGGTATATTAGTTCCTGTACAGTTTCTGTAGCATTTTCTAGCTTTGTTTGTGTAGTTAGTATACTTTCTAACTTCACCCATTTTTTCCTTGTTTCTCTAAAAACGCGAGATTTCTTGTAATCTGTTTCCTTGCCAGAATGTTGTGTGCTGTTTATACATAAAAATTAAGAACCAAATGCCTTGAGCTTTTGCCATATTGCAATTGGTTTGGTCTTCACTAAAAGAAAAAAAAATATATTTGAAAGCCAAATGTAGTGTATTTTGGTTAAAATCATGCTTTGTTTGGCCTGGGGTTGGTTACTACTTACAACTTACAAGCAAATCTGACAACCATAAAGTCAGCTTCCATTCCCCCTACCCGATAGCGGGTCCAAATTTTCAGGAGTTTGGGACTTCATTAATTCTTTACTCTTTAATCAACTTGATTCTAAACAAGTATGTAAACGAAAATTGTTGGAACTTCAGCAGTGCTGATGCTCAAATCTCAATAGTCTATACCACTGAGATTTCAATATCCTGTAGTAGTATATTTGACTTTTATACTGTTTTAGCCAATTGTAGTCAAGTCCAGATCTCATTAAATTATATTCATTCAGAATTTGTGCTGGGTGTAAAACCCCAATTGGTCCGGGTCGGTTCCTGAGTTGCATGGATTCAGTGTGGCACCCAGATTGCTTCCGTTGTGATGCTTGTGAACAACCAATATCTGATTACGAGGTAAAGTAAAAAAGAAAAATAACCAATATAACTTTGTCTTGATGTCATTTTTCATATGGAGAGAGTCTAACCATCATGTACAGTTTTCCATGCATGAAAACCATCCTTACCACAAGAAATGCTACCGGGAGCTCTACCACCCAAAATGTGATGTGTGCAAGGACTTTGTATGTACTCTCTGTTAACTTTATATATGTTCTCTTATGTTAGTAGATGATTAGATTTTCATGCAAGTATTACTTTGTCGTGTTTATGCCAAAAAATATGTGAATAAAAGAAATCAGAAATTGCAGTAGTTAAAATTTGTATGATTCCAAAATGGTCATGTACCATAAGTAGCAGGATATTACCAGAATGGTAACATAATAAGCGATCATGTTACTAGTTGCAACATGGATATTTCTACATAAGAGTTGTTTTGTAAGCAACAGAAAGCGAAAAAAAATTGTATTGTGAAAACAGTAGTGATGTTATGACCACTTTATTAAGGATATTTAGTTATGATAGAAACTTCTTGTCATGCAGATACCTACAAATGCAAGTGGGTTGATAGAATACCGGGCACACCCATTTTGGGAGCAGAAATACTGCCCATCACATGAGGATGATCATACTCCCAGGTGTTGCAGCTGTGAGCGACTGGAGGTTGGTCATCTTTAAATATTTATTTTACAGGGGAAGTGTTTGTATACTTGTCTTCAAGATAAGAAATATTCCAGATGCTTCTCCTTTTCTAATTTGTTCTGAAACTGTCCCAGATGATTCCTTCCCTCCTTTTGTTTTTGGGTATCTTGTGATAAGTGCATATAATGGATAAGCAAGGGTATAGATGCATAATAAAATGTCTCAAAAGTTGGTGCATAACCTGGCCTGTTCCAGTATCCTCATTTTTATCATATTGGTATTAGCCATCTCATGCATCATCTCAGTAGATGTGGTGACATTTATCAATGGTCAGAACATTGGTTGGCACCGAAACCTCCCAACAGCTGTGTACCATTATGGCAATGGCCGGACTGGTCTTGCAATGTCAATGGATCAGGTTGGGTTGATTTTGAATGATGCCCGGGCTTGATCGTTGTCTCAGAACTTCAGTCTGTCCTGTTTAACCCATGTGAGTTGAGCTTAAAAGTTCAGTAACAACCTGACACTTGCAGTTCCGCCCAGCTGTTTACCATATATTTTTCCTTTGAATCCTAAGGCCTACATTTTAAGCGTTGAACATTACTAAGTAATGGTAATTGTTTTTTGAACAAACTTAATTTAATCGTACACAATATATACTATGAATTTTTCATCATTGCTACATTTAAATCACAAATATATCAAGAATTAAGATCCACGCAAGAACATAAATGTGAAATTTTAATGACAATACTCACAACATCCTTCCGAGGCACACGTAGAACGACCTTCACAATTGCGCAGGAAGTCACTGACCAAGCCAACCTTTGGACAGATGGGGTGTAAAAGTAGAGGGTAGGGTTAGCTAGCAAGTGATTGTGTCATAGGTCCCTCATAACTTGATTCATAGGATTAATGATGTAATTTTATTTCCAACCTATCTTTATCTCTGCTTTACCCGTATCTTGTAATAATACTCTTTTTCACCTTAATTAATCAAATATCATAGTAGGCTATTTGCCTACTACAAAAAAATAATCACAACATCATTATACGATTATCATATAAGGTCAGGCTGGGCAGGTGGGCATGGCAATCCTGGGGTTAACTGCAATAAATCACATTGGTCTTGTCAAGCCCCTCTCTGGCCATAAATTCACACAAGCCAGTAATAGTACAAAAAGAGAAACTTAATATATTATCCGGCTTCTGTTTTCTCTGCATGCGGACAACAAAACTGAAATATAAACAAAATAGCCAAAGGATGTGAAGTATATAACATTGGACGACGGAAGGAAGCTTTGTCTAGAATGCCTTCACTCTGCAATTATGGACAATAGTGAATGCCAGCCATTATACATAGACATTCAGGAGTTCTATGAGGGATTGAATATGAAGATTGAGCAACAAGTGCCCTTGCTTCTTGTAGAGAGACAAGCCCTTAATGAAGCCATGGAAGGAGAAAAAATGGTACAAATTTATTTATTCAGTTATTACTATGCTATCTGAAAGTATTATTGTCAGTATATATCTACTCTTTCTGTTTTCCTGAAAGTAGCACTTTCAGTTTGTTAACTACAGCCAGGAAAACAAAATTCAAATGGCTTGCCTTCTGCCCATAATCAGCATATAGGACCTTTTTTTTTGCTGCTGTCGTACTTATGTTATTATTTAGTTTAAACTTGGTTTGGTTATGTATTTGGTTCTTGTGGAAAGCTCCTAATGGAACCTGTCATAAATCATAATCATACAAAATAGTCGCAAGAGAGAAGGATGGAAAACTAAATTTTATCAAAGAAAGTTTAATTTGTCTCATAAAAGTTTTTAAACAACTAATGTGCTTTTATAAACTTCATGAGGTAAGAAAATTTTTTTTGCAATCAATATTAGAAAATGTGTATGTGGTTGTGTTACAAAGTTGAAAATTTATCCAATTCTTTGGTTTACAATGACCTTCTGGAGGAATGATACCATAGTTATCTTTTCATAAATAAAGTTTTACATTAAATATATATTTTTTAAATTTAATCGCAGGGCCATCACCATCTTCCGGAGACAAGAGGTCTCTGCCTCTCTGAAGAGCAGATTGTTCGAACAGTAAGTTCACTTTCTATCCCGTGTGGCATATTTTATTTAAGTTACAAAAGTACATTGTACATTAAAATAATGAATCTGATACAATGTTCAGATTTTGCGGAGACCAGTTATAGGGCCTGGAAATAAAATCATAGATATGGTGACAGGGCCTTACAGACTTGTACGTCGCTGTGAAGTTACTGCTATCCTGATACTCTTTGGGTTGCCGAGGTAAATTTTACAGCTGAAGTCATCAATTTACTGTAATTTGAGTTGCACCTGATGTTACCAACGACTGATAAATAGATTGTTATACCAGACAATAGTTGTTATACTTGTTTGACCATATTTGCTTGTGTTTGGTATTATCACTTTCTCCTTTTTCTGATACCTTTGTTAAGAATGGGAGGATAAAAGACAAATCAGGTTAAGTTGAGGAATAACGGTCATTTACTTTTATGGGGATTGTATTCACTAGATATAAATAGTAATTAACTTAAATTTGCAGAGTTAGTAGTGGTGTGCCACATTACCTATCCAATACTCGATAGTGAAATATAATGCCAAAAGTTGGCAAACAAGCAGAACTTGAATCCTCTATCACCCAACTAGTACCAGTATGCGGTCATGACATGGTATTCATTTTGTTGGCATATATTTACCTATTGATTTAACGTTGCAGGTTGCTGACTGGTTCAATACTGGCTCATGAAATGATGCATGCATGGCTCCGTCTTAAGGGTATTATTTCCTTTTAAACATTATTTTCTTTCTTTAATTTGCCTTAACCTCCATTATTCCATTTACCTTCAGATTTGAGGAAAAAGGTGATGTTTTATTCAAAAGTTTGTACTAAACTTTTGAAGGAAAGATCAACACAAAGCAGATACCATATTTCTGTATCATATATGCCATATTTATGTATGATACCATATTACAAACAATAGAGGTCTGTACATAACAATTTCCGTAGTATTTTATTTAGAATACTTCATAATTTGTACCATTTCTCTGTAGAATACCATCTTCTTATGTATCATAACTTCATATTTTACAATTTACAATTTTTTTTGGTATACGGCATGATAACATCATCCATGTCCAGTAATTGGTGGAAAATAAAGCAAAACATCTCCTTATCCTTTCTCACTTTCTATCCAGGTTTCAGATCTCTTAGTCCTGAGGTTGAAGAAGGCATTTGCCAAGTTATGGCTCACTTGTGGCTCGAGTCTGAAATTACATCTGGTTCAATCTCAACCACCATTACACACACTGCATCAACATCAGCCTCAACGTCATCATTGTCAACTTCTTCAAAGAAAGGGCCTAAATCTGATTCTGAAAAGAAACTTGGTGAATTTTTCAAGAATCAGATTGAAACTGATACTTCTGCTGCTTATGGGGATGGCTTTCGTCTCGGGATGAAGGCAGTTGACAAATATGGTCTTCGAACCACCCTGGACCATATTAAGTTAACTGGTTCATTTCCTTATTAGAAGGACACAATATTCATGTATATCCCTGCAAATGCTAAAACAGGATTGTTATGGGAATGTTATTTTAGCCGAGTCCCCTAATTTGTTTCAAGGAAGAAATTGGGGTGGCTGGACAGTTTTTGAAGGGAGGGACAAAAGGGGATGTGAGCAATTTTCAGGTTTTTGTAGGGTTACCTCTGATATTTTCTACTTCCTTTTTGGGCTTTTGTTATACTTCTTGTTATGCAGGGATATATGTGAAAATTTTATGTTTGCGGGGAGTTTTATGAAACTATCCCATTCCAAAATGTAAATTTGTTAGTTTGCAAAAATTATGCAAGTTAGGGTAGATATTGGTTATAGAAAAATTAAAAAGAATAGAATTATAGAAAATAAAGGAAGAAAAAAAGAGGGATATTATTATTTATTGTTATGAGAAAACTGTGTTTTTCCTGGATAATCCTTATTTTACTGAGTATTAATATGAACAATGAGTTATTAATGCCGAGAAAGACAATTATTTATAAGTGCGTCAAGTTCTACAGATTGTATTATTTGTATTATACATCAGTATGAAAAAAAATCCCGAGATTTCATATTTCTTGTTTGCTTAATCAATTTGACACTGAAGAAGGAAAAAGTAAACATCTAGTTAGAGAAGTTGCTGTCGATGCCTTTGAAGGTAGAGTTCTTTTGCAAAAGTGCTATCAATCGAGATATAATGATATATAACAACTTTATTCAAGTTTATGCAACTATGTACTATGTATCTGCTTCTTTCAAGCGCTTTTAGCCAGGGAACCAGTGGGACTGACTTTTTTTTTTTTTGGAAAAGTGTTAGTCTGGCTAGCGTTTTTGTAGAAAAAAGTCAGTTGGATTGACATTTTTGTTTAATTTATTATTAAAATTTTGATTAATTAATATATATTATTAAAAACATGATTTATAATTTTATATCATAATTGTTTTAAAAATCACTGCAGATATAAACTAACGGGTTCAATGATCAGGTTGGTAATTGGTCAAGTAGGAGGAACTTGAAATCTCGACCTTAAAATCCACTGTCTTAGTAATTAGAGGCGAAAATAATAGAGCTTGGAACACTTTACCAGTCGTTTTTGCATAGGCTTCAATTTACAATTCTTTTCTTCTACTCAGACTTACGGTTTTTAGTAATAATAATAATTATTAAATTAATATTATTAAAAATAAGAGTGAGAACCATAAAATTTTAAATATACAAATGACAGCGCGCCACTGTCAGTGGTGCCTTTGAAATGCGCCACTGCTAGTGGCGCGTTTCATTATTTTTATGAAACGCACATCGCACTGCCAGTGGCGCGTTTGCTTGTTATATATACAAAACACGCAGCATTTGTGCGTCTCTCCATCTCACTTGCGCAGGGTTTGGACGAAACGCGCCACTAGCAATGGCGCGTTGCCATTCGTATATTTGAAATTTTACGGTTCTCACTCTTATTTTTAATAATATTAATTTAATAATTATTATTATTAATAAAAACTGTCGGACTTATAACAATTATTATTTCTATAACATTCGAAGGAAAGATTTTTTTTTTTTGGCAAAATGCAATTAATCAATGCAAAATGTTCATAAACATATATTGCATGCACGCAAGTATATATGTAGTTGGCTGTTAATTTCTCATTAATTATTTCTTGCATGCTTCTAAAAATGAATTTATTATAATTATGTAGATGATCCTACGGGTTCATAATAAAATTCAAATAGGCAGCCGCGCACAAAGAAAATAATTGCTCCATTCTGCTGATGAAACCGACGACCCAACGAACTGAGCACTCCTAAGAGAGAAATAACAAAAAAAAAAAAAAATTTCCTTGTAGGTGCGTACTTGCGTAGATATTTAAAAGTTTATGGGTGTATAAAAATCATTAACCCGTCTAATCCATTAAATCCATCAGATCTGATCAGTTTTTTTATGAGTTGGTAAGTATCAGGTTAGATATTACTTGTGATTGTGATTAATCCGTTATATTAAATTGGATTGTGGATTTATTTTAAAAATCTATCTCACTCGGAACTGATTGTATAATCATATATCATATATATTTTTCAAATGTTGTATATATAATTTATTTGTTATCAATTAAATAATTATTTAAGACTTGGAATTAGACAATTGCATTTTAATTATTACCACATATTTTTATATTTATTATTATTATTATTAGTACTTATCTTTTGTAAAACATGACAAATATTTTATCTTTTAATCCATCATTCATATTTTATGTGAAATTAACATTATTTATTTCATTTTTTATTTTTTATCCTTAAATTGTAATGTCATTAATATAATATTTATTATTTCATATTAACGATAATATTAACAAATTATTTAATTAAAATGCTAACCCGTTTTATCTCTTATAACCAGTAAAACCGCATATAAAAAATTATATGAATAAAGTTAGGTTATGAATGACTTAGATAAGAATTTATATCCGATTGAATCTATATTTTAATAAAAAAAATTTGACCCCCTACTTAAAACTATGCTGAAACATTTTCTATTGCAGGTGGTGCTATTGGAAGATTTATTAATTATCATACTAGCACTACTGGTAGTAGGCTTCTGGATCTGGTACAGAAAAAGTGGATGCATCATGCATAGTACTTGTTATAAACACTTTCCACGAAAGGTAGTCCCTTCCAATAGAAGGGTGGAGGAAAACTTTTGTAAATGGACAAAAATTTTGTAATTTGCTTTGGGCAAACTAAAAACAGAAAGAGAAACTATAATAAGGGTGCCCAAACACCGCCCCATCAATAGACAACAGAACAACATTGGTCTTTTCTTTTTAGTGTTTTTTTCAAGCTTTAAAGAGAAAAATCATTATGAGTTTGCAGTGCTTTACAAATTACAAAATATAACTAACCGTAGCATTTCGTCTTAAATACTAGCAAAAATAATCATTTGTTTTAAACTTCACACTATACAATATGATCTACACATTGGCCTTCGGACCAGGGGCGCACCCAGGTAAATCTAGGGGGGCACGTGCCCCCCCTGGATTTTGAAAAATAGTATTTTTCGGTAATGTTTTCGGCACGTATCCCCCCTGGAAATTTTTTTTGCCCCCCCTGAATTATCTGGTTATTTTTATTGAGAAAAAAATATTTAATACCGTGCATAATGAAATAATTATGCAAAGATATCAAAATATAAAGTTCCTTAGTCGAAAACTTTCTTCATCAACTTGATTATCTATTACTTTGAGGTTTATTTTATTATTATTTTAATATATAAAATGTTATTATTTAATAAAAAATTTATTAGTTAAGTATATATATTAAATTATCAATTTTTTTTATTTAGTACCCGATTAGTTAATGGATTTGAACCCGATAAACCATTACAATCCGATAATTACCCCCTAATCAAAATCCTAGATCCGCCACTGCTTCGGACTGTAGTAGAGGTCTAGAGGAGCATGTTTTGCATTTTCTTTTTTTCTTTTTTTTTTTCTCTGAAATTTAACGGACAAAGAGAAAATGAACGGCACAAAATGCATCTTTTATCAATTTATAAGAAAGTGAAGTTAAATACAATAAGGCTTCAGTTAATAACCAAGCTTTTAACAAACAGAGTGTAAATTTTGTTTAAACCGTTTAAACTTATTTTAGATACTCGGGCATTAAGTTTTTAAAAACAATGGATTTAATATTTTTTTTAACAATGATATATCCGTTAAATATTATAAAAATTTAAATATTTAACTTGTTATAATTGTTATCGCCTCTTATTTTAATTATTTTGTCAAATATTAAGTAAAAAAACGCATTATTTGATCTTTGTAAAATTTAACTTGCTATAATTGTTATTGTCACTTATTTTCATTATTTTGTCAAATATTAAGTATAAAAATGAATTATTTGATCTTTGTAAATATAGAAAAATAGATGAAACGGTTTTGTTAATAATTAATTTAATATAACAGTATTGTGTAACTAATTTAATATAATTGTTATCGCCAAGTATTAAAATGTCACCTCACTATTAAGAGTTATTAAACGGTTTTGTTAATAACTAATTTAATATAACAGTATTGTGTAACTAACTTCATGACTGATTTATGATGAATCATGTATGTTTTATGATCACAGTTGGATGCGAGTTGATTCCTTTGCAAAGGCCAAAGAACCCAACGAGTGCAGGTGAAGCTTTGACAATAATTTAATTGTTCGTGGATTTAGAATATAATGGATATCTCATATTAATATTTTGCATGACAAGCTTCGGGCAAATAATTGGTTCATCAGTCACTCAAATTGAGATTTTTTCAAGTTATAACCGATAGAGCATGGACAAGAAATGAAAGTTGCGTTGCAAATAATAATATCTCTTCATAGACATCACATGATATAAGATGCTTTGAAATCATTGGGATCCCTGAAAGCTAATTAATTATTTTCCCTAACTCCCAAAACATCTTCCTTTTTAAGCCAAAGCATAAAGTGTAGTTAGATTACCCATGCCATAATCCCCCTTTATTTACGCGGATTCCTTTTCTAACCTCATTTTCTAACTCTTTTTTATATTATGGCCATGCTTTTCCAAATAAGCAAACACTTAAATTAGAAAGCAGCATTTGTTGCCAGATATATTAATACACCTCTTATCTACCAATACCATTATACCAAACTATCAAATACTTCATGACCCAGCATATACAGATTCGACACTGCTGTTTCTCTGTTTTTCGGTTTGGCACAATGGCGCATGCACAGTATAGATAACATTTTTTTCTAGTCTAAAACTTTTAATAATAAAAAAGAAAGGCATTTTGCAAATAGCAACCATAAGACAAATACTGCCAAATGACTACCAATTATTTATTAACAAAAAATAATAATGATTTTGGTTCATAACCTTCCTTCTCTATTCATATCAAAAATAAAAAAAAAGTTTCTCATAACTGTTGGAGATTCAAAATTTAATGGTCTAAAATTATTTCAATCCACAGAAAAATCTATCTAATAATAATCGCACCTCCCCATGAAAAAACATAGTCACAACACACAGACGGGTCTTATATGCGAATTTTTGTTAATAAAGCACGGAATATTATGCATTTGAAAGTTGATGCAACTACTTATGTTTTCACTTGTTGAGTCAATTGAAAACTCTCGCAGTACTTCTTCGCTTAAGTTTGCCGTTGGAAATTTATAAGTAAGATTTGGACAATTAATTACTCATCAGATGGTTTAGACCAAATGTAACGTTTCGGGCCGAGACGCTATAGAGACGGCATCTTCCGTATCCATCTAACGGCTCACAACCTACGTCGCTAAAAGGAAAAGAAAGAAAACAAAGGAGACATAAACAAAATGAAGTCAGCTTTAAAGCTCAGTAACTGATTATTTAACGATGCAATTTCTTTATAACAATAATAATATAGTCCCATTCAAAACATTTCAAATAATAATAATTCATTCTTATTTATTAAAGCATGTATTTTGAGCAATTATGCATAGACACATGAAGATCACATACCGTATCAACCGTGATAAGTAGGGAAATTTCATAAATTTGCTAGTAAGTGGGACTCCGCAGAACCATCTTCTACTCACAACCCTTCAGGTTGTATGAACCATCCCTTTTGGAGTATGAAAGAATTAACTTACGATATGTTCAACTATGCATAATTCAACCATTTCATTTATTTTTATATAAGCTTCAAAGCATTCAGCTACTTAATTAATAGATTACCATATATGCATTCAAATTCAGTATCAACAGACATCACAATTCCATTTATAAAAATCGAATCAATTCGGTTAATTCAGGTCGTTGATCCGTATCATAAGTTAAAGGTCAATCTAAACAATTCAAATCATCGATTCATATCTCAAGTCAGATGTCAACCAACATAATTCTGATCAAGTCAAGAATCTAAATAATGGATAATAATCAAATATAAGTTATAGAGAATTCAATTATCTAACATCTAATTAATTTAGATAATTCAGATCATATCAAAAATTTTAATACGAATAATAGTCAAATATGAATTATATAGAAAACTCCGATTATTTTTTATAAAATGATATCGATTCGTGACTCGATTCTCAATAAAAATCCTGATGCAGAATCCGACCCGCAACACTTCTTACCCAGGAAGCCCCTCTTTCTTCCCATCGATTCGATCTCTCCACCGTTTTTTTTTTCTGTTTGTTATTTTTCTGTTTGTTATTTTCTCTCCCATATCAGAGTAAGGAGAGGAGGATTTAAAACAACCACCTGTGCATGTATGAGCCACGTGCACATAGAGGAAACGTCAACGTGGTTGCTTCATATTAGTTTTTATTATTATTATTATTAATGGTTATCAATTATCAAGAGAGAAAGTGAGGTGTACAACATGGCATTGGCACGAGTAAAAACGGACCAGAACATTTCGCATATGTAATTTTTTCTTAAACTTTGCAATTTAACCCATGAATTAGAATTATTATGAAATGATCCCAAAATAATAACCTACATTTTATTTGGGATATTACACCAAACTTACACTTGCACAGTTAAAATTCATGGAATTCATGCAGCATTTCAGGTAACATATTATCTAAAACAAAAGTTCAAATATTCTTGTGATCAAACAATAATATCTTTGTTATTGGAGACAAGTTCGCGAGCTTTCATTACAAAGCATACGATACAAGGCATTCATCGTATATTAAAATATTGGATTTCACTTTTCAAGTCTAAAACTTTAAAAGAAGTTTGAGGTCTTTATCTCCGGTACTAACATTGCAGGAGTATATACAAACTTACAGACTTTCCCGGGTTATCTACGCAAAAATCGAAGGGAATGACTCCAAGCAAATATACAAAATAACCCAAGGCTTCCATATTAGCGCGTGTGAGCTGTTCAGCAGGAACAAAGAAAAGAACAAGAAAGAAATAAAACTTCAAAAAAAGGAACCAATTACGCGTTTACGCGTCGTCGATAGGGAACGGCTTCCGTAGCAAATCGTATGGTGCCCATAACGCATCTAACGGGCACGGGCGCCTGGCGTCGATCCGAACCCAAGGCTTCCCCTTCCCGCTCCAATGCAGTAGGCTAACGGGTCCCGGATGTAAATTCCTACACAACCCGCGGTAGTTATCTCCTCCTAACCCGTGCTGGTTCCACTTGTGGTCCACTGCCGCAATCCGACCAGCGAACACCAGGAGGAATGGGGGTAATGATCCAAGTTCGTAAATCCGCATCCGCTTTTGTAATTCCATCCATTCCTCGATCTGCGACGTGAACCCGCTAACACGCCATTTATCCAAATCCATTACCATTACTCCCGTGTTGAAATAACAAGCTTTTCTTCCCTCGAAGGTCATTGATAAAGCAGGATTAGACCAGAAAGTAGGGGTAAAATAGGCAGTGAAATTCGCATTGCAGTATTCGGGCGCAGCTAGTGCGACCTTATCGGGTAATGGAGTGGACGCCAGCCGGGCAATGTCGTCGACCAAAACGAGATCCGAATCCAAGTAGACGACCTTGTGCACACAGTCGGGGAGGAGGAGGGGGAGGTATGATCTCGCGTAGTTCAATGGGCGGTCCAGTGCTTTCCGGATCGAAGTGGAGATCAGACCCGAAACACGGGACTCATCGAAGGGGTAGATCTGGAAGGAGAGGGAAGGGAAGGTGGAGCGGATAGTGGAGTTGAGAAAGGAGATCGAACTGGAGGCGATGAAATGGAACTGGATGGTTTCGGGGCAAGAGGAGTGTTGCAAGACGGAGAATATCGCAGCAACGGAGCCCCGTAAGTAGGCCACATCAAGCGTCATTGCCACGTGAATGGTAGAGATCGAGTGGCAGAGGGAATGAGGTGAAGATGAGGCTATGGTAGGTGGAGGGCATGATTTTGAGTTGTAGAATTGAGGCGCTTCTCGAAATTCAGGGAGGGCATGGCGGAGATTATCTCCAGTTCGGCCGACGCTGGAGTGTGCCGCGGCTGAGAGGTAGAAGGAGAGGATGGTGAGAAGGAAGAGGCGGAGAGGAAGCATTGGGATTTGGTGACAAGAGGGGGGATGAAGTAGACAATGCGAGTTGTGTTTGTGCATATATATAGAGACTTGGACAGAGGAGGTTTCAGTAGGACTAAATGATATTTTTTTACTCATATATCCCCTTCGATAATATGGTACGGACAAAGATTTATTTTCTTTAACTCGATCCACGTCGCATTTGAATGAGTAAATATTTTTAAACATATTTAATATGAATATGAATAATTATCTTATAAAGTAAGTTATTAAAAAATATTTTATACTATTTTAAATATAATTATGTTATGTAATAATTATTTTATCTTTTCAATACAGATTTAGTTACTCCAGTCTTGTAAATTAATTCTCTTTTTTCTTCAAGTTAAAACTACTTAATTATTATTTTTTCTTTGAGAATTTTTTTGAAGACTAAAATAATTATAGTATATTACTTAATTCACTAGGACCAATTATGATTAATATTTTCTTCAAACAAAGTATTGTTCATGTTTATTGAAGAGTTAACTAATTAATTATTTTTAATTTATCACATATAAGGTGCCACTTAAATGGATGGGGAATCGAGCAAGTAAAATAAATTCGAAACAATGCTCTTTTGTAATTATTTATTTTAAAATTAATAAAGTTGAAATTGATTATGTATTTATATTTGATTTTATATTAGTAAAATAGAGGTGTATTTATATGTTAGAAATGAGTTCGGATATTTTTTATAAATAATGATGAAACTAATATATATATATATATATATAGAGAGAGAGAGAGAGAGAGAGAGTAAATCTACCGTGAGCTTAAGTTCATCGGAAGATTTTAATTTATCATTTAGCTAAAAAAAATATATCAAATGATCTTCAAATTTTGATTTTTCAATCTCATTAAATTCTTCATATTGAAATCTTATGGGTACAAAAATTTGGAATGTTTCGAATTTTCTAGGTCGCTCTTTTCAATTTTTGAAAATCAGCTCCAAAAATAATAATAAAATATTCAATGTTTGTAAATTATTTTAAAAAATTGAAAAGAGCGACTTAGAAAACTCAAAACATTCCAAATTTTTGTACCCCATAAGATTTCAATATGAAGAATTTAATGAGATTGAAAAATCAAAATTTGAAAATCATTTAATATATTTTTTGAGCTAAGCTCAATTGAATAATTTTCTTCCGTGAGCTTAAGCTCACAAAAATTAAAAACGGCGACTTAAAAAGCTCAAAACGCTCCAAATTTTTGCATCCCATGAGATTTTTAAGATCATATATATATATATATATATATATATATATATATATATATATATATATATTATTCATTAACATTCAATATTATCTCGTTATTTATTTATTTTAATGGATAAATACATAGTATATATAAATTTAATTTTAATAGATAAAATTAGAAATAATTTTAAATAGATATAATAATTAAAATAACTTCATCCGATCTAACCGTACGACATTACACCCTAGTTTCCGTACTAGTTTAGTCAAATCAAAATCAGAGCGTTTGGGCTTCTGTTTTTAGTTTTTACTGTTATTAGAGATGTTTCTTAATGATAAATTTTCTCCGAACCATTTCCGAAATAATGTTTTTTTTGCCAATTTAGAAAACAGAACAGAACTTTACAAAAATATGATTTTGTTATTGACCTTAACCAAAATAAGTCTTCCGAAGACGTTAGCTAGAAAGATAAACGTCCTAAAAAATAAAATAATTAACTTACAAAAATTGATGTCACCAAAAATCATCTTTCTTTGTTGAATGTAAGTTCATGATTGTTTCTTTCCTTCGCCTCCGTCAATTCGTTCATTCTATATGGAGTGTTTTTAACCGTCCTGATGTTTCTTGAAACGTTAGTTTGACAATAAACTCGGATATATCTCTGTTTTATTTTTTTTTTTTTTACAATAATGTCCTTATCATTTAGTTTCACAGTATAAACGATTCTAAAAAGGATTCCTTTGAAATCAATTTTGTTTCAAGGAAGAATAGTTGTTGAAAATAAATTCTACACGTATTTTCTTAAAAGTGAGGATATTATATTATGCATAGTATGGAATGGTCTACATTACAAATTCATATTTTCATTTTAAAATCTTAATAGTTAATCTGTTCCACTCAATATGATCTTGATATGTAAATTTATTTGCACTCAAACATTAAATTCAAGTCAGAAATGACCAATTCAAATCGTTCAATCTAATTTTCATATCAATATTTATTAGCAAATCAAATTTTATATTTTTTAGATTTGTTTGCTTTTTTTATAGGGGAAAATCATTATTTTTGAATGAATCAGAATTTTTAAATCAAGTTATTTTTTCTCAGCGCAGATAAAATAGCAAAAAAAAAAATCTAAAAAATATATAATTTTATTTAATAATAAATTTTTTTATGTAAAGATAACATTGAACAATTAGATCGATTATCTCTAATTTAAATTTGTAATTGAGTACAAAGTACATGACCTCCATGTACTTTGTAAAATATCATAGTGGAACTCATAAATTATATTATACAACGTAACGTAATATAATATAGTATAATAGAATGTATTTAAAAAGAGCCGTTTCTAATTTTAATCTAAAGAGAGAAGATTTTTTACAAAAGGAGATACAATATCTATTCTATAAATACTACAAGTGTCCCACTTGGGCCGAATTTGTTTTATTTTACAATTAACCTAATGCAAGAGCAAGGAAGCAAAAGATATATACAGATATTTCTTTTATTCCCATGTTTAAGATACCAAACACATGCTGGCGGGCGGTGACCGGTGACCAATAATTTACATGTGTTTGACTCTTTGGAAAATACAAAGTATACCACGGTCCATGCCTACTGGTTGATACTTGGTCGAATGATTTTTTGGGATGGGCAAGCAAATTGGACACACCGACAGCTAGTCACGTTGACGCGGTGACGCCCATTGACGCTTACCCGAAGTCGCTGACATGAAGTGACGATATTACCCCTCTTGGAAGTAACCATGTTTTGCAATGGCCTAGTGGGTAGGGGTATTAACGAGATTGGCAAGCGGGACCCGTTGGAACATGGCGCCCAAAAAAAAAAGAAAGAAGTCGCTTGACATGAAGTGACGATATTACCCCTCTTGAAGTAACCATGTATTGTAATGGCCTAGTGGGCAGGGGTCGGATTAACGAGTTTGGCTAGCGGGACCCATCGGAACATGGCGCTGGGGCCCATAATGATCATTACTGTTGAATGGATTGTGACTTTGTGAGCGTTGAGTTGAAATTTGAATAGTGTGAAGAGTTAAACATATTTTCGTTAAATTAAACCTACTGCGGAAATTTTGTATAAAATGCATATAAAATTATAACAAGTTAAAAATAAGGAGAAAAAGTGTTCTGGAAATTTACTAAAAATAAAACGGAACGATATAGCATGATGTGTATGGCGCCTATGGGTTGTTATTTAAGAGAGAGAGAGAGAGGGGTATTTACTATGGATCATTCTTCTACAAAATGATATATGATGACAAATTTTTGATTTGCCAAAAATATGAACTTGTCTCGATCAGATACTTTCTTTTCACCTAAAAGTTCCTTTTTTTTTTAATAACTTTTAATACTTCCTCATCATGTGAGTAACGTGCATAAACAAGATTCTTAACGAGGTAGATACCGTAGAAAACAAATTTACGTGAATTGGTTGGAGGGACTGAAGAGTTCTTGAAACATGTGCAAACGCGAATCTTGATACATATTTAATGCATATTAATGGATTGTGCCTCCGTCGCAAAAGTTGAGCGTGATGATTTTAAATCAAATCACTTACATCCAGACTCCGAATTGATGAAACAAACTGCTACAGAGAGGAAAGCCATCCTATTTTCTATGATATCAATTAAAAGAAAAATGGGACCCCACCCCTGTTCTTTGATTAAAAAGTGCCACTTCATGCCTCCTTCCTGCGCTCTGGTTCTGCCGTACAGTCTGGAACGTGCCCATTAATTAAGGAGCTCCTTTAAATTTGAATTAGAAGTTTAGTGCATTCAATTTTATCTTCCAACTTTTTTCAAAATTCAATATATTTATTAAGTTATGCATAATTTCCCTTATTTCGGGTACTAGCGACGGATGCATTTGGAGGGGACGGAATCATTTTTTTTTTCAAAATTCGATGTGTTATATTATTTTTGGAAAACTTTATTTACTTTGCTTAGTTTGACTCCCCTGTTTTCTGGTAAATTCGTCTTGTTGACCTTTACATTATAAAATGGTAATAATAGAACCAAACATTCCTTGTGATCTGCTTCGAAAAACTTGCAGATGTACCTGATAATCTGAAGTACAACTATTACAGAGTAAATTATGATTAATGAAGTGATAGCCTACAAACTAAATACTGAATATAACATGGGTTTTTTAGCACATGGCATAAAAATATAGTTTGTCTGCTCACCATCCAGCATTGCGACTATATACACAATATGCACATAATCTGTACTTTGTGAAACGAATTATATCCGATATTTGTTGTCCTTATCAGTGTGTCAAATTCTCAATTTGAGTACCACCAAGTTCAATGGTTTCAACAGCACTAATTAAATTATTATATGAAAATGAAATATATCGAACTTTCCAATTTTTTTTACGTTCGCCTACTAAATTTTGAAACTATGAATTTTAAGCGTTTTATTTTTCTAATTGATCTAACATAAGAAAACATAAAAGTACGGAGGACTTGAGATTTTCCACCTTTTTTCTTTACTAGTACATGTATATGTATCCGCTCTTACGCGTGAATTCTTTTTCAACACGTTGGTTCTTTTTGAATGCTCTCAGCTATCATGAGCAATTTTCAGAAGCTAAACAAAAAATAAAATAAATCAGTGATTGTATTAATTATCTTTTCTCTTATAGATGATATTTTAATTTTTAAATAAAATAATTAAATATAAGAAAAAGTTCTATGAAAATATAAAATATAAATTTGTTTCAAATATAATAATTACTTAAAAAAACATTTATAATAGTAGTTGCACCTGCTCTTACGCACATACCATTATATAAAATAATTTAATTTAATTAATAATTAAGCTCAAAAAAATTAATGAAGTATCATGTATTGCTATATACAAACTTATAAAAGCCTCCTGATGCCATCATATCTTTTACTGATTTGTTGGACAAGCAAGTATATTTAAAGGCCGACGTCCTCTTTTATTGAGCAAATAAACAAATTAAAGGTCTTTTGATTTTTGAACCACACCATTGGATAAGCAAAACAAATGAAATTGTCTCTTGAAACGATACAACACTCCTTCGGTAGGGGTGTCAATGATATCCTTTTTTATCTATTTATCCGATTCGTACCATATTCGATAAGATGGGTATGGATAAAAAAAATTATGTTAACTTATTTGATATAGGTAAGGGTAAAAAATTTATTTCGTTAAGTAAATGGGTAAGGGTATGGGTAAAAATTATTTCGTAACCGTTTTCCCTATAGGGTAAATTATTAAAAAATAACTTATATTATTTTCAATATAATTATCTCGTGTAATAATTTTTTTGGTAAATAAAATAAAAAATAGGGAATTGGTAAGAACAACCTGAAGTTGTACGTTAATGGCTAGTAATTTCAAACTCGGTCCAGACCATTAACGCACAACTTCGGAGTATTCTTAGTTGCCCCGATTTTTATGAGCTAATTACTAAGAATTATAGTTATCATCTTTTTCAAGTTTAACCATTTTATAAGTTATAATGTTTGAATAATATTTAGTAGAATACTTATTAAAATGATTAAATGGAAAATATTAGATTTTATTTTAGACAAGATGTTATTTTTGCTTTTAATATATTTTATTTTTTTACTTAAAAAGTTTGACTAGAGATGCTTATTTTTTAATTTATTTATTTTTAAATGACTCAAGTTAGAATTATTTGCATAATTATATTTTTATTTTATACTAGTAAAATAGATACGTATTTGTATGAACAGAATGAGTTCATATATTTTTTTTATAAATAATAATAAATTAAGTAATACATTAATATTATTCGTTAACACCCATTACCGTTTCGTTAACCGTTTATTTTAACAGGTAAGAGTAGGGTATGAATAAGTCTAATTTTAATGGGTAAGGGTAGGGTATGGGTAAAAATAATTTAACATGGATATGATAATGAAAATGTCTTCACCTGACCCGTATCGTACCCATTGACACCCCTATCCTTCGGCATTCCCATCACAACATTGCGCCCTTAAAATAATATTAAATAAACTATAGTTGAACAAATTACATCATCAATCCTTATTACATCTTCGCAATGAGCTTTATTCGAGAAGGACTATAAGGTAAATTTTTTAAACTCGCTTAACTATCATTTCTTTTTAGTTTAAAACTTTAAATTCACCTCTGAATAGTATAGAGACACAAGCACCTTGAATATGGCCCGTCAATTGCAATTTAAGGTTTGGCGGGTGGCATGTAGGGCGTCAATTATTGATCCGACTCGACGTATTAATTTGATCCGATCAGAATCTGATATGATCCGAAAATAAATGGGTCGAGTATGAGTTTAATATTCTTATTCGAATCGGATCGGGTCAGATATATGTTTAATTTTCTTGATCCGAATTGGGTCGAGTCAGGTTCAGGTCAACCCGACCCGACCAAATTAATTATGTTTTAAGGTAATTTTGTGATTTACTAATAATTAAAGTTTAAATATATACTAATTATATACTAATTAAGATTAATTATAAATTAATTAATATTTTATTACTTAAATTTATACAAAAAATAATTAATTATTTTATAAGGGTCGGGTCAGATATGGGTCAAGATTTTTTGATCCGAATTTAATTGAGTCGGGTTCGAATCGGATCAAAAAAAATAATAAAATAATGTGACCCGATCCGAACCTGAACCGACCCGACCCATTGACAGCCCTAGTGGCATGCTACGTCACTGAATAAGAGACGTGATGCTCCAGTTTATGAGTCGCTGACGAGCACATATAAATGCGCAACAATTTCTCAAGCTTATGTAACATGCACAAGAGGAAATTTTATGCGTCACTTACAAGTGCTAGGACTCATGTTCCTTATGCAAAAAATTAAAGTTGCAACATACGACCAAATTTAGGAGTTCAAATGCACAGACATGCTGAATGTGCATGTTAACCTTCCTTCATCAAGTACCCAAAAAATCATGGAGAAGTAAAAAGTAAAAGATAAAACCGTTACACAAGTAAAAAATAAATCAACACCAAAGCTATTTTGCAATAATCAGTATAAGTTAGAAGATTTAAACCTCGATGTTAAAAAAGATAGACAATCCTTTGATCATAGTAGTATGGGAATTAGTTCTGACAAGACTATCAGGATCCAGGAGTCCATCTTGATTAAAAATATTTTTACCAAGGTACGCCAACTTTACTTGAAATTAGTAACAATTAAGCATTAGCAATTTAACATGCTGTTAGGGGAATCCCAGAAGTTTGGATTAAGAAAAGGAAAGAATATTCCAGCAGAAAGACGTATTTTTTTATCCAATTAAAGTACCATAATATGATCTACTGCCATAAAAGACAACAAACAATGAATGTAAATTTTTTAACATGATTTATATCATTTTTAAAAGCACATACCCTAACAAATCAAACTATAATCCCAGCCTTATGATTTTAAAAGGATCAGCTCTCATGATTAGTTTTATTATTTTAAAAGGATCAGCCTGCTATCACAGCAAGGGCAGCAAATGCAAAATTCCAACTCATGACCTCCATTGCTAAGGAAACAAATACTAAAAGTTAAAGATGTAACTAAAATATGACTGAAAACCTTACCAAAGAGTATAATAAATCAGTTGGGGCTATCAGAAACTTTGAATAGCAAGATGCTCGCAATCAATCTTGTTAAGCAAGCCAATGAGCTGTAATGGGGAACAACCAAGAAGGAACAAACTATTAATAGAATACCTAGAAATAATATAGGCTTGGAAAAAGTTTATCAAACAATTAGATGTTGACCAATCAGCGCCTATCTGTTAAGTTTTCCCCCAAGACTCAAAATGAACTAAAATCAAGCATAGAAAAAGAAGGAAAATAGTCTATGCAGATGTCAGTCATACTGTAATTTGCAAAGAAACCCAAAACCAAACTACAAAAAATTATGAATAAAATATTGTAAACCTTCTCCCGGATGAATAGTGTACCAGGGGCCATGTCTTACGAAATACAATTTTTTCATTTTATTTTCTCCATATTTGCATGTGTTTAATGGTGATCTTAGCGGTGTCTATTATTTATCCGACTCGACGGGTTAACCTGATCCGATCCGATCTGATATGACTCCAAAATAAATGGATCGGATATGAGTTTAAACTTTTTTAATCCGAATCGGGTCGGGTCGGGTCGGGTTCGGATCAACCCGACCCAATTAATTATGTTTTTTGAAGTAATTTTGTGATTTAGTATTAATTAAAACTTAAATATACACTAATTATAAATTAATCAATATTTTATTATTTAAAATTGTATAAAAATAATTAATAAATATTTAATTATTTTACACGAGTCGGGTCGAGTCGACTCGTGACCCGTCGGGTCAGGTCGGGTCGACCCGTAATCCGTCGGGTCGGGTATGAGTCAAGATTTTTTGATCCGAATTTAATCGGATCAGGTTCGGATCGGATAAAAAAAATAATAAAATAATATGACCCGACCCGGCCCGACCCATTGATACCCGTAGGTGATCTACTTGTATTGGTATTTATCTGTATTTGCTACACAACTCCACCAGCATCACTGCGCATCTTAACCATGGATATGGAGCCCAAAGTTGTCTGAATGACGTTAGCGATTGCCTATAAATAAATTTTAAGTTAATTAAATATTTAAACAACAGGATTTTTAATTCAAGAATTGAGAGAAAGAGAAGGAGAAACGAAAAGAGTTATTGAAACCTTAACAGCTTGGATGTTGGCACGATGTATCCTCACACTAGATTTTTTTTTTCAATGGATCCTCTGCCAATTGTGAAGAGGTGTGAATTTTTAAATTTACAAATAGAAATTAAAATACCATGTTACAAGAACCATGCACCAGTTTTTGATATCAAACCCAATCAAAAATACATGTACGACCACACAAAACAGTGCAATTTCTTTTTGTTGGCCTGGAAATTCTTCAAAATCAAGATAGGCCATTAAACTCCTAAGATTTTGGTATAATTTCGTTAGCAGTACATATATGAACAATTTAATACTGAAGGGTATGGTACGGTACACATACCAGTTAGACTGGCTTCAGCCATTGTATAAATTTGTTTTTCTACATTAATGAGTCAATTTTTTTCATGACATACACAAAGAAATTGAATGCAAATTTTACCTATCAGAAAAGGCCGAATGCCCAACAAACATAAATCACTAATTAAACATACACAAACTCACTAATTAAGGGTTTTGAAATCAGTCTTTATTTACTAATCTAGATTTGCAATCCAAGGGACAGAAGAAAAAAGAAAAATTAAACAAACCGAACAATAGTCTTGAGAACCAGTTTCATAATCAAAGACAATAATAGAAATCAATTTAATTCAAACTTAATCACAGCCCATTCAGAGAGAGAAAATAGATGTATCAGAGGGAGGGAAAGATGAAAGGGGCGAAAACGAGTAATCTGCGGATATTTTCGAAAGTGAGGAAATGGAGATCACCGCAGGGGAAATCACAACGGCCAAGGAAATCACAACGGCGGATTGTGGGTAAGTCTAAACACGAATTTTGATGCACATTCTACACATTAAAGGGCCCACTTCTCATGAGCATCCATTATTAATATTATTTGTTAAATCATGTTGTAATTGATAAATTATTGAGACCAATTTCAGATCAAAGAACCGCACTTCAAAGCTTAAAAAGCTCCGCAGGTGATATGGTTCCAGATGAAAGATGGAGGGAGCGAGAAAGCGTCAAGGATACGCAGTGAAAGATGCCCCATGTGGAGAGATGGATTAAGTAACTTAAATTGAAAGGTCGGAGGGAGCGAGAGAGGCATCAAGAATGCGTAGTGAAAGATGGAGGAATCAAAGGAGATCATTGACAGGAGTGGTGGAGTGGAGAGCCGGAGAGTTAAATTGGAGCAGAGCGACAATGCTCAATAGGTCGTCGGCGGCAACGGCGCGAGCGATGCAGAGGGAGGGCGGAGCAGAGTAGAGTTTTGAAATGGACCAGCCGGTCTAACCCGTCTCGGACCGACCCGTGACCGTGGACCGGATCGACCGGACCGTGGCCGAACTCATATCTGTTCCGTGCCTTATCTTGGTCCGGTCCAACGGTGAGTCGGTTCTCCTTTCACTCAAAACCGGACCGTGTAGACCTGTTCCGTGCGGACCTGTGGACCGGACTGGACCGGACCGTCCCCTACACCCCACCCATCCCGGATAGGACCCCCACCCGTCCCGGACCATCCCCCACCCTCTACCCGTGTCTGCTCGTTGCTAAGAGTCTTGACAGAGCCAGATTATATTTCTTGCTTCCAACTTCTCCAGAAAAGTTTGAAAATTGACAAAATCCAAATACATGGCAGTAACAAGTTCTAAAAGTAAAACATAGACTAAAATCAATATGATTCAAACTAATTGAGTGAATTATTGGATTAAACAAGATACCACATTTGAGGCAGCAACATCCACCATAGAAACTCAAGAAAGCGGTACCGATATCCCGATATCCCTCTAGAAGATGATTCCGACGGCGCATGCGACATTCAAGACAACGACTTATGGTATATGCACAACGACTTCTAGGAGTTTGATATTTTATCTTACCGTTTCAATATTTTTATCTATTTTTTAAATATTTCAATTGCTTTTTTAAATTTCTTTTTTTTAAAGAATATTACTAATAAAAAACATTACCGTATATGTTCTTTTACATAGCCGATCCTAAACCCGAGTTAAAGGAGGAGGGTAACTCAAAATTTTTGATAATTTTCGGGCTGAAGAGGAGACCGAATGTGAGTTTTTTCTTACGTAACCTTAAATAATAATTAATTTACGTCAATGACCATGCACTCAATTTATTTTCACAAATGATAATGATAAGGACGCAACTCGGGCTCACACCCTTTAAAGTATATTTTTCAGTAATCGACAACCGACCGCATGTAACCAAGATTGAAGAGCGCAAACCCAACTCATGCTCTTTAATTGACCTAACACATAAATCTTTTTGCGAACTTTCCGAATTTCTTGCACGAGGTCATTCTCTTGCCACTCGAGGCCTGGCAAGAAGAGTGAGCTTTGCATGCGTGTCGGGACCATGGGATTTCTTAGGAGATTGGCTCCGGTCTTCGAGTCGAGAGGTCTGCGATGTTGCTCGCAAACAAAGATTCCCTCGCTTGAGGGAGGGCGGTGTCCGCGATGATACGGGGAGGAGACCG
Source organism: Schoenoplectus tabernaemontani (assembly GCA_037127355.1). Lineage (NCBI taxonomy): Eukaryota > Viridiplantae > Streptophyta > Magnoliopsida > Poales > Cyperaceae > Schoenoplectus > Schoenoplectus tabernaemontani. Next base: position 17,413,229 of record CM073745.1, read on the forward strand.
ATTGAGGCTACGCCGGCTGTGGCCGGGGGACTTCCTGGAGTGAAGTCGCCCTGCTGCCTCGTCCGGCAACCCAGTCTGGGCGGGTGAGACCGGGAGTGCTACAATTGTGGAGAGGTAGGTCACCCGAAGTCGGCTTGACACTAGGCCACGAAGGTGAAAAACTTAGGAGGACGTGGTCGGGCCCTGGGAGGTCGCGGTCGTGGTCGCGGAGGAGGTGGAAGAGGGCTACCGGCAAACCTTATGGTAGCAGAGGAAGAGGAAGAAGAGGGTGAGCGAGAAGAGGATCTTTGCGGAGGATCGGGAGCTCTCGAGACAATACTCCCGGTTGCTTAGGAGGAGCGGGGGAGGCGCGGTGAGGGGATGCATCCACTCGGGTAACATTGCTTCTTATGCTCATTTCCGCCCATGCAGTACTTGTGACACTCACGCTCTTTGCCTCTATACCGCACCATTAGATCAGTGGATCGTTGATTACGGTGCTTCTAGACATGTGCGAGTGCTATCTTGGGGAGTTCTCTTCCTATACTCACACGACGAGTCCTGACGAAAGTATTCGGACACGGCCGGTGGCACGGCTCGGCCTTGGTGGGTAAGAAGTGCTTGTGCGATGTACCCGATTCTCGACTTTGTCCAATGTTTTGCATGCTCCTTCTTTTCTGTGAATCTCTTATCCATAAGTGCTATTATTCTCCAACTAAAATGCGTTGTGTCTTTTGATATTCCCCGAGGTGATCTTCCGAGAGAAGGACAGTGGGCGGAGGCTTGGGACCGGCACGTGGCATAGCGGCTTATGGTACCTGGATAGAGAGGGGATAGACTTAGCCCTTTCATCTATGGTCGAGAGATCGGAGGAGTTGGGAGTAGTGTGGAGGACTTGTTGTTGCTTCGCACCACGTATGGGTCATCCTTCTTTTAGTCTTTGAGTCGATTGTATCCCTCTTTGGTTGAAAAGGCTAATAAAGAAATACTTGTTTGTGATGCTTGTGAGTTTGGCAAGCACGTCAGGGAGTTTATATGTTAGTTACAGTAGTAGGAGCTCTGTATTTTTGAGTTGGTACATTCGATGTATGGGGACCTTGTCCTATAACTTCTGTGAATGGATTTAGATATTTTGTGACTTTTATTGATTGCTTCTCTCGTGTGACTTGGATTTATTTGATGAAAAACAAAAATGATGTGTTTGCTTGTTTTAAAGATTTCCACAAAGGGGTTCAGACTTAATACGGGGCTGTAGTGAAGGTTTTGAGGTCTGATAATGGGACAGAGTACATGAATATTGCGTTCAAAGAGTACCTGTCATCTCAGGGAATCCAGCATCAAACCACGTGTCCATACACACCAGAGCGAGAATGGAGTTGCGTCACAGAAAGGAAGAATAGACATCTCCTTGAGGTGGCAAGGAGTATGATGATCTCGATGAATGTGCCAGAAAGTACTTGTGGGGGCAAGCGGTCCACGATAGGTTGCGATGTTGATAAACGGGAGGCCCTCACGAGTGCTAGAGTGGAAATCCCCGTTTGAGATGTTAAAAGGTGAGAATTGTGATATTCTTCCTTTGAAGATATTTGGTTGTGTGTGCTTCGTGCGGGATTATAGGCCGAATGTGGGCAAACTGGATCGAGAGCGGTCAAATGTATCTTTGTGGGATACTCGGCCACCCAAAAGGGCTATGTGTGTTGGAGCCTGTGGAGAGGAGGTTGTTCGCGGTATGGATGTCACATTTCGAGAGCACGAACCATATTACTCCTCTCGGGTTACATCACCATTTGGAGACTCGCTCGATACGGGGAGTATGAGGCGAGAGAGGGGAGGAAGCATCGGTAGTGAGAGGATGGTGATTTTACATAGCCGATCCTAAACCCGAGTTAAAGGAGGAGGGTAACTCAAAATTTTTGATAATTTTCGGGCTGAAGAGGAGACTGAATGTGAGTTTTTTCTTACGTAACCTTAAATAATAATTAATTTACGTCAATGACCATGCACTCAATTTATTTTCACAAATGATAATGATAAGGACGCAACTCGGGCTCACACCCTTTAAAGTATATTTTTCGTAACTGACAACTGACCGCATGTAACCAAGATTGAAGAGCGCAAACTCAACTCATGCTCTTTAATTGACCTAACACATAAATCTTTTTGCGAACTTTCCGAATCGGGACATTTAAATACAATCCGGAAAAAATCGCGGAAAGATCTACTTGTAAGGTCAATTAAAGGGCGTGAGTCGGACTTGCGTCCTTCAAGTTTGTACTGAAAGGCGTGAGCTGAGTTTGTGTCCTTCAATCTTTATTAGACGTGGTTAGCTATCGAGCACAAAAAATACATTTTGAAGGGCGTGAGCTCTTGTTATGTCCTTGTCATGGTCACTATGATAATCAATTGAGTGCGTGATTATTAACGCAAATTAGTTATTGTTCAAGGTTATTTAAGCAAAAAAATTCCTAATGTAATCTGATCCTTTTTTTTCGGTAATTTGTATTTGAAAGGGTATTTTAGGAAATTTATGTTTTAAAAAATTGAAAATAAATAGATTGATCCAGTCTTTAGCCCATTTTTAAGATAGTATAAGATAATATCTTACCGAATTCATATGACAATTTGAGACCTATTGTAAAAGAGATAAAATTCATTAACAATTATGCTAGAAAAGAAGAAGATTAAGGAAAGAATATAGGGCTCTGTGTTTTGATACCGGCTGAAAATCAATTTGTAGCATACCTTCTTTACACAAAAAACATCGTTTTAGACTTTTATAGTCAATTGATTAGGCGTGTTTCTTGCTTTAAATAATAATATTAGTTTCAATTAATTTTCTAAAATCCTTCAATTATATCAGAAATATCTTTTCTTCCAACGAAGAGTTGTTCAAGAATTATTTTAATAATGCGAGCCACTTGTCTACTTGTCGTTATAACAATATTATCAAGAAAAATATCTCAACGATCTTATCCAAAGCATATCTAAAACAAGGTACTTCAAATTATTTCTAAACATGCCCTGCTTGTATAATTTATCCGACTAGCTAATTTACAAATTTCACATACTAGAAGACGAACATGTTAGGTATCAGACTTGTGAAACCAACCAATAGAGGTATTGGTACAGTTGGCATTCTATCGATTCGGTACCTGTCAAGGTTAAACTCTTCGCGACTGAGATTCTGAGAAAGAGATCGGACAAAAATCATTACAGTTCGTGCACGATTTCAAAAAAGTGGATTTGACCAACACCTATTAGGCATTAGGCAAGCACAAAAAGAAAAATATAACTTGGAATTATCACTGAATTGCATATTTTATTTTAGTCTTTACAGGGAAAACGGAATGGCAAAAAATGTAGGTTTTTGGGTAAATGGAATTGAGAATACATTTCATTTTTAAAAAAATGATTGGATGTCCCTAATGTCATGCACCCAACTGCCCCTACTATCCTTGAAAAAATATCACTTAAAAAGCTAAATCGTGCAGACCCCATTTGTAAGAAGTTGTAGATGAAATAGGAGGCATAGCAAAGAGCATTGTATCATCGTCCTTCATTTTATAGTCAGATAAAAAGGTTGAGCCGCTGAAAAGTCTCAGTTTTAGGTCGGACCTGGATTTCTATCTGACATTTTTTTGACAACTTGAGTGGTCAAAATTTTCCATTGGACCAATCAAGTGGGTTGTTTGTACAGATCAAAGTTTGCCTGATCTGTCAGTAAAAGTAGGAGGCAGTAAAGACCCAACTGTAGCCTGGGTTCTGTACCATACCAGCAAGCATTATTACTCAATTTAAGCCTAAATGACCATTATATGCATATGGCCAATCCATTTAACGCTACTTATCTTCAATTTTCCATTCGTTTGTGCAATTAAAGGAGCAATTCAGCGAAAGGATGGTAAGGAAAATGATGATGGGTATCAAGCATTCTAAAAACAGTACCAAGCATTGATTTAAATTATTAAAAATTCAAAATAAATTTCAACTTATCTGAGCTTCGTTTAATATCAAGGTATTTATTTCTCACTTGATAAACAGGCAGGATATTTTTCTGCTGAAAGAAACCCTTAAATAATCATGATGCTGCACCAAAAGATATATATGTTTTGTTCTGACATTGTAAATTATTATGCTTAGATCTATATTGGCAGTACGATAATATGCTGGCAAGAAAAATCTGACAGAAAATGCACAGTATTGCATATAGAATGGGAGTGCTGATTAGTTTGGATAGAAATGTGCAATGTCATTTGAGAAGCATGTACTGACATAAACTGGCAAATTTGTATGCATATCATTTCTTTTTAACAGACAAATATATTCACTGGTACGTAGAGGGCATATTATCTGTCAATCTTAGACTTAAAACATCGGGAAGGAAATTTATGGATTTCAATTTGTAATTCCTGCTCTCTGGAGTGGAGGAAAGGTGGAGAATTTTTCTTTTCCATTGCTATTATCCTGCTCACAAGTGCGTATCTTTTTTCCTTCTGACATTTCTTTTTTTGAAAAGTTGTTGAGCGAATTACCCAACAACAAATCTCATCATAAGAAAAGCTGTATTACATAGCCCTAAAACAGTAGCCACATATTAGTACATGGGTACGAGCCAAACAGTTTATTGGTTCTACATTTATCCCTAGTAGAGATTTATCTGAGGACTGAAAGGAACCAGATTATCTAACTCGTCAAAACCAGGCATATCAGTAATTCAGTATATTAGTTGTACTTTTTTCCCATATCTACCAAAAATTTTCTGGGTTTCATTTCCATAAAGATTGACTGTTTTAGTGCAGAGCTTGCCACACCCACCACAACTCTCCTCCTTTATTCTGACTTGAGACAGACTGTGCAGAAACTAGTCCACCGCAACCCTCCTTCTTTTATTTATTTATTTTCTTTTTCTTCCATCATATTCATTATTATCACTGGTATTTGAGATCTTTGACCTTATGTTTTCCGATTGTGTTTCATTTATAGCCTACCCCAATTTATTTGAGATTAAAGGCTTTATTGTTGTTGTTGTATCTACCAGAAATTTTCTATGTAATATTAGAGAGTTTGGATTTATGAATATACAGACAAGTATCTTTTTTCATATTGATTTTCAGTTTATTAATCTGAAATTATGGTTTCTTTCGTCCTCATTTATCCTTTTCATTCATTCTTTTTCTTTTCTGAGAAAACATTAATTTAGAGGCTCAGACACGAATATAGACCATATTTGATTGAAGCATAAGTGAGGAATAAAATCCTTACCCCTCACTTATGGAGCTAAACATGAATAATTAAATAAGGAATAAAGAGGAAGAAGATGACATAATGACTCCTTAAATTAAAGAGTCTTTAAGGCTCTTAAAGTTATTCCACAAGTTATTCTCGATGGAGCCCGTAATTTATATGAAAGATGATGAAATTATTATTATTAATATAATAATTACTATTAATATTATCAGTATTAATAATATAATAATCATTATTAGTATTAATAATATAATGATTATTATTATTATTATTAATCTAATAATTATTATAATTACTACAATAACTAATATTATTGCATTACAATTATGATTAATATTTCATTATATTTTTAATATGATTATAGAAGTATTTAAATATTATATTTTCTTATTATTATTATTATTATTTATTTAACTAGTATTATAATGATAATATTAATAATAATGTATTATTATAATAGTAATATGATTTCAATTAATAATAATGTATTATTATTATTTATAATAATAAATTCTTCTTATTATTTTTAACATGATTCTAATTTTATTTTTATATAATTTAATTATTATTGTATTTTCATTATGATTAATATTTTATTATATTTTTAATATGATTATAGAAGTATTTAAATATTATATTTTCTTCTTATTATTTATTTAACTAATATAATAATAATATTAATAATAATACATTGATAATAATGTATTCTTATTATTATTTATTTTTCTTCGACAAATTGTCTGAAGCATATATGATTTTCAATATATAATATAATTATTAACGTATTATCATTATAATTAATATTATATAATATTTTTAATATGATTATAGATATATTTTATTATTATTTATTAACTAATATTATAATGATAATATTAACTATAAATTATGATTATCATTTTATGATATTTTTATTATTATAATTATAATATTAATAATACTAATAGTAATGATAATCATAACAACATTAAAAATAAAAATAAAATTATCAACATCATTATAGTTTTCTTATTCTTTCAATTGCTTAACTAAATAAGAATATTTTATGGAGTCATAACTTGACGTAGTTATACCTCCTTAATTTTGTGCTCAAACCAAATATGGGCATAGTGCCCAGTACAGGAATCCATTGGATCAGTACATCTCGCTACAGAAAAAAAAATTGATTAAGGAACCAACATATAATTAGAGGAAATATAACCATTTCAAAATGCTGACGAGGGTTTGTATAACATGACCATTTTCATGACTGCTTAAAACAACCGAAGGGATCACTTGACAATGGTTATCTTGACAATCTTAATAATGAATTTTCAAATAAATATGAAAAAAATCTGATGGATATGTTATTATATTAATAGATTGATGGTGATTTAAATTTCATGCAATTACATTATCATTTTATAGTCCATCAAAAACCGTCAAATTATAACCGTTGCAAATTATATAATATTTTGATGGTCCTTGATGGAGTATCAAACGATAATGAAATTGCATGAAATTTGAATCATCATCAATTTATAAGTAAAAAAATATATATCTATAAGATTTTTTTATTTTTAAATTTTATTTGAAAATTCATTATCAAAATTGTCAAAATAACCCATTGTCAAGTGATCCCCACCCGGCGCTTGACAGTTTTGACTAAATAATTGCCTGTTCTGACCAGTATTAATTTATGGCTTTCAGTATGTAACAATGTGGTGTTCATTTGGTGTCATTTAAGTGCAAAATGCTGAATACTGGATAGTGCTCATTTCCTGTTGTTGTGCAATACATGAAAAGTGTGAAAGGTTACCTGAACTCATTTCATAGGCTTCAGTCACAGCTGAATTGATCTGTAACTTTAGACAGATCAATACCGGACTGTACCAGAATGAATTGATCTATAATAAAGGTTAAGTATGGCTTTTAGTCTAATTAGAGGTAAAATTAGAGCTTCTCTTGAAAAAATTCATAATGTATCATAGAGCATCAGGTACCAGATGTGTTGAGAACAATAACACTTATTGGCCATTACTACACTAAAATAGAGGACTTGAACGTACCACTACATGGTATCAGTTGGGTCACAAGTGATACCTTTCATATACAGATGTGCATGATATTTATGAGATAAATAAATAAGCGAATTAACTTGCACTAATTTACTGATTCAAATATAATTTATGTATAAACATCTCTTTAATTTGTGACATAATGGGAGTTAGCTCAGGCTAGATTTTAATTCATAATCAGCTGATCAATTGTGATGAATATTGAGATATTAAGTTTCTCATCTGAAAGCAAGAGGCACCTCAAGCCACTTGTTTGTGAGAATTTCTAGGGTCACTGTCTCGGTCTTGCCCAATTAATTCTCTACGCAGTGTTGTTAATAATTTATTGGTTTCAAGTTCATAAAGGTGAATAATAACAATAAACTCGTGATCGAGTCATAATTTGAGCTCTAAACCAATTAGATATGAACAATTTGGAGATGAATATAGTTCAATTGTCACCTGAAAAGAATTCCCAATCTTAACCGGCACCTCCACCTGTGCAATGCGTGTCTGCGTCACAACAATGTTGGACCTGTTTGTGGAGACCGGTGCATCAGACTCTCAGATAACTGTCTTGGGCTGATGATCCTGGAGAAAGAAGGAAGTACCGAGGAGGCGGCTGCATGAAGGAGAGTGAAACTACTAGGTCACGACGTGATGGAACAGAGAACGGGAGAAGCGAAGAAAGCTGCATGGAGGAAGAAGAGGAAGCGATCTATTTGGAAGGAAAAATCAGAGAAGAGGAGAGGAAAAAAAAAGTTATTCTTCTCCATCGCTGCCGAAAGGAAGATGGATTCAGCGAAAATTGAAAATTTCTCTCTAGCGCTGAATTTTAGTGAGTTTCTAATCTGAGTTGGCGATTAGAACCGAGTTGCTAAATTTAGCAATAGGGATTAAAATTTCTAAATTAAAAACCATTGCTCCATCGTTGAAATTAAAAAATGATAGTCACAAGTAGGAATTAAAACTCCAATAGAAATCCACAGTGGGAGATGCTCTAAATGCCTTCCTCTTTTTGAATATGGGCCTTTGATAAGAAGCTTCGCCGACTTCTATGATTTATTTAGAAAAATGCTCGTCTTTTCTAATTCTAGTGTGATTATTCCCCGAAAACGTGATAAACTCGAAATTCTCAGAGCTTAACACAGCCTCAGAATTGAGATTTTTAAAGACAGTTCAAAGTTGGAAGGCAAATAAAGAAAAGAGTCGTAGTCTTAGGGCCCCTAGCCTTTCTGAATTCTGAATTAATTAGCACATAAAAGAATAACAACTCAATTCTAGTATGCTGCAAGTGACAGTATATTTCAGAAAGATACTGCACTGAAGTGGTGAAGTGCCTGTTGGTACCGATTGCTATGCAGCGCCAACAGAACCTGGTAGCACCTCGTGCCAACTATAGCTGAAATAATATCATTATAATTCTCAGATATGCAGGATATCACATCTGAAAAGGAAGATGCAGGATATTACATAACTGAAATATCTTGCCAGGTGTAGGTCTTGAGGTCAATCACATCTGTATTGACACATGCATTGTTCATCTCACAATTCTAATAACAAACACAGTACCATATTGCAATTTATTATCTGTTCACAATCAACTCTTCAATGTATCAACGGAGAACAATAATCCCATCCCATAATATATAAAAGAAAAAAGAAAAAGAAAAGTGAACAACTCAGTCCTAAAACGAAATAAGGCTGGCCACAACCAAAACCCCAACAAATATAAGCAGCATTTTAAGATTTCTGTCTTGTTGCTGATCCTGTGGCACATTGTACCTGTACGCGGGTCCACCATGAACTGGATTAGGATTCCCATAGCCAAACTGATTATACCCACCACCAAATCCATAACCACCTCCCGGGAACCCATTAATTTGAAAACTTAACATTGGAAACAACCCGAAGCTCCCAAACCCGAAACTATAAGCCCCACCCCAGTTTACATTGTGGAATGGGTTAAGGTTCGGGGTTTGGTTTGGTTCAGGTTGTGGCGCGGTTGGAGGTCTCTGCCCGGTCGGCCTATTTGGTATCTCGACTCCCGGCACAGTTTTGGATCGGGGGTCAGTAGGGTTCTTACCACGCCCATATAGAGGAACGAGCTTTTCTTCTTCCACCAAGGCATTGCAAACTGGGCATTTAGGCGATTGGGCATGGACCCGTAACCACTTGTAGAGGCATGGCCAGCAGTAGAGGTGACCACATAGGGTTACCACCGGTTCTTGTGCGAGTTCTAAGCATATGTTGCAGGCGAAACTATCGGAAGAATCATTGCTAGAGGAGCAAGCCAGGTTTGGGTTGGTGCTCGTGGATCCGCTAAAGCTGCTGGACATTCCCTTTCCTTTTTGCTAGGATGTCGAACTACAATGAAGATAATCTGCAAGTCCGAATATTTCAGAGGGGTTAGATATTTCATTTCGAAATTATGCAAAAATTTAATCTATTCCATTTGATTATGACAAAATTTGGATCCAAAAACGTCAAATTATTTGCTTTTATAAGCAAAATCAAAACAATCTATAATATCGCACCACAGTCGTTGCCAATTTAAAATAAATTTGATATTGACCTAAAGGGGAGGTGCCAATATTGAAAATTTTAATAAAAACATATAACACTCTTCAGAAATTAAAATCGTCGAAGAAATCAGAGGGACTATCAGAAATTCAGAATCAATTAAACATGGCATTAAATTAAAAAAAAAAGGATCACGATCGAATAGAGAAAAGGGTGAACCCGTTACCAGAGAAACCACCAAAGAGGAAACGCCCCAGAAATCAGATCATTCGCCTTCTGACTTCCGAGAATTCTTCTCTCTTTTTAATTTAGAACCTCGACTTTTTCTATTCAAAAAAAGAAAATAACAGAACTGACAATTCCATAACTGTCCAGTTACTTGAACTGGACGCTTCCACTCTTCAACATATTCCGTTGATTTAAGTACATGGTGCCTATCTTTATTACAAAAACGGAGTGGTAAACAAAATAAAGAACTGGATGGAACCTTCCAGATAATTTCCGCGAGCCCGCGATTCTTCTCTGTGCCGTGTTTTCGAATTATTCTGATACCACGACCGACTAGACCTTCGTACGACCCAATGGAAAGATGACACGCGTTGGACTTTTTGTTTAATAGATAGAGTTGCGCTGAAATTGTAATGTTTGAAAAATCCTTTTAAACTTGGGCTGGATTTGTAAAATACGACGCTGGAAGAAATATAGATTGGGCCAATTAGGGATTAATTGAGATTTAAATTCAGGGCTTGGAATTTATTAATTGTTTCGTTCTAACGGCCTTATAATGTCTGTGATGAAGATGTTAGATATATGAGATGCTTTGCAACATGATGATAATTTCCCAGCACAGTTTTTGCATGCTGAGATTCTGAAAGGACTTATACTTGTTTAGTTTACATGAGGGACACCATTTTCTTAATGCATACTGGAAATTATAATTAAGGGTTGGGGGTCCCAAAAAATTCACCAAAACCAGATTGTGACCATTGCAAGAAAAAGGTGAAAAATATCACATTTCAATCAGTACTTGCTCAAATTTTGCAGTGTTTAAAAGTAACAGGGAATTCAAGCATCTTATATGAGTTTTTTTTTTTCCTTATGTTTTACTTGTCTATTGGAGCATTTTCTTCTTAATATAAGTACGTAATGAATTCAGTGGTGCAATCAGAAGGTACAGAGCTTACCAGTATATTCAACCCAACCTCACAATTTTGGTAATTAAATATCTAATTCTCTACCGATATTTACCAATTAACAACATGTTTGCAGTTAATTTCATGCTGTACAGTGCGGAACATCCTTGCCATGATGGAAAATTTTAAATAATGCAGAACGTGACAGATTAAACAGCTGAAAGCCTGAAACTGATACAAGGAGTCGTTGAATTCTGCATGCTAACAGATTTTAACTATTAAAACAAAATTTGGCTTAATTGAAAGAGATAGTTTGATATAAGTAAATTAACTCCATGTACCCAACATTAAATAAATGACGTCTTTTGTAGAAGTTTCTGAAATAATGGTATATTTTTTTTAAGAGAAAGATAATAGTCTAACTCATAAATTTTATTTTGTATCTATGAAAATTTGAATTCATGATCTCTTAGATATCATTCTAGTTAACTATCACTTGAGTTACTAGATAATTTGCCTATGTCATCTATTTAACTTTGACAATTTTGGTAATAGATTATTTTAATTGATTTCAAAACAATTTTAAAAGTTCTTCTAAAAATGAAAAAAATATCTATAAACATATTATTGGGCATATATATTGTTTGTGTTTTAAATTTCATATAATTTAACTATTTAGGTGATAAATGAAATTCTATGAAAAAAAAGATAGTTGGATAGAAAAAAAAAATTAGCTGCATCTATTTGTACATGGTGCAACACGTTTGGGTTTCGGTAAATCTCTCTTTCGTTGTAGTGACTAGTGAGTAGTGACCTTATCATTAATAATAAACTCTATCTATTTTTCCAGTGATTTTTTTTTTATTAAAATCGTCAAATTAATTGTTTTTCAAGGGATTTTCGCTCCAGAAATAATCAATATATTGTTACTTCTAAAAAAATTAAAGTCAAAGACCCATGTCAACGATGGCTTTTCGTATAAATACATAATTTGACAAATGATCTAATAGTTCAAGTGATAGTTAATTAGAATAGCCTCAAATAAATCACGAGTTTAAATTTCCATACAAACAAAATATATTTTATGAGATAAACTCTTATCTTTCTTAAAAAAATAAATACATAATTTAAATAAATTAAATAAAAGTCTATCTTTTGGTGTATGGGTCTAACCTACAACGCAAGGTAATTAAGTAATTTTCTACCTGGTATCGCTAATCTTATCCGCGCACAAAAGCAACGTGCTCGGGAATGAGTTTGAAAATCCAGAACATTGAATGATGTAACAATTTATTGTCACCGAATATTCTTTTCTCGAATCCTTATTCTAGAAAATAATTTTGTTTTTAACATTTGAAGTCCGTAGGCAGCTAAATTTATTCAAAATGAGTGATTACATTCATAAAAGTCCTAAATTTAAAATAAATTATAAAATATGTTAAGTAAGTGAAAGATTTACAAAAATTAGAAAGAAGATGTTTGTTGTATTGATTGTATTTAAATATGTATTGCATGTACTGTGTAATATATATAAGTGAGTCAAAGATGAAATCCTAGACTAACTCAATCAGGGGCGGATTTATGTGAATCTCCTCCTGAATTTTAAAAAATTATGTTTTTAGGTTAAAATTTTATTAATCTGACCCCCTGAATCAAATTTCTGATCCCTTTGGATTGTCTGATTATTTTTCATTGAGAAAAAAATATTTAATATCATAGATAATGAAATAATTATATAATTTTTTTAAAATATGAAGTCTCATAATGGAAATTTTTTTTATCGCTATGATTATTTATTATTATGATTTTGATTTTTTATTATTTTTAATATATAAAAGATATTATTTTAATATTTTTATTTAATATCCGATTAGTTAATGGGTTTGAACTCGATAAACTACTGAATCCGATTATTGACCCCCCGACCAAAATCTTGCATCCACCCCTGAACTCAACATTGATTTTAATTCTAACTATGGTTAAATTACAAAACGATTATGGACAGTGAAAAATATCCTTTGTTTTTAGCAATACCTGCGTATATATTTTTCTAAGACATATTCAGATCTATGTTTCCTTTTCTTTTTTTGATGCTATTACTCTCTGTTTGTAACGATTGGATAACTCCATTATTCATTCTAATAGCCCCGCAAGCTAAAGGTGCATGGGCAACTGTTAGCTTGGACTTTAAGTGTTCATCAAGTCTAGGATCAGGTAATAGTTTGGTCATGATATCGGCCAGCTGATCACGAGAACACCAAAATTTGATTTAAAAGCACCTTCTCATGCACAAGATGGTAATATATCTCAATATATTTTGTTCTTGTTCTTGCATGAAATATCAGGTTAGAAATCAAAAAGTGACACTTATGTTGTCAAACCAAAGTATAAGGGCTGAATCAAAGTTAACATGTAACTCTTGTAGTAGGAACTGTAACTACATCACTTCCGCACATGTAATGACCAAGCTGCGGTACTCCATCTCTGTGCAAGATCTGGAGACTGTTGATTGTTTTTTTTTGCACTTCAAGAAATGAGATTTTTGCCAAGAAATATGCGTATTCAAGAGTTTTGTTGAAAAATTTAGTGTATGAAATAGAGAAAAATTACGAAAAAGGAAGCTGATTTATTAAGTAGACTACATTGGAGACAATTTTATCTCAATAAGAGTATAAGTGGAAGTTTGAGACATGATGACAAGTGCTAACTCAACATTGTGTCGATGTTTGTGCTCGGCCACACCATTTTTTGGGATGTGTAAGGGCATGAGAGTTGATGGTGGAGTTGAGAAAAGACATGAAAAATGGATTTTTGTCCCTCCATCAGCTCTTAGTGTTTTAATTTTGGATTGAAAAAATATTTCAACTTGAGACTTGAAAAGGACAAATAGTTTTGGTACTTTACTCTTGTGAGACATAAAATGGATCCATGTGAAACATCAAAAATCATCAACGAATATAACATAATAACGATATCATTGTTTGAAGAAATGGGAGAGGGACCCAAACATCTGAATAAATTACATCAAGAGGTGCATTAGAATAAGTAGTAGAAGAAGTAAATGTTAGTTTATGAGCCCTAACTATACTACAAATATAATAATTTGAAAATCTAGATGAAGTACAAGGTAAAGAAAATGAATTGATGACATGAATAGTAGTTGTAGAAGAAGGGTGACCTAATCGAGCATGCTAAGTGTCGGGTGAAGATGCCATTTTTACTTGTAAGGTGCTGGAGCTGATCCTTGGTGAGGAGGTCCTTAAAAATAAACGAAGGTAGGAGAAAGAAATTAGTAGTGAGGGATTATAAAGTAATAACTAAAAAATACTGATTAAGTTCTTAGTAAAATGGGGAACATGAAGTATATTAGTAAGAAAAAGAAAGAAGAAGATAAAGACAGAGTAATAGAGCCAATATGAGTAATTTGTAATCTAATATCATTCCTAATTTGAAGTGTGTCATTGCTTTCATAATTATAAAAGGAAGACATATTGTATAAATCATCGATGACATGGTAGGAAGCTCCTGAGTCGAGGACCCACTCGGTGTGAGATGTGGCAGATGAATTAGGCATGGCCACATAAGCTTGGTAGTTGGGGTTGTCAGCTTGAAATTATCATTTACAGAAATTGGCAGTGTGGTTAGGGTTGGAAACAAATCTAAGACAAGACCTTAGGTTTAGAAGGTCGAAAACCTGGGTTTGGAGGAAAAGGAGCTTGAACTTGGTTTGGGCTAGGTCTTGGATTAGATGGGTATATGGTAGGAGTGGATAAAAGAGGTGGGCTAAGAGAACTGATTATATTAAATAGGCACCAAATTTTGTTGTTATATTTTTTAATTTTGATATAAAGTATTTATATAAAATATTATTAATTACTAAATAAACTGTTAATATATCAGTTCGATTATCTCGTTAACTTAATAAATTAATTTTAAATTAATATTTTTAATTCATTAAATTAATGAATCGGTCTAAAATATAATCAGCACCGCCGTCACCAAAACATTTTAATATTTGCCGCTCAAAAAAGTCGGTCAATAGTAGTTACTTCTTATTTTATTTTCCTCGAGTACATGATACGGGGATGGAAAAAAAAAAGATAAAGAAAGCACATGAGAGCTACTGTAAGTTGGTAACTTATCAATGGATCCGAATCTGCTATTATTATTGTACAATCAAAAGATCCTATTCTTGATATCCAAAGATCGAAAGTTTTATAGTTTAAATCTCAAAAATACCATTCTCACAGTTCGAATCTCAATATATCTACGGTGAAGATAAATATAGGAGGAGGGCCTTTTATGCAATAATAGTATCAGATTTTTTTTTCCATATCAAAGTTGATGTGTTATTGAACTGGTATACTTTAATTGACAAGTTATAATTTGCCATATACATTGGGTCCGTATTCAACAACATCCAGACGTGCATCCATTTTTATTTTATTTGTTTTTTTTTTCTGAATTAGGCAAGCCTCTTCAACAGGAGCGGATGCAGGATTTTGGTCGGGGGGTCAATAATCGGATTCAATAGCTTATCGGATTTAAATCCATTAACTAATCGGGTACTAAATAAAAATATTAAAATAATATCTTTATATATTAAAAATAATAAAAAATAAAAGTTAAAATAATAAATAATTATAGCAATAAAGAAAATTTTCTTCTACAAAACTTTATATTTTAAAAATTTTACATAATTTTTTCATTATCCGTGATATTAAATATTTTTTCTCAATGAAAAATAATCAGATAATCTAAGGGGGGGTCAGAAATTTAATCCAGGGGGATCAGATTAACAAAATATTAACCTAAAAGCATTATTTTTCAAAATTCAGGGGGGGTCAACTGACCCCCCTGACGAATGCTATGTCCGCCCCTGCTCTTCAACTGCTTGCACTAAGAATATATATCATTATTTTAGTAGTTTTTGTTACTCTATATTTTTATTAGTTAAAATGAAAAAAGAAGAAGAAAAAGAGTAATATTTTTATATATAGGGTTCGCATTCAAGAATGCAACCTATTTCTTTCTTCTTTTGTTTCATTTTTATTTATTTATATTATTGTTTTTGCATGCGACAAGTGTGGATCACTTTTATTTATTTATATTCATATATGTTGCATGGGAAAAAACTGATTTTGCACATAATAACTGTGGTGCTTTAAAAAAAAAATCTCATCATCAATATATAGTCCGTTATTGTAACTTGTAAATTTTGATATTTTTTTATAAGACCTCCAGTTAATTGGAACAGTTGTGTCTCTTGAAATATTCTTTAAAGAATTTGAACCTGTGCTTCTTCTTAAAGAGCTGAAACTCATGAGTCGTGACCTTCTTATAAATTAAGAATTATTAATCAAAAGAATGTGCTTTTATATTTGGGCGGGGATCACTTAGACAATAAGTTATTTTGACAATCTTGATAATGGATTTTCAAATAAATATGAAAAAAATATTAAAAATAGATAAAATCTTATGGATATATTCTTCTATTTATAGATTGATAGTGATTCAAATTTCATATAATTTCATTATCGTTTGATACTTCATCAAGGAGCAACAAAATTTTATATAATTTATAACTTATATAATTTGACGGTCTTTGATGAATTATCAAACAATAATGAAATTACATAAAATTTGAATCACCATCAATCAATAAGTGGAAGAACATATTCCTAAGATTTTTTCTATTTAATTTTTTTTCGTATTTATTTGAAAATTCATTGTCAAATTTATCAAGATAACCATTGTCAGGTGATCTCTTCCCTTTATTTTATAGGCAGGATGTACTGATTTACATCAATCGCTGGTGTTTGATTTTCTCTTAGACTTACTCAAATTTCAATAAAACCGGTCGGTGGTATTTTTGCCACTTTCTTTTAAAAAAAATTTATAGACAAGATCCATTATTATCAGACAAGGTAAAACACGTATAAAATGGTCAGAAGGACCCGTGATTTCATGCCTAGAAGAAATTAAAATTAAATAGGTCTGGAGAAATGAACACGAAGAAATTTGGTTCTTCCAGAAAGAAACCTGAAAGCGAAATCAGGCCATCCGGTTGTTGAAGAGCATTGACAATAACTTTTAAAAAGGCGTTGCACAAACGAACCGATATTTCCAGGAATGAGCTGAAAATCAAAAAGGAAAACATTGTATTTGTATTTTCTACAGCTTCTCATAATAATAATAATAATAAATTATTATTATTATTATTATTATCTATTTTGATCTTTATAATTTCTAATTGAGTTTCATGTCTAACCTATTTTAATTCATTTGAGATTAAAATTTTGTTGTTATTATTGGTTTGTAATGCTCATAATTATACTTTTTGGAGTTGGAAGAAACTAGGGGTGTCAATGGGTCGGGTCGAGTCATATTATTTTATTATTTTTTTTGTTCTGATCAGAACCCGACCCGATTAAATTCGGATAAAAAAAATCTTGACCCATACCGACCCGACGGGTCATGGATTGACCCGACCCATGTAAAAAATTAATTAATTAATAATTATTTTTATATAATTATAAGCAATAAAATATTAATTAAATTATAATTAATCTTAATTAGTGTATATTTAAGCTTTAATTAGTACTAAATCATAAAATTACTTAAAAAAACATAATTAATCGGGTCGGGTCGGGTTGATCCGATCCGATTCCGATAAAAAAATTAAATCCATACCCAATCAATTTATTTTTAGGTCAGATCGAATCGAATCGGACCAGATCGAATTAACACGTCAGATCGGGTCAATAATTGAGACCCTTAGAAGAAACAAAAGGTTTGCAATCATTGACTAGTCATATAACAAGGGTTCTATCAGCATCACATGGCTTATGGTATGGGTTATCACATACAAGTGCTTCTAGATTCCGTGCTTCCTCATCCAACGACCGAATAAATTTGTAGGAAACGACTTGAAAAGACACTCATTTGTTCGTTCTGATTTGAAAAAACACAAAAGAAGAAACCATTTCATGGCCACGATGTGCTTTATCGAAGTGAATGATATTCCACCGAGTTAATGCGGTCTTTTTCTTATAGATCTTATAGAGAAAAAAAAACATCTTGCAAAAGTTATATCCATGGTGTTCAATCACCGTCTGCATGCTTCGGTTTTATACCGTAGAGGTAGAGTAGTACCACTTTACATATAAGGAGCAGAGTTATTTTTTTAATTTTATTTCAAAAGAAATCATATTGCGAGTAGCATGTATTTTTAGCCTCGTGGTATGAAAATATACATAAAACTTATCCTGAGATACTCTCAGAAGATGATCAAATCTATTTTTTTTATATTTTAAATAATATTAAATGGTTCGATACGACATTCACGGACATGATTTGACCTACACTTATGAGATAATATATATTTTATCCTTCAAGTTTTGACAAATGTAAAATATTAGGACACTTCGATCATACATACATAATACTGGGAGTGCTGATGAATATTAATTGAAAGATAAATGGAGGACTAATTGTCATGAAATCGGAATTTCAAAACAGGAAGGCAATTGGGATTAAAAAACGAGAAAGTGAATTACGTGACAAAATTAAGTTCATAAGCGTCTTATTGTCATGATTAAGAATCCGAGAAAATCAGAAAAAAATGGTGTATTAATCCAATAACTTAAGATGGGGATGGAGGATTAGAATTGACACACTGTTCTCCTTACCTATTACTTCCTCTCTTTTTTTTTTTTTTTTTGAAGAATTAAACTCCCTACCCGTTAAATCCAATGCCAATATTCCTAATCAATGACAGAATGAGAAGTGAAATCGATGGATGTGGAAGAAAGACCTTTGTGATCACTGTTTTTTTTTTTTTACAAATATCCTTAAAATATATATTTTATCAGAAAAAAAATAAAAAATATATTTATTTTGCCTTAAAAAAATTTAATTTTTGTCCCCTAAAAAAAGTGTGAATTCGTCTCTATTAGTGATATTACCTTTTGAACTTTGAAGAGAAATTGATGAAATTAGTTCACGGAAGGAAATTTGATTTATTGTTGCTAGTCTGAATATTGAGAATGAAGATATTTTATATATCTGATTTGTTGCCGGTACATACTATTTATATATTGATACCAAAACGGTACTCTCAACCGTAAGAAACAGGAAAAAAACGGAAATGAGTGGAAGCGGTAGAAATATTGCTCCTCTTTTTCTAATGGGCCGATGATGACACAACTGCAAGCTTTGAGGCCCTAATTAATAAAACAAAATTTTATTTCCTAATTGCCTTATTTATTCAACAGAAATCTTTCTAATGCTTGAGTACTAGACTATTGGAACGGTAGATAAGAGAATTACCATCGCCTGTCTATATAACCTTTTAACTTTTAATTAATACAAGGCCGGAATGATATTCAAGGGTAATATCAACAATGTTCATGAAGTCATATTCATTTGAAGATATTATTCTAAATGTCAAAATATGCACTATGACATGTTGGATTATTCAAAAGAAGAAAGAAGAAAAATTGCATATTTTATACATTGCGCATAACATATGTGCTGAACATTTCAATTCATGTGGTGATTATCTTATCAAATATAGAGAATATAGAGAAGGAATTCTAAATGTTTATTTCCTTAATGATAATCAAGTGTATTGATATACAGTTTTAGTTTTAAATAGAGTGTGGATAAATGAAAAACTGTAAGAGAGAAAAACAAAGAGAAATATCAGTATACTGTAAAAACGTTTTTAATAAAATATAATTAAGAGTGGGTGGTTTGTGGGAGTTTGATGTTAATCTTTTTATCTCTCATAATCGTGACACTAAAATTTACAAAAAGAATAAGACAAATTCTTGCAAACTCGAGAAGTCTCTTTTTCTGCCCAAAAAGTAATGAAGAGATTTTAGGAAGTTCTGATAATTACAGCACACGAGCTTTGTAACTTTCTTTTACATGTATGTTATTTTCATTATGAGTATTTAAGTTAAAAAGTAACTTTCTCAGTTGAGTTCAAAATCACAAGAATTAGAAGATGCATATCTTGCTGTTGATATCTATTATCTAATAATTGCAATTGAAAAAGAAGGATATCCATGATTAGATACAATAGGACGTCTTTAGCTTTATATACCCACTTAATTGAAATGACATAGAGGTGTAAAATCCTCAGCGAGATATTTTGGAAGCAGCTTATCACATTTTTTTGTACTGTATGAAATTTATAAATTACAAATTTTAGAAAATTCCTTCAGAAATGTACAGTGATTATATCTAATTTTTGCTTTTTATGAGATCACTTTTTTATCTGTTATATACAATTAAATCAATACATTAGCTTTAGGGCTTGCAAAAAAATTCGTGACTCGCTCGGGATCAACTTGTTATTGGCTCGCTCGTTAGTGGACCGAGTCGTTAACGAGCTGGCTCGTTAAGCTCGTTAAGTTAATAAGTCAGCTTGAGTTTTGACTGGCTCGGATCGTTAGGCTCGGTAAACTATTAATATTTATCATTTATATTATTTATATCATGAATTTTAATATAATAAGTAATTTATAGTATGAAATGTACTTAAATTGTTATATCAAATTTGTATAAAATATATTATCATTAGTTATTTTATTAATTTTTTTATAAATTTTGACATAAAATATCATAAAAAATGTTATTAACTATTAGGTAAGTTTTAACGAGGCTTAACGAGCCAACTCGGTTAGCTCGTTAACTTAACAAGTCAATCTCAAACCAAAATTTTTGACTCGGAAGTAGTTAACGAGTTAGCTCGGCTCGGCTCGTTTACAACCCTAATTAGCTTTGTATAAATTATTTATTTTAACGCTAACATTATTGTACATATTACCACAAAAATATATATTATTTTCAAGAAAAAAAATGCAATCCATTTTAATGGGACATATTGAAATGATCACATTCTTTCTTTAATTTTGGCAGATTAAGGGGTTAACTAAGAATTTAGAAATTGTTTGGTGTTATATGATAAAATTTAGTAGCCTTCAAAAATGATAAAACAATTAATACCACAAGGAAAATATATTTCACGGAAAGTGAAGTCCCACCCTTTCAATAATACCAAATGTAGACAGCTTGCCTAAAGCATGATCTTTATATATGCTGAGAATACCAGTTAGGTTTGCTTTAAAATCCGTAATAATGTTAAAAAAGGCACTGAATATGAATATATATTCAATTAGTTTTTTTTCTCAACCACTTAACAATTAACTGTTTAGCTTTCCATTAGCAATTTTAATTAATATTCTAATTTTAATGGCTTTACATAATACCAAATAATTATTTGTATTATCGCCAGTCAGTTATGTCAAGTTAAACATAAAATAACAATTATTTTATTTTCTATAATCTCATTATTATTCTCCATTTCTCTGTTCTCGCACTATTTCTTGCATCATCAAAATGTACCGAATTCATAAAAGAACTCAATTGATAATATACTTGTATATTCAGCTCGTTGTAATTTTGTTTTATGAAGTACATATTATGTTTAAAATAATACAGAAATATTGCTGAAGTATTTAAGGGTTATGTATTTAGAACTGAACAATTTCTTTTTTAACTTCTAAAGCCAATAATATTTTTTTGTTAAAAATAAAAAAAATGTTGGATTAGACCGACGGGATATATCTTCATGGGACTCGGTGGAAATTACGCCTCGGTTTCCAGAGAACCACGTCCATGCAGTCAGAGGCGGAACTAAGATTTTGTTTTAGTGGGGTCACTATATTTTAATATGAGCTAAAATTAAAATTTAATTGAAATTAGAGAAAATAAAATAAATTAATGGGGTCCTTTTTATAATTATTATACATTTTAGTGGGGTCATTATGTTTTAATTACTTAGAAATTCATCTAGTTCAACTAAATATTTAGTGTACAATTAAGATTATTAAAATTTGAGTGGGGTCCTGTGACCCCACTGGGCTACATATAGTTCCGCCACTGCATGCAGTACTCCAATGAGACCAAACAAATTTCTGTTAACTGTAGTCTGACGATATTATTTAAGGACATTTTCCTTGCATGTGCTTGGAACCTTGTTATTTGTTACTCTAATCCTCGGTTCATGAAAAAAAAAAGCTCAATGGATGGGTGAAATTGTAAACCTGTCTGAGCTTAGCTTTCATTAAAAATATCATTTTAAATTGAAGTATATTTAAAAGTTTTAATATAAAAAAGTAATATTTAAAAGTTTTACAGTATTCTTGTGTACACAAGGCATCTATCTGCAAAAAGCAACATGTAAAGTGGCTTTTTAGCATAATAGTAACACTTGATTGTTAAAAAATCGGATATTTTTGTTGTAAATTTGTTATAATGACGTACTTATTTAACATCCTAATAATAATTTATAAATCATAATTACATTGTCAACTGTTGACAATTTATATATAGTTTATATCAAATTTTTTATCAGTTAATATATTCAGATTTATCGAAATATTATTACGACTAAAATTTTAAAAAATTTTAAAATCATTTAATCAGTTTCTAAATGACTTGGAAATAAGTTCAAATTTTGAAGCGCGCCATGTTTAAATAAAGAAATACATCTACCAAATATATATTGAAATTAATAATATTGAATATCAAGTTAATATGCCACAAAAATAATAACAACCATACCGCTGATGAGCGCAAAAAGCTAACTTTGTGATGCTAACAAGACCTAAATGGGAGGGTGAAAAAGCAAATGTGTAATGAAACCCCCTGTCATAAACGACAACAGGAGTGTCCTTGTTTGTAAAGGATAGATAACAACTACGACAACGCAACGAGAAAACGGCGTGCAAAGAGAAACAGCACAAAATTTCAAACGAATCCGCAAAATTAAATTTCTGAATTAATCAAAATAAAATGAATTAAATTAAAGTATGAAACTAGCTCTACGGTGTGTTCGTCTCTTTTTCACGCGCGTGACAGTCAGCTAAACTTTAACGCTTGCTTGGTTAATTTGTTCAACAACTTTCCAAAAAAGAAATGTCAGAAGGCAAAAATATACTTATGAGGATTATAGAAATGGGCAAAAAATTCTCCGCCTTTCCTTCTCCAGTCCAGAAGATCAGGAATTACAAATTGAAATCCATAAATTTCTTTCCGATGTTTTAAGTCTAAGATTGACTGTAAATATGCTCTCTGTACCAGGTTTTGTGCTGAGCTGATATGCATAAAATTTGCCAGTTTTTGTCAGTACATGCTTCTCAAATGACATTGCACATTTCCATCCAAACTAATCAGTACTCCCATTCGGTATGTAATACGTGCATTTTTCTGTCGGATTTTTGTTGCCAGCATATTTTCGTACTGCTGATATGGATCTAAGCATAATAATTTACAATGTCAGAACAAAAAATAGAGTTGATTTGTGTTAAAACATTTGTATTTCAGTTGATATGAAAACAAATTAAAAAAAATAAACATTAACCTTTTTACATTTTCAATTTATTATTATCATTAAATTTTTTATATAAAAAATTTTTGACATAAAAAAATAGAGTATTTTCAGTTCTCTAAGTCACTATTTAAATTTTTTAAAAAATCAACTATAAAAATAATAACAAAATATTCAATATTTATGTATTTTTTTTAAAATTCAAAATAGTGAGTTAATAAACCTAACACTTCAAATTTTTATACACCATAATTTTTTTATATAAATAATTTATTGAGTATGATAAATTAAAACTTTAAATTATATTTTAAAAAATAGAGTTGATTTGTGTTAAAATATTTATATTTCGGTTGATATGAAAATACATTAAAAAATAAACATTAAACTTTTTAAATTTTTAATTTATTATTATCATTAAAATCTTTAAATTTTTTATATAAAATTTTTATACACCAAATTTTTTTATATAAATAATTTATTAAGTATGATAAATTAAAACTTAAAAAAAATTAAATTATATTTTTAATGTATTTTTATATCGAACGAAATGTAAATATTTTTACAGTAGTATACATTAAAAAAAATATATCTTTTTGGTGTAGCATGATGATTTTTTAAGGGTTTCTTTTAGTATATCCTTGTTCGTCCGTCTAAGCAAGCCAACTTATTGAAAACAAAACAAAACTAAAAAGAAGAACCAAAGAAGAAAAAAAATAACGAAAAGGACGAGCAAGGATATACTAAAAGAACAAGTTGTTCTTCCAAGATTCCTATTCTATCAATATCGATTTTCTTATGTACACAGAACACTAATTCTGGAATCTGGACAAAACAAAACAAACCAGAACAATGAGAAAATTATTTCATTTTACTTTCTACATGGTGTTTAACTGATTCTAAGTTCTAGCAGCTTTTTCTTGTATGTACACACTCGTGTCGAGGAGAGCACAGATTTTCAAAGAAAAAGTGAAAAATCTTACTATAATATAATGATCGGTTGATTATTTGATCTTCTTCTTTTCCTCAATTTCGTCTCGTCGCACCAAATATCTACCACGGTTACTCCCATAATCATACTCTCTCTTCCCATAGAAATGCAAGAAAGCTCCCAGAAACATACCGTTGAGCATGGTATTGACAATCCAAGCACCAATCCCGCTACAACCTCCTTTTCCAAAATGCATGAATATAAACCCGAAATGGCAAAAGAAGTTACAGAACAGCATCAGGCACTGACAAGCGAGCACCACCGGCGCTGATCCTGTCGCAACCGGCAACCCAACCCCAGCCCAGAACCGGTACCCGAAAACTACGGCATATGCCAGCGTGGTAGAGAGGATTGCGAGGACTTGGAATGATTGAGAGAACTCCAGCCAGAGGAAAGACATGGCCACCAGAGCGCCGTGAGATAGCACCCTGGCGAGCGGGGCCTGCCTCCGACGAAGAATTGCAAAGTAGGCACGAGCGAGGTGAAGAAACCTAGAAAGGTAGAAGGCATATGACCAGAAGAATACTCGACCTGACGGGCGAGTCCCAGGAGGAAGCACAACAGCCACTGGATCGGGGTGTTGTGTGTGCGGCCCCGCCATGCCCATCGAGTATCGCGGATCTCAGCTACAGTTGACAGGAGAATTCCGAGAAAAATCACGCCTGAGACCATCGCCATTATCAGGGAGTGAATGGCAGGGATTGGACCGAGAGGGATTGGTCGTCTGCGATTGAAGAGGGTGAGAATGAGGTGGAGCGCCATGGCGGACAGGAAGTATATGGTAAGGGAGCTGATGAGGAAAGACCACGTGGAGCCGAACGATTTGGCGTGGGTCCATCGGAATCCGACGATCGCCGGATGCTCAGAAAGCCAGTAATTGATCTCGCGTATCATCAAAATATAATCGAGTTTCTATGAGAAGAGATTGATTTAGTTGCGAGCGAGAGGTGTTCGATGAAACGCCACAACGGATGCGAGAGATGTGTTGTTCGTTTTATCGTATGTGAGGATTTGTGAGAAGATTGGGGAGGAAAGGAATGATGGGAGAGGGTTTCGAGTCGGACCAGCCGACCAGCTGACTTACTACAAGCTTTAAATTGATTCAATGAATCGTCGATTTGGAATTGGATCCTTGTCTCCAGTTGTACTGTGACTGGAGAGACTGAAGATTTTAAATTGCTTATTTTGCAACGGGAGAATGCGACGACCGACGGATATTACACTTTGTCTAGGGTAGGCCGCTAGTCGCGTGGCTCTGATTTTATTGAAAATTTCTGTGGCGGCTCCAACGGTTTAGTTATGTGGCAAGTGACTACTCACGTTTGGCAGTTGTTACTCGTAATAGTTAAAATATGAATAATTATGATACTAATAATGATGATGATAATAATAATAATAATAATAATAATAATAATAATAGTAAAATAATAATCATAATAGTAACATAATAATAATAAAGTAATAAAAAATAATCATAATAAATAATAATATTATAATAGTAATATAATAAAAATATAAACATAATCATAATATAGTAATATAATAATAAAAATTTATAATTACAATCATAATTATAATAATATAATAATAATAAGTAATCATAATTTTAATAATATAATCATAATATAATAATCATAATCATAATCATGATAACAATAATTATAGTCATAATCATAATAATATAACCATAATCATAATCATAATAATATAATAATAAAAATATAATCATAATCATAAAAATAATTAAAAATAATTATAATTATAATAATATAATAATAAATTAAATATAACTATAATCAACATATAATAATATAATACAACATAATAAAATAATAATAAAGTAATAAAATAAAATCATAATAAATAATAATATTATAAAAGTAATATAATAAAAATATAAACATAATCATAATATAGTAATATAATAATAATAAATTATAATTACAATCATAATTATAATAATATAATAATAATAAGTAATCATAATTTTAATAATATAATCATAATATAATAATCATAATCATAATCATGAAAATAATAATTATAGTCATAATCATAATAATATAACCATAATCATAATCATAATAATATAATAATAAAAATATAATCATAATCATAATCATAAAAATAATTATAAATAATTATAATTATAATAATATAATAATAAATTAATCATCACTATAATCAACATATAATAATATAATACAACATAATAAAATAATAATAAGTAATAATAATCATAATTATAATCATCATAATATAATAATATAATAATAAATAATCTTGATCATAATAATATAATAATAAAATAATTATATTTTATTCATAATATAATAATATAATATTAAAATTATATTTACAATAAAAATAAATAATATAATAATACTAATGATAACGATAATATAATAACAATAATGATAATAATAATTTAATAATAATAATATAATGATAATAATAATAATAAATAATATTCATAATATTAATATAATAATAAATATAATATAATAATATAATAATACTAAATCTTAATCATAATCATAATATAATAATATAATATAATATAATCAAACAATAATCGCTATTCGACGAGAGCTAATCCGTATTCCACCTATAAGTTGGTATACCGGATTAGCACTATTCCGCACTTTTCTACTTAGCCTAAAATTCGTTTGGCAAATTAATTCATCGGAATAGCTATTCTATTCTAATTTTTTGCTATTCCATTGAGTGCCAAACACTCCCTAGAGTAATAATAAATTTAATAATTTTGCTTAAATTCTTTTCTCTTTGAGCATCCTTAATTTGCTGTGAAGGAGACTACATTCGGAACGCCGCGTAAGACTATTTTCTTTTTCTTTTGATTTTCAAATACTAACTTTTTTCTTTTTAAAATAGTGGCCGAGATAAATTTACTATCTCAGCTCATATTTATGCCCGCTGTAGGGAAAAATGTCCGGAGACAGTGATTATTGAAATAATTGTCAGAATTTTATTATTTAAGTTAAATAAATTATTATTTGTAGTAATGATTTAATTGTTTAATTTATTTTTTAAAGTATTTTTTTAATTTAAGTATCATAATTCTGAATAATAACATATTTATTTTGAATAGTAAAGTATCACATAAAATAACTTATACGGTAACATTATTATTATGAATAATAACTCACTTAATATGAATTATAAAGTTGTATCAACGATAATATTTGCACATCCGCTCCCGGCTTTAGTTGTTGTGCAGAGCAATTTCAATTTGGCAATTGAGATTAGATAAAATGCCATCCCTAAGAAGTAATAAATTGTGGCATTGGCGTGATCACGTATGGTTACCGGGGAAAAAATGAATAATCGTTTCTAGAATGATGATGTAGATTTCAGTTGTACATCTAGATTAAGATTAAGTTTCGTTTGAAACTTGGGGTAATTAAGAATAAATCTGAAAGTAATTACAAAAAATATGATTTCATATGATATGGCCCAACGTGATTGAGCTTCATCGTGGTCTAGACCCAATTAAAGATATGTCTTAGATGTTTAGCAAAACCGCAAGTATAGTAGCTAATCATTTGTTCGGATCTCGATCCCGATATATTTGTTTCTGATCTCAGAGGAGACCGATAAATAAGAGATTCAAGCCTGCCGAAAAGTATATCACAATCTAAGCTAACACATCCACTCTCTTTAGATAGTTAAGACTTCGATATGTTATACATATATAGAAGATTTTTATCAGCATATTTATGGTGATGATGGCATCATGTACAAGTCTTGTTTCAGTATGGTCTAGTTATTGTGGAGATGTTCCTTTTAACACTCCTAGACTGTTAGAATAAAATAAAATGCATTACGTTAATCATCAAACAATACAATTCAAACTTAATTAAGACCTGCAAGCACAATCATTTTGAATAATATATACAACTTCATCCAATTTCTAAATAGAGCTAATGTTTTGCAAATTCTATAATGAATGTTATAATTTTCTATGGGCATTTCAAATATTCATTTCACTTGAGGTCATGGCTTAGCTCTCAAAAGATGTAGGTAATGACATTGAGAAAAAAATGCAATTTGCATCTACAATGTGCTTAATTTCGAACTGAAGAAATGTTGTTCGCCCTTTTCTGCCTAAACTCCGATCGTCTATTTTAAAGTTTTAAACAATGAATAAACATGGAATAGTAGTAAAAAAAAAGCTGAATATGCCAAAACATGGATGATATTTGAAAAATGGTTTCTGTCATCTAGAACACCGTAATAGGGTTCATTTGTCAATTCATAAAAGCACGAGAGATGCATTTTATCCTGTCATTTTCTCTGTGATGCATAGCCTGATAGCCATATCCTTGACAGCAAAAAAAAAAATGATGTATGAAAATTATGGAAAACGAGTCCCTGTATACTGCCATGCGCTGACAATGGTATCTTGTTGTATTGTCTCTATGTGTGAGATGGAATCTATTAACATAAAAATATAAAATATATTTTTTATGAACTAAATCTGAACAATTTAAATTTTGGACGTCCAGGTAATATGACAGAGAACTGTCATAATTATTTATGATAACATATGCGGATCCGGTAGAGAAGGCTAATCATTTCAAATAATTTTGAAAATATATCACTAATTACATACTTTAAATATACTTGACATTTAAAAATTGTAATGTAATCTTAGAAAATATTTTGATGACATATCTGTAAAATTATACTTATACTAATGATAATTATAAAACTATGCTGCAATTTTTAAATAGATTATGCACTACGCTCAACTTTTAAATAAATTATAATACTATTCTAATAAATTTGTATTTGGATGCACTAATGACAATGACAAATACAGCTTGTTTCATAAGTCTGGGTACAATTAAAAGACAAATCTTAAATTCTCATATATTTAAGTATGATAGGTTTAGTTTTTTTAATTGAGCTTAGATATTCATATAATTTTTATCAATATTTTTTTAATCTCCAAAGAAAATTTTACTACTTTATATATATATATATATATATTTAAAAATCAAGCTCGGACTTGCTTTACAGTAGCTCCGCCCCTAACTCCTGATGCATTCAAAGTAATGCATCTGGTGATGGGTCTATAAATTATAATGGACGATAAAGATGATAAAATACGAACTGAGCAAAGTCAATATTTAAAAAAGTTAAATTGATCCAATTTATCTGAAATTTAGAAAAAGCAAATATCAAACGGTCAAAAATCTGAACCGACCCAACTTAGCTTGATTCGTGACCTGACAATCTTTCTAATCGGTTTCAATTCAAACCCAACACGCTATTCTCAATTCTCATCTCTATTATGATAAAATATGACTCAACTCGAAGAACACGTAGGTCCAACATATCTTAACCCGACTTGTTCTGATTTGTGACATGACAATTTTCACTATCGAACCAACCTAAACCGAACCTGCACCCTTTAGAAGAACTGCAGCATTTTTTTGGTCTTTTTCCATTAGATTACAATCGTTATCATATAAGATACAAACTAATTTTATCAGAAAAAGAATACGTTTATTAATATGAAATGCAGTAGTATGAAAGACAAATTTGGAATTCTTGTACCATTTTCTTTTTGCTTTGTACATATATATAGAGCTTGATATATTTATTTTCTCATGAAAAATCTAAATTTTGATATTTTAAAAAAACATCTAACGTCGAGAAGCTTCAGTTTTTTTTTCTTTTGCTTTTTTTTTCCTTTTTAAAAAAAATTAAATAACAATTTTAACCATTCAAGCTACAGCCTAAATGCTCATAATTTAAAAAATTATCAAAAAAAAAAATTCTTATTGCTGTAAAATGTAGGAGTATGAAGACAAAATTCAAATATTCGTACCATTTTTTGTTTTAGCACGTACAGTTGTAGTATGGCCTCCACCTGCAATACCATGTCTTCACGGTTGCCATTAAATTGCACGATTTTTGAGGTGAACTCGCAACATAAGTACTTCATAGGTTTTCTTCAAGTTCATGCACAGTTCTCTGAACTTCTTCAGCATTGGGAAATTAAGTCAGGTTGGCACAGAAGTCAGAAGCTCAGGGATTAGTTAGTCGATGAAATTATAACTGAGTCTCGTGGACCCCACCACGCTGACAAAATCATAAAAACACAACACGTATTTGTTATCGTTTTACACTCAGCAATGGTGACAAGGGGGGCGAATGTAATAGGATCTTATCTGGATTTGATTTCGGAGTCGTGAAGAAAAAAATATCACAGTTCTTAGTTTGAGAATAATTGGGAAAATAATCATAATTAACTCGTTTGATCATTTTCTACCGATCAATATTCTTTTCCCAGAAGAATGAAAATATTTTTAAAAATAACTTTCTTATGGAGAATTTACTGGGTAGAATTTTGTAGATGTGTAAGTATTCCTTTTTGTCTATATATGGGTAAGTAAAGTAACTTTTCTCCATTGAAATTATATTTTTTATGAATTTCGGGGTTCTATATGTGCATTTTTAGTAAATCAGTAAAATTGACGAAGAAACAACAAAAAAAGTCTCATGTGCTTCCTTCCCAAGACACTTGAGGATGGATAGTATTGCTTGGTCACGATCCAATTAATATTGTTTGCTTGTGATAATTAATATAAGACAAATTTTATATTGCATTGCAGAATGAACAGGTAGACGTCTAAAAACAAAAAGCCCTCAGTGATTGTCAACCTCAGCACAGCCTATATGAGGATTCATTTAATCTGGTCACTTGATAGAGATAACAAAATTTAATAAATTGTTTACATAGATCGATTGTTATATATAGGCTAAACTAAATAATAAATAATGCAAGTCTTGTTAAACAAAGTCAATTATTAATATTATGAAGTATCAGTTAAAACATTGATGGTAAAAAGAAGTTTTCTACACAGGTATGATTTTGAACTCCAACGGTTCATTTATAAAAAGAAGGTCGTTCAGTCAATTAAATTTAGGTCATTCTAATATATTTGGGCCATTAATTATTTTATTTGGTGGGTAGCAACTAGCTAGTAAGCCTCTAAAAGTGTATACTAATCGTGGCCTTTTTAGTAGATGCCATTAACAAACATAAAGACACTCACAGAACAGCTATGTTGAATTAAACTCCTCAAGATTTTCTATTTTTAAAAAAAAAAATGAATTTATTCACTTACTCACATTTCGTTTTAGGACCTGTTTACTTAGAAGAACCGTTTCGATTTTATTGGGCCTAGCCTTTTACAATTAACTCAGGTCATGACAGTTGGGTCATTATTTCAGATAATAAATTATAATAGGCCCAAATTTACTTGCCCAATTAAAAATTTATCTGTTACCATCTCCCTGTTTTCTTCTCTTTTCATATCCGATTCCGATCTGCTTTGCTCATCTAAAAACCCTCGAGAGAGAACTAGAGTCGCCGCTTTGTACCAAGCTATTGCTTCATTTCCTCTGTCAATTGCTTGTTCCATCAAGTACGATCTTTCGTTTCTCATTTTAGATGCGAAGATGAGGCAGTGATCTTATCGCCTGTAGGCGAAATGATTTCGATTGAATTTGTTTCGTATTCACTGAGCATCTCTGTGTTTTCTATCTTCACTTGTACCTTTTTGTTCGATTTGAATCTTTTGATCTTATGTTCGGGTTAAATAATGAGGGACCTATGGATTTATCGCTTTAATTGTGCGATTTTATCCAAGTTTGCCTTCGGAAATTCAAATGCAACTCTTATTTTAGATCCAACTGAGCTTCAATCTTTTTCATGGAGTTTGGTCCAGGAGGATCTTCCAATTGCCAAATTTCTTTTTCAACGAAGCTTAATTGCATATTTGGTATCCGACTTTATCCAAGTTTAAAATGCGATTTTATCCAAGTTTAACCTTCGGAAATTTCCTTGAATTTTAATATCCGACTGAACTCTTTTATTTTTCATGGAGTTTAGTTTCAGATTGTTTGACTGTCAAATTTCATTATGTATGATGTAATAGAGGCGATATTTTTTAAGTGAAAAGTCGAAGTACCCAGCAGAGAAGCGGCGATCTCCAGTAGTTGAGGCTTCTCTAACACATACAAACCTTCGTAGAGAGAATCTTACTCCGTCGAATTGTGATGCCTTGATTTTTTTTATTTCATGGCATCTGAAACTACGGTTACATTTTATGATACTTGTATTGGTTTCATGGATATTTTTTGGTAATATTCTTTTAATCTTGTTTGTTATTAGGAGTGATTATTGGCATCTATGTTTGCGAAATTTTGAACTGTTTGGGAGAGCAACAAACCGGATAGTCTGATTGAACTAACAGATATCGATACTCACAGCATTAATGTAAAGGGATCACTTGACAATTGTTATTTTAACGATCTTGATAATGGCGCTTTAAATAAATACGAAATAAATACAAAAAGATAGAAAAAACATTATAAATTATTTTTTTATTTATATATTGATGGTGATTTAAATTTCATACAATTTCATTACGTTTAATAGTCCATCAAAGATTGTTAAATTATAATCGTTGTAAAGAACATAATATTTTGATGGTTTTTTATGGATTAGCAAATAATTATAAAATTGCATGAAATTTTTTATTTATCTATTATAATTTATAAGTAGAAGAATATATTTATAAGGTTTTTTTAATTTTAAGATTTTTTTCATATTTATTTGGAGATCCATTGTGAAGATAACTCATTGTGAAGGGATCTCTTCCCTATTGTAAAATGTAAAATGTGTATCCACAAGTATATTAAATCATTAATTTTTTTTTTAATTTATTTCAGCTACATACATGGTCAAGAAACATAGATCATATTGCTGTGTGGGCATAATTTCGTTAACATAGGTCATATTGCTTATGTATGATGTTGTAAGATTTTGTACTATTGAGACCTCTTCTCATGGGAAGCTGCAAATGCATGCAAAATCATCTTTTTGTTCCTTTGTTTTTTCGAAAAGAATTCTAGTGTAGGAATGCCGAAATGGACAGCTTTGTACATGTAATTAGTAGACTATGAAAATGATCTACAGTAATGTGCTCTGCGCTAATTAGGCCTATTGTTATAACAAATACAAATTTTGTTGCTATACTTTATTCGTATGTATGCCTTGCAGGATGAACAAGGTGATAACTGAGAAGCATGGGAAGAAGCGTAGGACTGTCCTCATTCTATTTGCCTATCTCTTCCGATTAAAAATTCAAACCAAGTACTTGCAGGTCCTTTTTTCAATGGTATTGTTTATTTCATTTGATAATTGATTGCATTGGAGCATCGTCTTTCTTGGACTATTTCAGTCCATTTGGGCCCACTGTGATAACGATTACAAAATAGTGTCATATCATATGTTATAAACCTTGGGTCATTCAATTCATTTAAAGAGTTAACTTGGGTTCAACAGGCCCGAATTTTGATTTCCTATATATTAAGCCTGTTAAGTTTTCTCTGGTCTGATTACATGTGCAACCCAAACTCGATACAACCCAATTCGAAGATGACCATAGCTACAAAACAAGCGCAGAGATGTGTTTCTCTGCTTAAAAGCTCAATGGAACCAACATAATTACATAAGTGAGAAAATTTGGAATGCACTCATGCTCTAAAAATTTTAGCTTTTCAGTGGTTTACCAGATATATCTGCGTAGAATATACTACGTCCTGGATATAGATAGACCTCATGTATGAAGAAAATCTCACTAGCATAATCTCTTTCTTGTCTGTTATTACAATTTCATGCATATTATTATTTAAATGAAACACTGTACACGTAAACTCAAATTTCCAATTTTGTCTGTCTATATATATATATGTATATCAGTATATGAGAAACAAATCCTGTAACCAATCAGTGGTCCAAAACTGTAGTGGAATTAATGCCTAAAACACTAGAAGAAAAATGTAGCAGCGGATCCAAAGCACTCCTTGCAAACTTCCTTGCAAAGAGAAAACAAACCGAGGACTCCTTACCATTATACTGACACTTCTGTTCTCTATGACCTGTCTGAGAAACACTTCTGTGATGTCATTTTTGCCGAATGTTGCTGGGTGGGCCCCGCCCCTCGACCAGTCGACCCAGGTGATACTCCTTCTGGCGATCAAATTAGGAGCTTCAATTGACAACATGGTCGGGAAATAATGCTCGTCAACGTAGCATGCCGGCCTACAAAATTCCTTGAATTTTGGGTAATATTTGGTGTCAGATACTATGCTGACTGCCAGCGTTCTTTGCACCTCGAACCACTGCGACCCTTTTCGCCACTGAGAGACATTAACCTGTTACATCCAATAATTAAACCAGCATCTTTTAGCAAACTATATGTTCAGAGTAGATTACTGGTAAACATAGTATGTTCACAATGCATTACTTGTTGCATATACTATGCCGAGCTGATTGTATAGCAATAATTGTTAAAATTTACAATCCAAAATTCATTAACAGAAATGCAACTAAATAAATCGATATAGCACCTCTGGTGCCATTTTGGGGTTGTAGCGGCCTCGGCCATGTGGGCCGGGGTCGTCAAAGGAGCCAACAAAACTGTACTTTGCTTCAATGAGGTACTTGTAGACCACAGGGAAGGGAAAGAGCGGGATGCATGATTCAGATAGAAGCACAAAGCGCTCGTTCGACCAGTCGAGAAGTGCATTCGCCAATAGCCATTGCTCGGCTTCACACATGCTCATCCTCCCCCACTCTGCCGGCTGCAAACATTTGGGAATTAAGAAATTATGTTAAACACTGACACTCTATTTTCAAAAGTAAAAAATAGATATCAAATGATGCATTTACTCATACTTAGGCACAAACAGATTTGGGAGCAATGCGATTACGCCCCTAAGTGAACATCTTGATTATTTTTCATCTTGTTTTAAACCATTGGTTTAAGTTTCCATTTTAATTGAGAATGATTCTTTAATCTAGTGGTACAGATAATGTTATACGTGTGAAAGTTTGAAATTCATATATAGATTCTTTATGAACATTTAAAGTTGAATATTTTATATTCTCATTTTAATCTAGAAACATATTTCATTTTAATTAGATTCAAGAAATGAAAGCTGACTTAGTTATTAGTGTGAAATGGTATATGGCTATATGAGGACCCATTTTATCTAAAAAATGGTTCCTTTTTAATTAGATTCACAAAAAGGAATAGCTATCTCGCTGACATATATATTAGTGTGCAACAGTATATGCCTATATGTGGACCCACAATGAAAAACGATGGAAAAAGACCACTCTCATATTTCCTTGACCTTTAATAATGAGTTCAACCATTATGCATACACATCCTTGTCTACTTTACTATTTATTCAGTTTTAGAAAACGCAGCTGAAAAAAATTGTAGCTGAATAAAAGTTATATATGAACAAATATGCTCCCAGAAAATCATGTGTTATTTGAAACCTTTATATAATTATGACATTGTCTCAAGTTAAATTTATCGAGTAAAACCTTACCAATAATTCTGATAGAGTAGTTATAGTATCTACAAATGTGCAATTTAATTTTTAATGAAAAAGCAAGTAATATTAAATTATACAAAACTATAAATTGATTGTATAATTTCTGACAGGAATTTGATGCACTAGTAAGAGGTACAAAACTAGTTGCACAAGTAAGATACTGATATTGGTTGAAAATTGGAAGTATATTAAAATGAATATTTCTATATGGGTTATACTACTAAGATGCTTTATGTTCATATATAACTTAAATAGAAAATTGGAAGTATATTACTACAATGATGTCATAATTAATTTAAGTTGTTTTCAGTATTCTTTATGTTCTGATTAATATCTATCATTTATTTCCTTTAATATATAAATATTACTCAAGTATAAAGCTTTCGAGACATTAAGTTAAATGAATACAAAAGCAGACAATGGCACTGTCCGCAAAAGTTAAAATAATTATGTAAGATAAAAATCAAGTAAAAAAAATCTGGCATCATTATCAATCGTGAATTCAATCCCGCATTGATTGATTGTTGACTTTCTATGGATAATACATCGTAAACATTCGGAAACCATTTTTCCATTTGTCAACTTGAAACTCTGAGAATCTTCTTTGAATAAGCGAAATGTTAGAATTTCAAAATGGAGTTATAATTCAATGATTGAAGACGAAAGAGAAGACTCAGGAATTCCAGTTGCCGTGCCAAAGAGGCCAAGATAAACTCCTCTGTTACTTTTCAGAGATTCTAAATTCCAGTGGGTCAACATAGCAGAGAAGGGAGGAGAAAAATTGCAATGTGGTCCCTACTATATTTGGACTTGTCAGGAAAACTTGAGGGACTTACATGACAGTTTTTAATGGACGGCAAAGGAGACAATTTTATGGTGCCTTTAGAAGGAGGGAACAAAAGAAATTTACCAAACCCACCATTTATAGATTCCTTTTTCTTTTTACAACAGAGAAGGTGATCGGTATTTGATTTGTCAATTTGTATGAGATTTGTATTTGTTAAGCATACAAAGAAAATAATAAGACTGACAATTCTAGACATGCTCTAACAGTCAACATATTATACACTTACAACTATTCTACACATGCAACTTGCAAGTTCGTTTATAATGATAACTGTTTAAACATCATTATTTATAATTTAATGATGAACTTTTTATTGTGTATTTCTGCTAGTGGTGTTATAATTTCCACGTAATTCCCAATTAATGTATATAAAAAGAAAAACCATATACGTCTTTTCCCATTTAAGTGATGAATGCGCCATTAAGATTTGTTTTCTATTTCTTCTCTCAGAATCAAAGAAACATAATATTATATTCACTTTGAAATATCAAAATATAGTATGTCATTTTAACTACGCTATCTATGATTTACATATATTAAATTTTATTGTTTATGCCAGAAAAGAAACCATAAAAAGGTATAAAGAACATTCTTTTCTCTTCTCACAAGTTAACTCTAATAAAAAGGATGTTGAATTGTAAGGCAAAACCAACCAAAAAACACTGAATGTTATTAAACAAAACAAAAAGAAAAACTCAAAATAGTAAATTTAACTAAAATGTAAAAACCATTTACCTTACTTGGTATCTGTCTCTGGTAAAACACCGACTTCGGGCCAAACTCCGGTACATATGCCGGCAAGGCGTGCACGTAAATCGAGAAGAGACCATCATGCCCTTTAAAGAACCTCTCCCAAAGAGGATACAGGGGCAGGGGACCCCTTGTCAGAAACATAAACGCAACTTTTGGCACCCTTTTGAATGGATACTTCTTCACTTTCGGTGTCAGCGAGGCACGCCAGAACAACTCTTCATCTGTCATGTTATGCATCGGATTCGGCGGGAGTTTGATCCAGTGGTTGAGATTGACAGTCGGTTTACCAATGGTTGGGTTGAATCGGGTGCGGGCATGGACCACCACGGCTTGGAAATCGAAGTAACCGGTTGTAAACAGGCTGAGGATTATAAACCCCAGACCCAAAAAAGAGAATAAAGAGAGAAATTTGAGGCTTTTTCGAGGTGAAGATGGTTGCATGATTTGCATATATGACCCAAGTTTAACGGAGAAGAGATGAGCTTCGAGTTGATGTAAGTGGACTTGCGGTGATTTGAGCTCGAAAGAACCAAGAACTAATACAAATTTAATTGTAAATGGTTCAGTTTTAGATGGAGAAAAGAGGAAACCTCGTGACTTTGCGATTAAACAGAGCTTTTATGTTCCTTCTCGGCTTCTCGCTCTCTTTTTATTTTGTTTACATTTTTTCTTAATTTATTTATAATAATTCGTTTAAGACGGGAGATATGTGGGGCTATAGTCGTATAGGATCAACATCGATTGCCGAGAAAAGCTTAAGAACCCATGGCCCATGCGTGACTCTTCTAAATTTTAATTTATTTTATCTACATAAATTTAATGTTGCAAGAATTTATATATTGTAATTAATTAATAACAAGTAACAATTAAGAAAACAGGGGGTTTTGGGTTTTATTCTGCTTAAAAACTCGCAGTTTCCTAATTAGCTAGAGTAACCTATTTGTGGATTCTATTTGGATAAGTTCTGATTTAGACCCAAGTTCCATTTCTAGCCTTTAATAATGTGTTATAAATAAATTATCTATAGTTGTCCTATAAACAATTATTCTTAAATTAACTTAATAGTTCTTCAAATTTTCGGTGCACAGGGGAAGCTCCTTGAGGCACAAATCGCCTTATAATTTTACAAACAAAAATTATGGTAAAATGAGTAAATGTAAAAGATGGTAGTTTTCAAATGTATAAATTAATTATTTGTTTACAAGAACGTTTGGTAGGATTGACAGATACAATGAAATGCGCAAAAATTGAAGCTATATATACCGTCTGTTTGTCGGGTGGTAATCAAATATTCAATTCAAATTCAAACAAGAATGATTACTACGTTTTCCGGAAAAAAAAAAAAGACAAGAAGGGTTATTTGAAAAGCATCTAATTATAATAGAGTTCTTATTTTGTTTTCTTAGACAGTTTACTCCTTTCCTATATTTTATAAATTAATGTATTCTCCCCGAAAAGTTAATACTATACTTATTATGAACAATTAGTCTAGTAGTAACAAATGGATAAGAACTAAAAAGATTAACATCGCCATAGTTATATTAGTGCATTAAGGGAACATATAATCATATATTTTTATTTAGAGATGAATTTTATAATTCCAATTTCCAAGAAAAAAAAAGGATTATCTGTACCACACTCCACACATAAGGCTTCAGTGACATTGTTACAAGATATTTTTGTTTAAAATTTGGCAGCTTCAGGAATTAGGAATTAGGATAAGGAGGTGGTGGCATATTCTTGTTCCAGTCTATAAAAAGCCGAGGTATGGAACCAAATACAAAAGGAGTATACTTTGTTTCCTTGGCCTGTTTGAGCAACTGGTTCAAACTATATTACTATACCAGGGCTTTGGCCCAAAAATGCTCAAAACTAGTGCTTATTTAGGCTTTAAATATTTAATCGGTGAGAATGTGCTAAGCATAAGAGATAAGATTACTTGCATGCCACAGCCTTGATTATTTTTGGTAGTATACAAACCCAATTTCATAGGAACTCCTTTTCTTTGATCAGTTGACAATGAGTTATTTTGACAATCTTGACGATAAATCTCTAAAATATTTACAAAAAATCTTTAAAATAGAAAAAAGTTTATAGATGTGTTCTTTTATCTTCTGATTGATGGTCATTCAAATTTCATATAATTTCATTATCGTTTGCTAGTCCATCAAAGACCATTAAATTTTCATATAATTTACAACGGTTTCAATTTAATAATTTTTATGGACTATCAAACGATAATGAAATTACATGAAATTTAAATGAAATTTGAATGACCATCAATCTAAAAGTAGAAGAACATATCTATAAAAGTTTTTCTATTTTTAAGATTTTTTTTAATATTATTTTAGAGATCCATTAAAAAAAAAAAACCATTATCAACTGATCCCTTCTTCTTAATCCCTAATTTCTGAAGAAGATTGACCCTATCTTTACGACAGAATTTCAAGATATAATACTTTAGTTTTATAATAATTCTCGTTAATTTCCTCACCCATTGAATTCAAAACTTCATTTTTATCTTCAAGCAGGGGCGTAACTAGAAACGATCGATAGGTTTACCCGGTTCAAATAAATAAAATGTTCGGATAAAAAAATTAATTTTTATTGTACAACATTTATTTTTCAGTGACGAAGAAGGTGCCTGGACACCGGCTGACGCCTATCTTGATTTCGCCCGAGGCAAAAAATAAATTGGCCTCTTGCGAGTTGCAATCTTCTATTTTCGCAATATGCTTTATCACCCAAAAGACAAGGATTAAACTTCATTTACTTTTTTTTTTTTTACTTTTACCTAGAGATACCACAAAATTGTGTTGGAGATAATTTCCAAAAAAATATTGTGAGTTATTGAAAGTTTAGTGATACAATTTTACCATTTAGATAAACAATTTTAAATTTGAAATAAGCTTCAATTATTCAACATGACGAGCAGTCGAATACTATGAGAATAGAACGTGAAAAGTTAATTTTTTTATCCATAACAGAGTTTATCTTGAATAACTGTGTCTTCGCTTTGTAAGCAAGATCATGAATAGAATAGCGATCAATTTGAGAAATAACTAATATTATAATAATGTCTAATGTCTGATTATAAAATATATAAATAATAATTTATTGGTATGGTTAATTTATAGAAAATAAGATATGTAAAATTTCAAAGAAAATATACTGAGGCATACAATGTATTTTGATTCATTGATTTAGCATGGAGTATATTACTGTTTCGGCACATTCTCCCTGGCATTTTGTAACTACATATACTGGTATAAATGAACAATCATTCTTTAAGAATATTAATGGATTTAATTAAAGAGAGGGATCCTTTGACAATCTTAACAATGTCATTCTAAATAAATTAAAAAAAACTTAAAAATTGAAAAAAATTTATAAATATATTCTTATAGTATTTCAGATTTTATACAATTTAATTTTTATTTGATGGGTCATGAAACGCCGTTACATTACAATCATTATAAATTATATAAAATTTTGTTAATCATTGATGAATTATCAAACGATGACTAAATTATATGAAAATTTTAACAATATGAATCTATAGAGGAATATATCTATAATTTTTTTAATGTTTTTGTGAATTTATTAGAGCGCCTTGTCAAAATAACCCATTGTCGAACCCTCCTCTTTAGCTAAAATTAATTGGACTGAAATAGAAATAGCTCAAAAGGGCTAGACTCTTGAACCCAGCTCTTATCCGGTCCTTTATAATGATAAGAGCTGGACTCAATCTTTAAAAGAATAAGCACTTCTAATCCGGCTCCAGCCCTTTACCCGTCATTTCCAAATCATTTGTTTAATATTTAATATTGTATACTAATTACACTTAAAAAAACCAAAAATAAAAAAAAATAACTTATTTTTTTTATGTAAATATAAATTAATATTAAAAAATACATAATCAGCAAAAAAATTATATATCTAGTCTTTACCCGTTCTTACTCAGCTTTTGGAGTCCAAAAACTTGATAAGGACCATACTTACTCCTTAAAAATTAAGATTTTGAACTTGACTCTTTAAATTTTTTTATCAAACACGGCTCTTACCCGAGCCTTTCATAGA
Organism: Schoenoplectus tabernaemontani; assembly: GCA_037127355.1. NCBI lineage: Eukaryota > Viridiplantae > Streptophyta > Magnoliopsida > Poales > Cyperaceae > Schoenoplectus > Schoenoplectus tabernaemontani. The sequence goes on from CM073745.1 coordinate 17,454,672, forward strand.
CTTGCTACGTCCGACACTTGAGAAACCCGGCCCGATTCTCGTGGACAATGTCTAAACCGAAGAAGAAGAAGAAGAAGAAACAGTCATTGAACTGTTTAATAATAGTGTGGATTGCATTCTTAATTATTTGGTACCATTGAATGTTGGAACTCTATTTTTGACAAATCAAATAATTTGAATCCGTCAGTATGAATATTTCCCAACGGACAAAAATATTCAGACATTAAAAAATATCGCTGACAACATGTACCAAAATTTTAGGTGGGAGTTCCAATTAACAGAATGCGGTCACTTTCTTTCTTTCTTTCTTTCTTTCTTTCTTTCTTTCTTTCTTTATCTGCTTTATAACGATGACATGAAAATGAGACATGACAGAGAAACTGTTGGCTTGGTGTATTCACATCTCACGGAACAGGAGTAAGGAAAGTGGATGAAGATAGATATTTTAAAGACCTGATATCAATCTCCAACGCTTCTCCCAATAAAATAAATATGAAATTTAGTGCAGCATAACTCGAATATTATTATTAATTATTACGTTACGTGTCAATCATGTTTATGTTTTGACAAACTTTGATAGGATGTGCGTTTGGATGAGGAAACTATGTACGGAATTACCCACGATAAAAAGATATTTATCTCTTTGACCTCAATTTTCTAAAACCAAGAACTTAATCAGTCTTTCATAGAATGCCCTATCTTTTTAGCGCGGATATATTTGGGTTTTTTTTCATTTATTTTTACTATTATTCTTTTGTCTTTGCTTTAGTAAAAGCTACTAAATGCGACAGCGATGGAGCCTTGAACAGTTGAACTTGACAATAAGCGTTCTCAACTGGTTGGTTAAGACTTTAGCATTAATTGATGGGACAAATCTATGAATTATCCTTTTATTACTTTGAAGAAGCATAAACTTACATAACCATTTTTGTAAGATTTCCCGAATATTATATCTCCAATGTTCAGTGTGAGAGACAAGACTATTATTAAGAGAGAAATTGAAGTAAACAACAAATTATTCCTTCCAAAGTCCAAATAAAAAAAATGAGTTTGCAACTTTGCATGAATAGGCGTATCAAATTAGATTGAAAACCTGATAATTAATTTATCATCATTTACTTCAATAATATCTCAATAAAGTAAATTATGCAAATGTATGTAACCCATGCATCTATAACAGCAAAAGAGAGAAAAAGAAGAGACGTCTTTAGACAATCATCCAATTCTTTTGAGCCAATAAAATTTCTAAACATTAATCCTAGCTACTTGCAAATATTCTTCTTCATCGATCACACAAACAAACATCAATATTTACACTAATGATCGGCAAACACTTTACCTCCAATTCGCCCGGTGGCATAGCTCTGACTGCGAGGAAACAACAAATTTGAGCCTACACCCATACCATTGGCAGTGCCGAAATCAAACGGAGCATCCTCATCAATCCGTCCAACCGCGACACTACGGCTCCGAGGAGGCATTCCATTCAAACCACCGGCTCGGGCATGTTTCTGAGAAGCAGCCTGAATCAGCTCACGGAGGTCATCATCACTCGCACTGACACGATCCGACGTAGTACTGAAACTACGTGGAAGGTTGTAAGCTTGGTACCCAAAACCGGACCCATAGTGCATATGTCCCGCACAGCCCGTCATGCTACGCACATAGAAGTCGCGCAAACAGCCAAGAGCTCGGATCGGTGCAAGTAGCACGCGGCTTAATCGGCTTGGCTTGCTCATTATTTATGTGTGAAGTTATCAGCTTCTCTGATTACCTCAAAAAAAAGGAAAGTTATCAGCTTCGAAAGAGAGTTGATTAGATTAGATTAGATTTTGGGATGTATGGGATGTATACGGTAGTGGATAGGAAGAGAGAGGAGATTGCTTTAATACATGGGGTTTAATCAAGGGACGGGAGAAAGTCTGGAATTGAAAAGGTCTTGCTTTTCAATGTTTGGATTACTGTATGACTAGGCAAGCCTCTTAGTCGCAGCTCCTGCTATCCTAATGTTGGACACGGTGTACATTTAATACACGAACCAGGGTGTCAGTTTCTTTGGATGACGAACCAGGGTGTCAGTTTCGGAGTTTTTGCTGAAAATTTTGATGACAGTCGGGTCAGGGTTAGACTTAACACTTAACAGATCTCCCATTCAGTGCACACCACATACTGCACACCGTCAATTAATCTAGGCATCATATGGAGTCTTTTACACTTATACTCTGCTTGTCAAAGCACATGGAGGAATCTGTTTTATCCTGCTTTGTGACTGATAGAGTTGTAGAGGTGGCAGAATCTGATCTGATTTGAGAAATCCGTTCGACTCGATTTGATTTTTAAAAAAAATCAAACTGATCCGATCCGATCCGAATTCGACCTGACCCGATTCGATCCGAAATCAAATGATCTTCAATCCAATCAAAATCTATCAAAGATCTGAAAAAACACAATATGTAAATTGACCCGATCCGACCCGATTTTTTCCCGAATGTCAAACTGACCCGACCCGAACCCGAACCCAATCCGCACGATTTCCACCTCTACTGTGATAGTTGTAAAAGTTTATATTTCATCGTCCACCCAATTAAGTTCAAAACCTTAACAATCTATAAAAAGTATACTTATATACGAAATAGGTTAGTGTACAAATATTTATATATCTGTCGAAACATAAATGGTTTAAAATTACTTTTCTCATGCCTGTGGATTTAACCTACTCAATAAATTATATATCTGTCGAAACATATCTGTCGAAACATAATTTTACTATTTTTTAAATATTTTTCTACTATTTTTCAGATTAAAAAAAATGACCCTTTTATTTGCTGTATTTTTTATTTTTCACTCATTTTTTAAATACCTGTAATATTTTTATTTTTGAAAATTTGTACTGTACAAGATTTTGGTATTTTGAATTTATTGAGCAGCTTAAGTTCGACATTTCAGATATGAGAAAGTGAATTTTAAACAATTTGTATGTTGATCGATAAACGAATATTTGTATGCTAGCTCATCTCTACACACATACATTCAATTTATAAGGCATTATTTAAAACAAAATATGTTAAGGTTGTGAAGAAATTCCAATTCTCATTTAATATGCGTAATTATTGTAAAATATAATGAGAAATCTTATTGTCTTGAAGAAAATGTAAGATTGTCCATTTAGTTACCTTTTCTTTGGAGACATTGTGCTAATTTGTTTTTCAATTACAAATACTAAAACTATGACAGCATCAATGTTTGCGTTTGCACGAGCAAACTGATTAAAACACAAATAACATGCAAATAGCCAGAGATAAAAAATTATAAATTCACCGTACGTAGTCCTCTCCCTTAGCCCTCCCCCGAAAAAAAAACCTCTGTAAAAAAATAAATTGCTTGAATACAATTTGATTCCCTTATATGTTGTTCATTTTTGTACGATAAAAATTTACTACGCGTACTGAAAATGTTTTATCTATACTATTATATAAAGCATCTAAGAATTGGAGGGTCCATTTTTTGTCATGGTAATTTTTTATTATACCCATTTTATCCCTCAATTAGACGGATAATATTTATTTTTGGTTGATCGAACGTATGTAATCGCGTCCATTGATCCCCTCTTTCTCTCAATTTCTTTCCCTTATATACTATTATTTCCATAATATTATTTTTTTATTTAGCAACCTTGTGCATATTTGGTAAGAAATTAATGGTGATAATATATGTTAGAATAATTTACTTTTCTTGCCATAAAAATCATGAATCATTAACTCATATTGTGCAAAAATCTCATCCAAAATTAAATATAATCTTTATTATAGGTTTTCTCTATAATTTGGTGAATTTATAATTTAATATTAGATAAATGTGAAATTTTTTATCTTATAATGTTTTAATGTTTAAATAAAAGAGTCCGCTGCAACGCGCGGGTATATATCTAGTTAATATCATACATCTTCAAAATAATATCAGGTTAACAATCGGGATTGTTTATAATAAATTGAGCAACAATATTGATACAAAATAAAATAAAAAATAGATTGCAAACGGAATATCTTTAAAAAATAATATTTTTATGTCAACTAAATCTATGAATTAAGTTTAAAATTAAGTCCACTCAAATTAATTCAGCAGGCGTTCTACTGAATTTTCAATGCGTTGCTTCCTTGACAAATATTAATAAAATTGTCGATTGTTTATCTCAACATAGGAATTTTCACAAAAAAAAGGGTATTGTGCAAGTTGATTTTCATACGAATATGACTACGTAAATAATAAGCATCTTTTTAATAAGCATCTTGTCGCTTCTTTAGCAACTTTTCAAGTAAAAGTTAGAACAAGCCTTGACAAAAGAAAGGAATATTCAAAATTTTCGGCTTTATTGAGGCATGTCATACACAGTACACGTAATCACTTTTGTGGGCTTTTTTTTTAAGTACATGAGAGTCCAAGCTACTAATTTTTTAAATTCAATTGTTCATAAAAAAATTCATTTGGATTTTGAATTTGAGAGCATTGGCTTTGTCTCGCCTAGTTTAAAATGCATAGTTTTCGTCATTTGAAGTTGATGGATGAATTCTAGCTGATTCTGGTGAAATCAGCGGTTGATAATCTGATATCCCATTTGATCCACTTGCAATTGGGTCGGGTAGGATAAACGATGCGCAAACGGGTTCAAAAGCAAACCCAATAAGTGACTATTTGCGAGTTCAAACGCCATTATCGGAATTTTCAAATCAGAAGTCACAACGCCACGAGATTTAATACTTAATAGCCGTCTTTTTTCTCTCTAAATTAATTGATTGAGCTGAGTTTAATTGACACATTGAAATTGTTTTTTTTTTGTGATGGATGGATTGAATTCAATTAGTGAATCTGGCTATATATATATATATATATATATATATATATATATATGAATTAGAATGGTGCTATGCGTAGTTAATGATCAAATTTGCTACAGACTGAAAAAAAAAATTATTTTTAAATTTTAATTTATGGGTCTTAATAAATTTTTTATATTAAAATATAATGTGATATAAAAAATTTCTATTCTTTAAAATATCTAAATGTTAGTTTTGAATTTTTAAAAATAACTTAAAAAAATATGTATTAATTTTTATTATTATTGAATCATCCTAAAAAAATAGAAAATGAATACTTGAAAAATTCAAAAAATAGAAAATTTTTCTATCCCATCATACTTTGATATGAAGAATTTATTGAGACTCATAAATTAAGATTTAAAAATGATTTTATTTATATTTTTTTAGTCCGTAGCAAATTTGATCATTAACGACGCGTTGCACTATAACCTAATTCTCTTTCTATATATATATAGGAGAGTAAGATTATGATGCTTCACCAAATTCAGGTTTTTTTGCTTCATAATTTCAGACCATCCGATATAGTTTATGATTCGTGCATATGGAGGAGCTTATCAATTATGATTCCCAAATCCAGTTCAGCGTCCTTTATATCGTCTCTCTTCTTAAAAAAAATAGAACCGGTTCTTCTTTCTCTATCTCCTCTTGTTGAGTTTTTTGACTGTTTGCAGAGAGAAAAAAAGATGACACTCTCCTTGCCAGTGTGCCACGCTTCTCACCCCGCAACCCACGATATCGGGCCTACTATAAAGACCAAAACACTGGGAAAATCCAACCTCGATCTCTTATCTCTCGCGATCTAACCCATGAGTTCTGGTTTGCTTTTTCTCACCACATCTAGGGCTCGCCGTTGCCATTGGCAGTTGCTCTTATTGTTTGTGCTTTGTAAGTACATAATAGAGAAAAAGATGATGAGTCAAAATAACAAGAAGATACAAGAAATGAGGGCTAAAATGGATAAGATGAGCAAGAAAATGAATGAAATGAGCAATGAAATGAGTCAGATGAATGGTGTTATTTTGTGTAGTTACTAGTTTGTAGTAGTTTTCAGTAAGTGGTTTTAAGTTGTGTTATGATTATATAATTATTTTGTATTATTTTCAAATATTATTCATTGTGTTGCGATTAGATAAAAATGTGGCCTTTTGTATTCTTATTTTAGGAAATATCAATAAAAAGGAACACTAAAATGTAATAGCATCCCTCTTTTCTCCAGCGATGTTCGATTAGTTGATTTAGGAGTCACACTATATAAGTAGGTGAGTTCATTGAACACTCCTCTAGTTGAGGTAAGAGCAATTGCAAGCAATGTCATTTGCTCAAGTTTTTTCTTAGTTTGAAGTCAAGTTCTAGTAGAATAAGAAAATGTGTATTTATTCTGAAAAGGTTCATATACAAATTTTAAAAAAGATTGCTCAAGTTTTCTCTTAGTTGAAAACCATGTCATCCAGAAAATTCATAGCCTTTTTAACAATTTCATTTTTCTCGTACAACCCATATAAGTATTGTAGGTCACGACCCATGTTCATCTTTCATCTTAAAATTTTATTATGTTCTCAGATTCACCTTGTATACATCCAAGCCATAAGAGTGACATAGGTCAAAACATCAAGTTTAGGTTCATGATCTTTAAAAATCTATGTCATCATATTACTTACAACATATAAGAAAGTCATAAGAGTACCATAGGTCAAAACATCAGATTCAGAGTACTCAAAACATCAGATTCAGACCTTTACCGAAGATCTGACATTTCATCTCAAATTAAAACAACCTAACTACAACCTCTAATTATCAACATAACATAAATAGCAACAAAAAGTAAAGTCAACTTGGCTAAAAATAACAGCTAGGAAAAAAGAAAAACCAAAAACATAATTCTCTACTTGAAATTCAGAAGATCATCCCAATGATTGCTCAGATTCTTCACTACTTCAAGAGATTGCATCACTTTTAAATTTAAAATGTAATACATGTTAGAACCAAGATGAAATCAATCCGGATTATACAATCTGTCGTTAGAGCCAAGCCAAGTGTTTTGAGCACTCAATGGGGATGAAATCAACCTTAGATTATACAATAAATGCCAAAAATCACAAGAAGAAAGATCAACATAGAGGTAAACATTAGAGTAAGCAATTCTTTCACTTCAGCAAATTAACCAATTTAATCAAATGACATTGCTTGCAACTGCAGTAGTGGGCAGTCGTTCATGAGTCGCCATGGGTCACGGGTGGTGATCAGGCGTCACGCGATGGGGAGTTCGCTGTTGGTCGCGGGTGGTGAGGCGCCATTGGTAGGGGCAAGCAAAGGATTTTGGGTTCAGAAAGGAAGAGAGTCATTGTTGATTCATGCACGAATCACAAAATATATCCAACGGTCTAAAATTATAAAGTAAAAAAATCAGAATTTCGTGAAGCACCATAATGCTAATATATATATATATAGTGTATGTTAGGTTATGATGCTCTACATAGTACATATCGTTATCGTAGTATGAATCAGTTTTTTTATATTAAAATGTAAATGATCGATTCAACTATAAGAAATATTTTTCATATGAATATTTAGATGTAGATCAAATTTTATATTTTTAAAAAATATTTATTATTTTTAAAATAGATAAAAAAATCGCTTCTTTTAAATGACTCATAATAATTAAAATTTCTAACTATGTTAAAAATAGTAAAAAAAAATCTAAAAAAATATAAATTTGGTCTACATTTAAAAAGTCTACATCTAAATGTTCATATGAAAATTATTTTGTACGGTTGGATCGACCATTTAAATTTTCAAAATGAAAAATCAATCCATAATACGAAGATAATTCATACTATATATAGCACCATATCCCAACACGTTTGCAAATTAGGAGAGTTAGAAAAGGAATATTTATTTTGAAAGTTGTACTAATATGTGTAAGTTTAAAAAAAAATTAATTAAGATGCAGGACTGATTTGTTGTAAAGACGGTATATATTATGTCAGCTGGAATAAGCTCTACTTGTACGAAAAAATGATTCGGATCATGGAAAAAATACATGTTTGGAGATATAATTAGGACCGTAAACTAATCGAACACGAATGAACTAGTTTGTGTTCGAGTTTGATTTGAAATCTATTTCGAACAAATTTGATTCGAAATAGATATACAGTTTCAAACACAAGCCATAATTTAAAATTCGATTCGTTAAAAGTTCAAACTGTTCGGTTTGATTCGTAAATAGTTTGAAATTGAATTACAAAATAGTTAAATTTCATAGTTCATACCAAAATCACATAATCAAATACAAAATGTCATATAGTTTATACTTCATACCATACAAACAAAATTTGATACAAATTCATATAAATTTCATAGTTCATTCAACAAAATTAACAAATTTCATAAGGCAACAGTCAGAATCAGTCACATAGCGATAATCACATAAGTACTTGGACGGCTCACAAATACTCAAGATTTGAACTATAATAGTTCGCGAACACATTCGAACAAACTTACCTCAATTTGAGTTTGATTTGATATAATTTTGAATCGTACTAGTTTGATTCGAAATTAATTTTAAACTGAAATTGAATGAATTTTTTTTGAATTTTTTTCGAATCGAACACGAACAAACTATGAAGGAGTATAAATATTTATACGCAAATTTGTTTCACAGTGCAGATAGACTGATATAACGGGACCAACTTGCTCGTATTATTCAACCATATGCGATTATGGTCTTTTACTTGACAATTGGTAAAATTCTTCTTGGAATTAGTTTTGGATCCAAGCCACGTGTTAGAATTGGCCACTCAACACTGATCTTTGTCGTAAATTGTTCACTCAAATTTAATTTAATTCTATTATAGGCGCAAAGCTTTCTATTGGTTCCAATCAAGTTAATCCAAAACACTAATGAAATATGATATTATAGTTATTTTATATATTACCTAAGCAAAGACTAAGTGATTCATTCCGTGATAAAAGAAAAATATTATTGAAGATCTTAATTCAATTACAATCTCGTAAATTTTATATTCGTCAAAGCTCAGTGCCTCAGTCATGTAGCCTGTTGGACCAAAACCCACGTTACAGCTGTGCCCGATATTTCTTTATAGAAAGATTACAATAAATTGGAGCAACTACGATGACATTCTAAATTTATTATTCCTTGTACATCACTTGTTATGGTAATTAGGTAATCGACTTATTCGAACGCGATATATATTATATGAAAATTCTCCACCCAAACTATTCGTTCTATATTAATATGGACTAAATAAAAATAAAGCGGGGATAGCTCAGTTGGGAGAGCGTCAGACTGAAGATCTGAAGGTCGCGTGTTCGATCCACGCTCACCGCAATTCGTTTTCAATTTTTTTCCTTTAACCTCTTTTCCAAGTTTCGTTGAATATCTCAGCGTCCCCCGTCGTTTCTTGCACACAGTATGATTGGCGGCGTAAATAGAATTTTTTTTTTTTCTTCACCCAGTTTTGGAAATTTGTCCCAATCACTATCTAATTTTTTTTTCTTCACCCAGTTTTTGATTGAGCGATTGTAGCGATTTTTTCACACTATAATTTTAGATAGTGATTGGGTGACTTCTCTCGGTCGTGACTCGTGCGATCTAAATTAGAAAAAAAATCCGTGTCATGTTTGGAATAATATACGGAGGATAATTATATGATAAAAATTAATTATATTTTTTTATATTTATAAATAAAAATTAATTTATTATCTAATAAAATATTATTTACAAAACATAATAGATTTTCTTTATTAAACAAAGCTATATAGTAGTTTTCTTCTTTTTTTTTTAAATTTAAAAGTAGTTGAATATTAATTATTTTTATGGATAATTTTTTAGACCTCTCATTGATGCATGATAAAAAATAAAAAATGAAATGGAGAGAAAAATTATATTGGTCAAAATATGAACCGTTAGTTTTTAAAATATTAATCTGAATCATTCGATTAAATGTTTTTCGGTCCTTAATCCAGATATACACGCTCTTATAATATATATAGTATTCATACAGAGAATCATAAATTTATAAAAAAATAATTTATTATTTAATAAAAGACTATGACAAAACATAATAAATTTTTTTTAAATAAAGATGTTATAGTAGATAGATTTTTTTCAAAAAAAATAAATATAGTCGATTAATTAATTTATTTAATGGATAATTTTTTTAGACCTCTCCATTAATATATGGTAAAATATAAAAAATAAAATAAAAAAGAAAAACGACAATAATTAAAATTTAAACTGTTAATTTTTTTTGAATTAATAATCTGAATAGTTCGATAAAGCTAAAATAATGAATAAATTCAATCTTTTGTAATATAAAATATTGATAAAAACTTTTGTGGGATCATATTATTTGTTTTCCTCTTTACGAGACTGGGAGCAGGGTGGATGCACCCATGAGTGCACATTTAGATTGTTCACTCATCTCTCAAACCATTGGATTAAACTTCATTTAATGATTCTCTCTCAACAATATCAATCTTTCTATTTTTCCGTACCACACGGATAAAAAATGAAAAAAATAACTATCGTGGGTCCCGTTAGAAATTTTTTTGCACAAATCTGTACCTTAAAAGTATAAAATACTATTTTACTATTATATGTATATATATTTTTTTTGTTTCTGTATAAATCTAAATTTTGTATCAAGAAAATCTAAAAATTTTTTTTTTCAGAACTATACACATGAAAACTGGAAGGCCCATATTAGCTCATGCATTGCAAAATAATACAGGAAGTCCTCTTGTTGATGTATTCATGCAAAATAAGTTGGTGTGGACATATATGATATGTTCATATAAACTTATCCATCGCACGATATTATAAAATTATCAAAATAATATACGGAGGATAATTATGATAGATCGTAATATCTAGAATTTAAGCGCTCACTATTAATAAAATGGAAGCAAGTATTAAACTATAGTAATTTTGTGATTTTGAAAGGAAGTGGGTATTCGAGAAAAAAAATGATTATACGTTTTTACAAAGGGAAAGCAAGCATTACATAACTCATTCCAATAATTAAATAATAATGTAAGTTAAAATATATTTAACAATCGTTATTTTTATTAAAATAATAATGGAAGATAATTTTTAATTTCACTACAAAACAATTCCTTCAAATTTATTTATAAGGTGCTATTTAGTAATTTGTAGTGAGAGATATTTTTTTCAAAATTTTAATATATGGACGAATTTATTTAAAATTATAACAAAATCATAAAATCAATACAGTTTAGTTTTTTATTTTAATATTAATGTCATTCTATATTTTGTAACAATATCATAAATTCATAATCTTCATCTTTCATTGTTTCTTTTGATAATTTAGGAACGAGATGTTATTTACATTTTCAATGACATATTTTTTGTGTAAATGATTATTTTTGGGTTTAAGAATAAGTACTTTCTGATAAAGATAAGAACAAATAATATATTCATTTTCACAATATTTAAATAATGCTTGAATGTTTGAAAATTTTAAAACCCCATAAGATTGATACAATTTAATTATTTCTCTTTTTTGCTAATAACTGACTCATTTCACATGCTTTAAAAAAATCATTAGTATAAAATACTGTGGAGAAATCATTAAATAGTATTTTTTTTGGAAGAGTGGTATTCTTGACTATTCGAAAGAAGCGAAAATATTGTTTGGGTTGTTACTTAGAATAGTTAAAATATGAATAATTATGATACTAATAATGATGATGATAATAATAATAGTAAAATAATAATCATAATAGTAAGATAATAATAATAATAAAGTAATAAAAAATAATCATAATAAATAATAAATAATATTATTATAATAGTAATATAATAAAAATATAAACATAATCATAATATAGTAATATAATATTAAAAAATTATAATTACAATCATAATTATAATAATATAATAATAAATAATCATAATTTTAATAATATAATAATCATAATCATAATCATGATAATAATAATTATAGTCATAATCATAATAATATAACCATAATCATAATCATAATAATATAATTATAAAAATATAATAATAATCATAAAAATAATTATAAATACTTATAATAATAATAATAATAATAAATTAATCATAACTATAATCAACATATAATAATATAATACAACATAATAAAATAATAATAAAGTAATAAAAAATAATCATAATAAATAATAATATTATAATAGTAATATAATAAAAATATAAACATTATCATAATATAGTAATATAATAATAAAAAAATTATAATTACAATCATAATTATAATAATATAATAATAATAAGTAATCATAATTTTAATAATATAATTATAATATAATAATCATAATCATAATAATATGATAATAAAAATATAATCATAAAAATAAAAATAATTATAAATAATTATAATTATAATTATATAATATTAAATTAATCATCACTATAATAAACATATAATAATATAATACAACATAATAAAATAATAATCATAATCATAATCATAACCATCATAATATAATAATATAATAATAAATAATCTTGATCATAATAATATAATAATAAAATAATTATATTTATATTCATAATAAAATAATATAATATTAAAATTATATTTATAATAATAATAAATAATATAATAATACTAATGGTAACGATAATATAATAACAATAATGATAATATTAATTTAATAATAATAATATAATGATAATAATAATAAATAATAATCATAATATTAATATAATAATAAATTATAATCATAAATATAATATAATAATATAATAATTCTAAATCATAATCATAATCATAATATAATAATATAATATAATATAATCAAACAATAATAGCTATTCCGACGAGAGCTAATCCGGTATTCCATCTATAAGTTGGTATACCGGATTAGCACTATTCCGCACTCTTCTACTTAGTCTAAAATTCGTTTGGCAAATTAATTCATCGGAATAGCTATTTTATTCTAACTTTTTGTTATTCCATTGGGTGCCAAACGGACCCAAAGTGAAGTTTAAATTCTCCATCTCAGTGACACCGTCATGGAGAATGAGAAAAGTTAATTTAGTTAATACTTTGAAGGAAGTCATTAAATGAAGTTTAATTCAATGGTTTGAGAGGTGCATGGGTGCACCCACCTGCTCCCTACGAGACTTTTGTGTTGATATTATCGATGTGAAGATGTTCGCTTGCCTCATTCAATGGATCAGATATTCGCACAATCACATCACATATTCTTGTACTGTTTCTTGATTTTTCTGCCAAATATTATGACCTATCTTTTTTTTTTGTTCTATGTATGATCATAATAATACAAGAGGTCACCGGAGCACTGAACAATGACGAGGCATCCAATGATAACTCAAGTTTGTAAGGTACTTATTTTTTTTTATGTAAGCAAGCAAATGCTTATTTTATTTTGTTTTTTTTTTAAACAAAGAAATGGGCCAGGGATTTGAAGCCCTATCTTTTTTAAAAACAACCCAAGTGCTCGACTATTTTGCCCACTATACACATAAGGTACTTGAAAACTTAATAAATAATTAAGAATTAAACTGGGACTACTTTCATATGAGTCTTGGGATAACAGTCAGTACATTTTATCATTCAATTCGGGCAATTCCAGGGACGAAGGGAGGGGGCATGCCCTGCCCCTCTCCCTTCCAAACCCAATAATATGTATAATTATATTAGATTATAAAAATTAAAATTTCTAATATTTTTTTCTTCTCTTGAAGTTATTCAAATTTCTTTAATAATAGAATTAATAATTTACTTTGCTAAAATAGAATTTGAATTCGTTCATAAGAATAAGGATAATATCTTATATACGGATAATTTTCATTTCTTATTATTTTTCAAGAAAAGAGTTATCTTGAAAAAAGAAATATCTGATTAAATGGTTAGAAATAATGACTTTTCAAATAATAAAAAAAATTGTATGTCTGTCCCTTTCCCAAGATGTTTATCTGTCTTATGTCTCGTAATATTTATGATCAATTTTACTTACCATTATGAATATGTAACATTTTTGAAAGATTAATTTAGGAATTTGATATATATAACTAATTTATTTAAAATTTCATATAATATAAGATGGTAAATTCAATATAAAAAGATCAAACTATCAAAATTTATTTCTGCTCCTACTTCATGATTTGTCCGGCTTCGTCACTGGACAACATGATCCTTTTAAGTGCCTAACTAGGATGAATAGTTGTAGTATTAATACTTCCGAGATTGGGTTCGTACATTTCAGAAATTATTCAACGCACACTCGATTATTCAGGCAAACTGAATTTTGCTTTTGTTATGATTTCATTTTTACTTCTGTGAGTTCCTATTAGTAATATACACATTTTATTTTTGGTAATGTGATTTTTTTCTACTAATTAATATGCACATTTAGGAGGCATATCATTTGGGAGGCCAATAAACTTGGAAGTCTCCTAACTCCCATGTATGATCTACTGAACCATTTTATTACCTCCTTAATTTTATAGCAAACACTAATTTTCAGTACACTAATAACCAAGCTATATAAGTAAGGGAAGGGATCTCTTGACAATGGGTTTTCAGATAAATATGAAAAAAATTAGAAAAAATAGAAAAAAATATTATAAATATGTATTTCTCCTTATAAATTGATGGTGATTAAAATTTTATATAACTTCATTATTGTTTATTAGTTCATCAAAGATCATCAAAATATTATGTACTTTACGATGGTTCTAATTGAATAGTCTTTGAAGAACTATAAAATGATAATAAAATTGTATGAAATTCGAATCATCATCAATTTATAAATACAATAACATATCTATAAGATTTTTCTATTTTTAAGATTTTTTCATATTTATTTGAAAACATATTATCAAGATTGTCAAGATAACTATTGTCAAGTGATCTCTTCTCTATAAGTAAAATTAATAGTCATTTTAAAGGGCAGATCACTTGACAATGGGTTATTTTGACAATCTTGATAATGAATTTTCAAATAAATATAAAGAAATATTAAAAATAGAAAAAACTTGTGAATATATTTTTCTACTTATAGATTGATGGTGATTCAAATTTCATGCAATTTCATTAGTGCTTTATACTCTATAGGGGTGTCAATTATCGACCCGACCCGACCCGACATGATCCGAAGATAAATGGGTTGGGTTTGAGTTTGATTTTTTTGACCCGAATCGGATCGGGTCGGGTTTGGGTCAACCCGACTCGATTAATTATGATTTTTGAAGTAATTTTATGGTTTAGTACAAATTAAAGCTTAAATCTAAACTGATTAAGATTAATTATAAATTAATCAATATTTAATTGCTTAACATTGTATAAAAATAATTAATAATTAATTAATTAATTTATACGAGTCGGGTCGGGTCGACCCGTGACCCGATCGGGTCGGGTATGGGTTAAGATTTTTTGACCCGAATTTAATCGGGTTGGGTTCGAGTCGGGTCAAAAATAATAATAAAATAATATGACCCGACCCGACCCATTGACACCCCTAATACTCTATCAAGGACCATCAAAATTTTATATAATTTACAACGGTTATAATTTGATAGTTTTTGATGGACTATCAAACGATAATAAAATTGTATAAAATTTGAATCATCATCGATCTATAAGTAGAATAACATATGCATAAGATTTTTTTATTTTTAAATTTCTTTTCTTATTTATGTAAAAATTCATTGTAAAAATTATCAAGATAATATTGTCAAGTGATTGTCAAGTGATCCCCTCCCTTTAAGAAATGCATCGAGTTAATAAAAGCCACCGCTGGCTCTACGGTTGTAAGTGTGTATTGGTATACTGGTTGTACTAGTGTGACTGTGTACTGATATATATATATATATATTTTATTTTTTGGTGTTTAATTGCTTGGTAACATTGAAATTTACTATTTTTGGTTATTTCAAAATAAATATTTTTTTTCATAATTAATTGCTTGTAATGTGTGTTTTCGAATTATTTGAGTGTTTACTGTTCGCTGAATGACACGTTTCGAACCTCTCGACGAGAAAATTCAACGAAATGCACATCGAGACATTAAATTTAAGAAATACGGGATTAAACGATAAAAATAATAAAACTAATAAAAATATATCAAATGAACATTTCGACACCTTATAATTACAGAGAGGCGCTGTCAAGATTTTATGGAGAAAGACGTTAAACCCGAACGAACATTAATCGAGACTGTTTATAAAATTAAATAAAAATTATAAAATAATTCACATTAAACTAATAAACGCTTAATTAAACTAATAATAGGTGATATAGCTAACTCGGATTCACTCGCAGAGATTGAGGTCGATCCCGACCTTGCGTACGCAGACGCCGATTTTGAGACAGGCGTACTACCTCCGAATTAGAGCGACTCTGTGATCCTCGCCAACATTCTCAGATACGGTTTCCTGAGATTTACTTTTCTTTCTTCAGAATTAGGAACCCAAATCGAAAATAAAATATTTTTAAAATAAATCTGAACTGCGGTATTTTTTACCAAATCTGTTTAGAGATCCGAATTGAACTGTCATTGCATCCGGTAAATCGATCAAAGTTTTTTGGGACCTACCCGCATTTGCATGTCATATCATGTCATATTGTATGTAGACAAGATAAGAGTATGACTCGAGAAATAGTGTCGAAATAGGATTAGATATAATTAAAATAATCAAGTTGTAGATTATAATTATTAAGAAAATATTATTACTATCACTAATTATTAATTAATTTAGGTAGTTAATCATGCATTAAATGCATGAGAGTGCTGAGAGGCGGGCCAGATAATTCTCAGTCTGAGGTTGCTTTGCATATCCAGACCATTGTGGTTACGTACGGTAACCCATAGGCTCGTGGGACCCACCGATATGTATATGCACTACACATATTTGCCTGTCGGAATATCCACCGACCCCATCATTTGGCAGGTTCGACCGTGTCAGAGTGTTTTCTCTTTGATCAATATTATATTTTTATTCTTAATATAATATAATTTTTAATTTAAATTTGAGCGATTAGGATACCATGTCCTTCAGTGTTTAGTGTGGACGGACATATTCGAGACTGAATCTATTTTGTGATATTATATTATTTTCTTTATTTATCCGGCTTATTTAGGATCCTGGTATGTCCGAAGGGCTTTCTCCTTTGACCCCTGGTTGGTACAGAGAACATCAGGATGCGGTCCGCTGGCCTTAGTGAGTATAGTGTAGGTTCTCATTTGTTTATATTTTGTTTTGATACTTTTACGGGATGCGGTCCTCTGACCCTTGGTTGGTACAGTGTAGGCTCTCATTTTTTCCGATTTGTCAATTCACGGGTAGTTATCTCCTTTTGGTGATATGACAATTGAAGACATACTTATTCATTTGCTTTCATTTTGTAAGGTGAATTACCAGATTTAGCATACCAGAGTACGTACCTTTGCACACTCACTCTCCTAGGGCGTTATCGCGCTCGGGAGCCCGTATTGTCTGTTTATGCGGTATTGGCGCCGCATAAACATAAAGTCCTAAGTGTAGGGATTCAGAATGCCCAAATCCCATTAATGCTCAAGCTTCGGAAAGACCGTAGAACAAAAATTTTACTTCTACTTAAGTTAGGGATTAAAGTATGTCGGATAATAACCGAGAGTTACGACATTTAATCCTTTACAAAAGACGGTAAAATATTATTTTACTTTAACTTAAGCTTAGGGTTAAAGTGATGTGTCGGATGATTACCGAGAGATACACACCTCTTTAAACCTTTATTGATCTACTCCATGATTGATTTCTAAAATATTAATCTACTTAACAATTAAATAGATTAATATAAGATGTTATACCTCGCTCCAAATTTCAATTGGAATGAAAATCGGCTTGTCTCGGAGCACCAAACGTCGATGCCTCGTAGGTTATCCACCGGGACTAACCGAGAGAGCGGCTTATTTCTTTTGCCGAAATATCAGAACCGCGGTTTTTCGCAAAAAACACTATTCACCCGAGAAAAGACGAAATAGTACTATTCACGACGCATGATGAATTTCTGTTTCACAAATGTGCAGAAATACCGCAACTTTCGTAAAAACACTATTCACCGATCCCGTGAATTCTGAAACAACCGTATACCGGGAGAGAGAAAGTAGAACTGATTTGGTGGAATTTTCTCTCTCACCCCACCCCTCTATTTATAGCCAAATTTGGGATTGCAAAATTACCAAAATACCCTTGAGGATGATGTCATGGATGATGTCATGCATGATGTCATCTAAGGTCCAAATTTACAAGTTTGCCATTGGGCTTTTGGCCAAATTACCGAAATACCCTTGGGCTTTTGGATTTTGGGCTTTTCTGATTTTGGGCTTTTAATTATGAATTAAGGCTTTAATTATTAATGGGCTTTTGGCCCACAATTCAAATCCATAATTAACATTTAAAATCCAAATCAAATATATATATAATTGTCATCTACAATTATATTTTTCTCATTGTTGTTTGGCGAATTTATACGACGTGTCCAACACGTTATAAATTCAATCGATTTTTGCTTCTTGTCATCTCTATGACAAATATAATTATATCATATATAATTAATTATAACCATCTTATTATTAATTATAAACAATTTATAATTAATCAATACGATTCTCCGATTAACTCCTATACGGTGTGACCCGACAGGATCCGTGTTATGTTGGTAAATAGAGTTAAAACCGTTTTAACTTCTATAATCATAGGAGACATACGCGAGAATGCACTATGACCATCCAATTACATGATGATGATGTCTTGTACAATATCATGATCCAAGTAAACTATTTACTTGTGTTTAATTCTTTTGTCTCATAATATATCGATCAGTTTCAAGGTAGGTATGTGTCATCCTTGCAAACTTAATCTTTTCTTGATCCTGAGTAAAATATCAAATATAATTACTCTTGTAATTATACTGCTAGCAGATAATCTTACTCTATCAAGGGGCCCAGTGATGCTATAACTCATATAGAAATATGAGGGACAATAGTACTTTTGGCAAACCATCTCTTCCTCCGCATAAGTTATGTATACTTAGAAGAGCTACCTTTATAGCCACCTTTACGGATAACGTTTGGTAGAAATCACGCACATACATATCTTATGTAGGAAAAATGAATACCTCATACTTTAAAATTTAATTCGAACGAAAACATTAATGACACGAACACAATTCCATTTAATGTTTCATTCGGGGTCTATCAAATACGATGTTCCTAGAACATCTATTTATATGATTAAAATGACAACTCTTTGTCTATGGTCTGTAAAACTTGACCATCATTTAATCCACATACTAACCTGATAACGGTTAATTAGTGTTCCTGCTAATTACCTTGGTTAGTGACTTTTAAGAGTATATTCTATATTATGAAGTCACAATTCCAGTCATGAACTCGGAATGATTCATAAATTCAATAATACTCAAGGAAACAAAATATCGTTTAAATATCCAATTCATGAACAAACCTTTATATAACAAATTTATCGTATTATTGACTTCAAGATTATTACAAACTAACACTAAGTTCATAAGTTGGGTCGCTGGTGGCGTCTGCTTAGGCAAGGTCCATGTTCATAAGTTGGGACGCTGGTGGCGGACGCTCGCGATAAATCTGGTGATTTATAATCGGGATATTTATTACGGGTGATTGGTTTTCGTACTTTATATTTTATATTATACTATTATTTACACAGATTTTCTATTTCGGGTTTATTTGTTACTTCATGTCATTCATTTAGGTATTTTCTCAAATATGCATAAATTATTATTATATTCACACATATTTATTATATTGCAATTAAAATATGGCATCAGTATTTGGGTCATGAATAATTTTTAAATTACTCACGTTTCAACGATGGTTATGGGATCTAGATTTACAGGTGCGGGATTGATTTCTAATGAGAGTGCTAGGTGTAGTCCTGCGTGATATCAGAGGTGCTTCGCCGCATCAGCACAATGAGGCGGTTAGATGATTATGACTTATCGGTTATCGGATTTTTATTTCTTTTTTTGAGTTTAATTTGAGAGATTTTTGCTATCCATTCCGATATAGTTAGCTCCGCCGTGTTGGACGTTGTACTTTACTATATATTATGGACTGTATATTATTTTGTATTATTATTATTATTTTATTTATTCTGTGATTTATCTTATTTTATTCATTTAGCCTTCCGTACGCTCGTCGTGTGTACATGGCAGGATTAATCATCCTAATCCGTTTTAATTATTCTAGGGTATGACAAAATATACTTTCTAGACACCGAAGCAAAAGAAAACAAACATAAGCAGTAAGATCAATTAATTAAGTCTGAAACTTTATATATTCAATTGTTCAAACAAAAGAGAAACTTTTACCTTCAATTCCAGGATTTGTGAGGCCTAATATTTTATCTTTTTTTTAATAAAAGAAAAATACAAAATATAATAATTTTCTTCTTATGAGCAAGGTTCTACAATATGAATTTTTTTTTTTAAAATAAAATTTAATAATAGTTGATGTGTAATTTAGTTGATATATAAATTCTTTTTAGGCCTCCTATAAATACATGAGAAATAATTGTAAAAAAAATAGAGAAGAAAAATGAGTTTGACTTAAATCTGGACTGTGGGTGTTCCCATTATTATATATTATTTGATAACATTAATGAATAAATCTAGTTCATATGCTATGTATAATATTTATAGATAGTATAAATATAGTTACTATTTACAAACCATAACAACTTTTCTTTTTTAAATAAAGTTGTATAGTAAATAGTTTTCTTTTTTAAAAAATAAAATAGATAACTATTAATTTATTCAATGGATACATTTTTTTAGATATCACATTAATGTATGGTAAAAAATAGAAAATAAAATGAAGAGAAAAAAGTGACATTTGTCAAAATTTAAATAGTTATTTTTTTAAAATATTAATCTAACCCGTTCAATTACGAGATATCCATTAATATGAAAATAAACGACAAATTTAGTACATATACTCCTTATATATACTATACTATATTAGAAAGCGCGTATTTATTGGAGATGTCCATTAATGTTATCAGATAATGTGTAATGATCAAAATACCCACATTCAATTTATGATTGAGATTAATTGTTTATACGAAGCGACAATTCAAATTTCAGGCAAACACATTTTCTCTCTCCATTCCATTTTCTATTTTTACCAATACATTTATAAGAGATAAAAAAAAGTGTATGCCAATTAAATTAAATATCACCCATTATTAAGTTTTATTGTAAAAAATAATTACGCATTGTACAACTTTACTCATAATTTTTTTATATTTTGTGCATTATCTTTTATTAGATAATAAATATTTTATTTAAAAATTCAAAAGATATATTGGTTTATATATAAATTATATCTAAGTAAAATATATTATTTTTATAATAAAATTAATGTTAAATAAAATTATTTTATAAAAAAAGTTATATATCAAATAATTGAATAACAACTATTGTTAAGTTTTAATGTAAAAGTATAATCTTACTCAGAATTTTTTTTTTATATTTTGTAGATCGTGTTATTAAATAATAGATTAAATTTATTTAAAATTTAAGAGTTTTAGTTATTGATTTATATATTAAATGTAATAGAATTATTACTAGGTATAAATATTTTAAATTTAAAAGAGTCTGCACGATGGACGAGTTCTTTACTAAAAATATAGTATAGATAACATATTTTTTTTGTCAAATTTAGTATCCACAATCTTCATGATGTCACTATTTTGATCGGATTTTATGAATATAAAAAGGTTGGTCTCTAAGACAGCATGGCATGATAACAATACTTGAGAACAGATTCAATTCTATCTTAGATTTGGCCAATCTAATTTGTTCCATTAAATTTATAATCAGATTTTAGTAATAATAAGTTTTATTAAATTAATATTATTAAAAATAAGAGTGAGAAACGTAAAATTTCAAATATACGAATGGTCAGTATAGATTTTAAAATTATATACGTTGCCATTCGTATATTTGAAATTATATACGCTGTCATTCGTATATTTGAAATTTTATGTTTCTCACTCTTATTTTTAATAATATTAATTTACTAAAACTTATTATTACTAAAAACTGATTGATAATTGAAGGCAGTATAGATAAACATCATAAGGTGGCTCTTCAAGTCTTGAAAGTATCCTCAAGAACTGTGAGTGCTTTTAATATCCGCTGCAACAATAGCAACCATTAATAAGAGACCTCAACCCATTCTCTCGATGTTTCAATCCTTTTGATAGCGTCTACATCAAGATGGGGTTGAGATCTCTACACAAAATAGTTGCTGAGGAAAAATGGATAAAGATAATCCCACTGCTTTATTTAAATTTTATTCTTGCAAATATCTGGCTCGAATCAATTTAAGATGTGTTTTGCGTGCCAACATAGTATACTTATTAAGCTAAATTAAAGCAAGTAGTTTATAGATCATGTCTTTTTGTTTTGTAGAATTCGTAATAATTGTGCCATCGCAACTTCTTTACGAATATAGGAATCTAAATATAAGATAAAATGCAAATAAGAATATTTATTTACGGTACAAGACCTAAACTGGGTGGTCATTTGTGATTTTTAATTTTTGCTGAAAATTAAATGAACAGCACAACACCTTTCTCAGGAAATTTGCAAAAAAAAAAAATGTCAGTTAGTTTAGAAATTATAAACAATAACATTTACAGCAGAACACGACTGTAAACAGAGAAACAAGAATACAACATACAGTTAACGGTGCTGAAGCTATAAATATTGTCTGTAAATTTTGACTGGAACGACTATAGCAAAGTCAAACGACCTCACTGCCTCCAAATATTATCCTACGCCACTCGTGCACCATTGATTATAGACCGCATGACTCGAAGGAGAAACTTCAGGTCATCGTCCATCGTAGAACGCGCTCATCTATTCCTTTCTGACTTTTCCCGCTTCTATCCCGGCTCCCACAAAGCCGCATTGAAGACCCACACCAACCCAAGTACGGACATTAATTTTCGATTAATTCTTCCCACATACCATGTTCCACGTTCGTCTACGACCTCCTGATTTGTCGAATTTCGATGCTGGATCCAATTTTTGCGTGATCAGAATTCAATGCAACGAAACCAAATAAAATAAGGAACTCATGATAATTCCAAGTATTAAAAATCTAACAAATAATAACAAGGTTTAACAACATGCACGAAGCGCCTACACCTTTCTCATGTATTTTACCCATTCTCTGTAGAACGCTCAAAATTGTATACTGAATGACCAGTTTAAAGCAACCACGTCATCATAAGTAATCCGTAGTAAATATACGAAGTGGCATTAATATTTGAGATTTAAAATTTCTTTTGTCCTCGCTGGATTTTCCCCTCCGCCGGTCCAACACCACAATAAAGGCAGCAACAGGCTCATTAAATTCGAATCATGCCTTTTAATCAACTTCTCAGCCGGTGGTCCCCGTCCTCTCACCGCCGACCCCCAGTCAAAACACAATACCTCGCCTGACAACAACCGGCTATCACCGGTTATTCAATCTCTCCGGCGAGAGCAGCGCCTCGGGATCACCACACCTCATCCTACTCGAATAAAACCCCACTGATGGCCGCAAGAAGTTCATGGAAGGGCTCGTCATGGACCGGGCTCGCCGTGCTGATAAACCCGGCCCATGACCAAGCCGGATGCTCGACTCGGTTCGGCGGCGTGTGAATGGTGATTTGATAGCACGGTATGAGCGAGAGGAGAACACCCTTGAAGACCTCGATGCTGACGTAGACCCCTGGAATGGTGATAGGCACCGTTTGCTCCATAAGCTGTTTCGATGGTGTTGGCGGAACCGCCATGGTGAAGCTGTTGATGCTTCTAGAACCATCCTCTCACGTGCCAGGCTTCTTTCAAACCCAAATGAGTAGCTTCTTTTGAGTACTAAATTGAAATCTCCCCTGTTCGATCTGGTAGGAGGTGAAACTGTATTGGCAGGAACAACATCGGGCTCCAACTCAGATATTGATTCAGGCTGTAATTGGAAGAGGTCTTGCCGGGGGCAGAGTAGAATCTCATCGAGGCTTGGGCGAATCCTCGATGCTCTCATGGGAACAAATGGTGAGTAATTGTAGTTCAAGTCGGGTCTAAAAACCGAAGCCCGGCAGAGGGGGCAGGTAGCATGCGACCTCAGCCACGCGTCAATGCAATCAACGTGAAATGCATGGGAACAATATGGCAGCGTGCGAATATAATCATTGTCTTCGAATTCCAGCAGGCAAACCGCGCAATCGTGATTGGTACAAGCTAGGTGCTTAGCCTTGGATTTGGAGAAGAAGGAGGTGGGGAGGGACTTGATGGAGGAATCGTCAAGGCCATATGGAGAGAATATGAAGTAGTCTGACGAGGAGCCAAAAGAGATGGTTGTGCCACCAGCCGGGTCATGGTGGGGCATCGGAGAGGGGGCAGAGAATAGGAGGAGACGTCGGCGGCAACGCCATCGGCGGAAGCGATGATAGAGTCGGCGTATGAGCTGGGAGATAAAACGTGTATATAAGACTATGAGAAGAGCCATGCCGACGACCACTACCATGGCAATTAGCGGCGGGCTAAGGTCAATGGGTGCATGTGGCTGTGATGAGATGGCCAGAGGGGAAGGGGAAGGGGAAGGAGAAGGGGAGGTGGCTTGATGATATTCTCTCATGGCTCTTGGTTTTCTTCTTTTATTATTATCTCGTTAATTTATGCGTTTTTGTTTGATTTCGATCCGGGACTTGTTTTAGGAGTTGGCTGTGGAGTTTGAATGTTTGATATTACTTCAGTTCGATGCAGTCAAGGTGAGAGTTGGGTGGTCCTGTTGTTTTCGATTCCGGTCAGTGACGGAGGGGGTCCACGGTACTGGTTCTCTAGTGGATAATTAATTTGCTCGTTCGTTTAAGTACACGAGACACCATGCTGCACAAATTTATTTGCTCTTTCTTTCCCGTTAAATCAATATACTTTTAGGTATAATTTTTGTATATAATTTAATTTATTATCAACTTTTATTAAATTTGAGATTGACCCTATTGCCCTTTGTCTAAATCCAGGATATTTTCCTAGCTGAGATGGTATCAGGGCGGATCCAATGTGGTCCGGTCACTCCGGTGTCACGTGTCTCATCTGGATTTTGAAAAATACTATTTTTCAATAATGTTTTTGGTAATTTATCTTCTTAGAAATTTTTTTTGTCCTTCTAGATTATCTGATTATTTTTATTGAGAAAAAAATATTTAATATCCTGCTTAATGAAATAATTATGCAAAGATATCAAAATATAAAGTTACGTAAACGAAAACTTTCTTCATCAACTTGATTATCTATTACTTTGTCCTTTGAGCTTTATTTTGTTGTTATTTTTAATATATAAAATGTTATTATTTTAATAATTTTTTATTAGATAAAAATATATATTAAATTATTAATTTTTTATTTAGTACCCAATTAGTTAATGAGTTTAAATCCGATAAACTATTACAATCCGATAATTACTCCCTGATCAAAATCCTGCATCCGTCACTGAATGGTATAGAAATAGAACAAAGGAATCGTAGATTAATTAGTATGTTTTTACTGCACGCCTCTTAATTACCCCATCTGTTGCAAATTAGTTTGCCAAAATCATTTCATTAAATTTACGGAAGTAAATTATATATTGCGTGCATTTCTTTATTTATATAATAACGTGCTTCCGTCAAAATTCTAGACTACGTCACTTTATCCATTATCAATTTTTATTTCAATTAATTTAAATGATTATCATTTTCAAATGTATACGAGCAAAATCATTTTTTATTATTATTTCTGACGCAAATGCACATGTATGGCAAACGGACAAAGGTTGATAGTTAAAAAAAAAGAAATTAGTTACATGCTCACTAAATTTCATGTTTAAAATATTTATCCTCGAGTTGTACAATTACATATTTTACCCATCAATTTGTGTCCTTTTTTTTATATTTTTCATTAGTTTATTTGAAGTGGGATTTCTCAAGTAAATCTGGACGTATATTATTTTTCATATTATGATAGATAAGTATTTTTAAAACATAAAATTTGATGAAGACATATCTAATTTTGCCATAAAAGAATACAGTAATTATTTATCATGAATTATGATAGAGCGGCAAAATAAAGACCTTGAATTGAAGTCTTTAGTAAATGAAAATATATGAAGAAACTGATGTTCAAAGTTATGGGTCCATAAAATCAATACAGCTTGGTCCTTGGGGTGAGTTTAACATTCGATGGAGTCTGCTAGTACGAGTTGTTCAGGTCTGGAAGACTGGAACCAGTATGTAACGGCTGCAACTTAAGAAAGGCACGTGGTTGCAATGTATGTATTGTTTGCAAGAACGCAATAGAAGTTGATCATGTCAATATATATTGGTAACTATCACAAATGCGAGGTTTTATGAAAAAAATGAAAGATATATATTTTTTTAATTTTTTTAGTGTCTGGACTACACAAACGAATTGAATAAAATCGAACTCGACCTAAATTAAATTTGAACTAAATCAAACTCACGCTAATCAAATTGAAATTGAATTCCAGAAGAACTCAATTATTTTAATTTTTACATTTATTTTGTATTATCATAAATAATTAGAACTAAAATAATTAATATTTTGTTAATTTCATAATAATTTTTGAAAAACTAACTAATATTTTATTAATTTAAAAGTAAATTCATAATAAAATAATTATATTATTACAATTCTACACGGACATTAAATTAAGAAACGATCAATTATTTTTATATGCTTTTGTAATTTAGCAACTTCCCATGAGTTTATTTATTAAAGTTTATGATTTTACATAATCTGGTATGCTCTCTTATTTTACCTGCTCATTTATCCATCTTTTCACTCTCATATCTTATTTTAATAAAATAATTATGTTGCTTGTTTATTTATTTTAGTGGTGTGAGGCCTGTTGGTGTTTCTCTACTTATTTTAACAAAATAATTCTGTTGCTTGTTCCCATATATAATTTTGATATTATTATAATTACAGAAGACAGAAAATTCCAAAAATAATCAATTAATACAATTAAATTGATTAATCGGGCATAAAATAATTAATTGATGTTTAATCCAAGGGTAAAATAGTAAATAAATTTTATCATAAAATCTGAAATATTTCAAAAAAAAATTTTTTTTTTTCAAATTTTGGTAAATTTTGAAAAAAGAAATTATTGAAAATAAATTCAAAAGGATTTAAAGTTTGAGAGAAAATTTAAAATCAGCAATGATCTATGCATTAAATGCATGAACTAAATACTCCTGGCCCACATGTCAATAATGCTGTGCCATCAATTTGCATTTAATGCACTACACTCCACTCATTCAACAGAGGAACAAAGGATAAAAGGATGAAATGTATTTTTTGAAATTAACCGTTTAAAAGCCTCTCATATTTAACGGTTTAAAACCGTTAAATCCAAGTTAAAATCGCTTTTTCTAAGAAAATCCGTGAAATGAGTTTTTTTTTTCAAAAAACCTTAATGTTGAAACTTACACAATCAGTTTTAACGGTTTTAACTCCGTTTTTTAAAAGGTTGATTATTACATATATTATTAGCTAAATAGTTCAAAATATATACAAATAACTAATATCGAACTATTATGAATCAAATCTGAACTAGTTCATTCAAAAAATTATCAAACTAAATTGACAAAAAAATTAATCATATGAATTGAACTCGATCTAAAATCGAATTGAACACTGAATAAATTATGAATTATGAAGTGTTCTTAGTTCTTACACATCTAGTATGGACGTTGTTTATCTGATAGAGAGAGGATATGTTATTTGATTATGTTTTGCCTATTTATTATTATTAATAAAATAAAATAATAAATCATGAGAATAATTATAATGTGATCAAAATCTCAAAAATAACCATTCTACCCTTAGATCGAACGGACATCTTTGTTGTTAAAATTAGATCTCTCATGAACTACGGCATACATTATTTTTTATATGTCTAGGATGATTTTTTATGATTAAAGTTATTAATAATATTATAATAAATTTATCATTGATGATTTAAATATGATTAATTTAATTATTAAAATTATTATTATTGATTATTTTTTATTATATTTAATACTATTACTGATGTTGTAATTTTCATTATTATCATTATCGTGATTGTTATTATTGATATATTTTTGAGGAAAAATATTATAGTATCATTAGTAATTATAATTATTTAAAGATTATTGTCTAATTATAACAATATAGTCATAAATAATTTATGAATATTATTTATAATATTTTATCATTACTACGATGATTGTATTAATAAATAATCACAGTGAGAATAAAATATCATCTTATTTTGGTAATTATCGCAATTGCGAGGGTTGATGTGAAGTTTGAAAGAAGTTTCTGATTTGGGCCTTGTTTAGCAAATAAGAGAGACGATATGTTATCTGACTTTTTTTTTGTCTACTTCCTGTACATAAATCTTTTTTCTGGTGCGAGTTGCAATGCTGGTAGACACTTTAATTTGAGTATTTGGCATGTATAAATAAGTGGGTATTGACGTTTTGTATTGATTTCTGAATGATGTGATGTGATGTGATGTGATTAATTCATTGCACTTGTGATAAAAATACAAAATTCATTGGAGCTCCGATTTTTTTTGGCTAATATAATGTAATTGATAATACAAACTGGATTATAATTAATACACGACCATTTCAGGCTCGATTAGGCCTTGGTTAGGACTTGAGGCAGACAACCTAACTGGTGCTTAACGAGGAGAGGTGGTGTGCATAGTGTTGTAAATGAGTCGAGTTTGTGTAAGCTGGGATTAACTTAAATTTAGCTCATAAAAATATAAGTTGAATCAAGCTCGCAAGACGTATCGAGCTGAATGATCCAGTTTAAGTTTAACTCATCACATTTCAAGTTAGCTTGTGAGCTTATTCATGAGCTAATGTATGGATGTTGACTCGGTTTGACATTTAAGTTTAATATATCTACAAACTACAAAATTGATATAAGAATTGGTACAACATTAGTATATCAATAATTATACTTTCAATGACATATTTGTTGTACTAATTTAAATGCGGATGAAAAAAATTTATCTAGTCAGATATACGAGTTAAGTCACGAGTGAATAAGAGATATTATTTAGCCGCTGAGATGGTTAGAGAGAATGATAGTGAGATTACCGAGTTAGGGTTCAACGAAAAAATAAAATAAATTATTGTTATTCGAGCTGAGCCAACCCCAACTAAAATTCAATTCATTTAATTGTCGAAACATATTAATATGAGTCTGAGTAAATCTTCATGTGAACTACGAGTTCAAACTTGTTTTATACATCCTTAGATGTGCAACCTCAAATACACATGTTAATTGGCAAATCATTACCTTCTAGAAAACAATTTTTTATTTAAAAAAATAAAATGTCATGGCTTCTAAAATGATTGATTCGTTTTTCCGATGCACTAGAGACTAGAATGAAATTTCCGAAAATTTTTTGGGTCCATTTATATTTTATCTTTGTTTATAAATATAAAAATAGCGTAAAAATAAAAAAATGTAAAGACCCGAAAAAAAGAGAAAACCACTCCTAGATTCAGAGAAAAAAGTTGTCTTTTTTAAAAATGAAAAAAAAACTGTCTAAAAAATATATTCAAGTTGGAATACCAATAACAAATGTTATGTCTGTATTATGAAACTTTGGTCTCCGCATTAAATAGATATCATTCTACCAACGTAAACAGGATTTGGGCTGAGGATCGTTAATTGCAGCCCAAGACCAAATTATCTAAATTCTAAATCCATGAGAGATTGACTATTAGATCAGATGCAAATCCGGGCCGTTAAATCAGGATCGTTCTTCTGCCATCTATCCCCTGATTGATTGATTCCTTTTCTCATTCTAGGGTTGTGCTCGCCACAGAGGTTTTGTCGTTTGGGAGGTAGAAAGAGAAAATCAGAGAGAGAGAGAGAGAGAGAGAGAGAGATGTTTCAGCTTCCGAGGAGACCGGACAAGGCGACGGCGTACAAGCAGCTGAGGACCCACCTGACGGTCATGGGGTCGTGCATCGCGGTGATTCGTGTCGCGCCGTATATCCTTCATTTCCTCACGAAGGAGAAGGAGGAGCTCAAGCTTCAGCTCTGATCCCGTATTCTCAGGTCAACCTTCTTCTTTTTGTATTTCTACTATTATTAGCTTAGTCTTCTTGGATGATTGCGCTGTGCACGGTCGGTTCATAGGGAAACTGGAAGTTGAACTTCGTTTGATCTGCCTCGGTTGTGTCTTGTTCGTTTTCTTCAAGATAGTTACATATATAACCTTTCTTTTGCGTAATTTATACGTAAAAGAAATATGTTATGCAAGATCACGAGATCTATGATCAACATTGTCCGTCTTCAGAATTATTCCTGGGTACTGATTTTATGAAATGGACCTAATTATGGCCTAAAATTACGCCCTTCCAGATGTCTGTAGGAAAGGAAGACCAAACTCCAAGCCTTGACATTCCAACTTTATCTTTCTGACATTGCAATTTCTTATCTAAGTTTAAGATGGTTGGTCTCACATTTAATAATTGTTAGCTAATTCATAGAAATGTTGGGAGGTTTTGTTCCTTAAAATTAGTAATTTACCTAGTTATAGAGATGGTCTACAGTTTTTCTAAATTAAATTCAGTTCTGCTGAATGCTCTGTAACTAAAATATATAAGAGCTGTTTTTAGAATTTTCTTTGCCTCTTCATATTGAATAGTTTATTTCTGTCATAGAATTGCAGTATAGTATTCAAATCCTAACAATTGAGTATTTTATTTCTTTCAATGTGATTACATTGACAAGAATACTAAAACATGTCCTTAATGTTTTCTTTCATAATTTAATTGGTTCTGGAGTTGACTTTATTTTTATTTGTTGTCTGGTCATTGCTCTTTAGTATATCTGTGTTTGAGGGGGAATAATACAAGAATTAGTAAAAAATGTCTAATCGTTGGGACATGGTATTGAAAGTTTGAAATTAAAATATCTGTAATCAAGAGAAAGTCAATGAGTAGGTAAAAATGGTCTAGTTGGTCTTAATTCACATGAAATATTCTCAGTGTTTTTGGAACTTGAGTAATACTAATTGAAATCAAAATTGAATGGTTACTGTATTATTACAATAATGATGCTAACTATTCTCTGAAATATCATCTTTCAGTTATGTTTTTTTTTTAAAAAAATGTAGATATACCTTGATTGTTTTTGTATGATTGTACCTTCTATTTATGATGTATCATAAAGGTTTGTCATCGGCATGTATAGTACTTTTACTGTGTAGGTCCTTTCTCTTTTCTTTTGCCTGGTCTTATGGATTACATTGTTGTTAATTTGATTAATCCAAGATTGACTTTTATTTTGAATTCATCTCTGGACCCCACATTAGTGAACCAATAGGGTACAGAGGAAATGCGCTTTCAAATTCTTTGCATGTTGTTGTTTGCAATCCCTGTATACTGGTCAGTATACTTATGCTCGGTGTGAGCTATGGATATTTTATAGACTGCTGAAACTCCAGAAAACATTATATTCACTATTCAGTGCTTGGCTATTTATTTAGTTCATTATAATGTAAAATTTCAGTGTATTTAAACTAAATGAGCTCTACCTTTTTTTCCCTTTATAGGAGATATTTGTCGAATATGCAACTGTGATATTCCCAGTGGTGCATCTACTGCTGCTAGATTCTAGTTGTTTCTTTGTTCAACATAAGATGTAGGACTGATAAGCATGCTTGATATTTTTCTATTATGCAACAATTGAGATGGCTTTATACTTGTAAGATTTACTTTTTGATCTTTAGCTGTGTATGCTTGATACTTTGAAATTGTTAAGAAATTGGTCTGCAATACTTTGAGCATAATGATAGAATCTTGGCAATTATTTTGAATCGGTTTATTTCATTGGAATTTACAACTTGAGAATAATGTGACATTTTTGTAATGCCCCGTGCTACTATTACCGTTTGCTGATTCTGTATGTAAGAAAAATGGATTTATTAGC
Organism: Schoenoplectus tabernaemontani; assembly: GCA_037127355.1. Lineage (NCBI taxonomy): Eukaryota > Viridiplantae > Streptophyta > Magnoliopsida > Poales > Cyperaceae > Schoenoplectus > Schoenoplectus tabernaemontani. Next base: position 17,486,638 of record CM073745.1, read on the forward strand.
TGTGATAAATCAAGAAGAAGGATATCTTGCTTTGTTTTGAGCATCTTCCGTAGAGGTGGAATTGTTGGACATATAATCCAACTTATAACAAAAGTCGTTTATTTATATATATAATATTACAGATTCAGTGAGGGGTCTAAATTGGGAGAATTAGAGATTTCTTTCTAGAAGATGCAAGAAGATGGTCTCAATGACGAATCTGTATTACTCTTGTTATTATTACGTGTATTCTACAGGAAAATCTTCAATATGTACTAGAAATCTATTACGGGTTGCAGGCAGGCGGCAGCTGAACTGCTAATAAATAGTCCACCTACAAAACTGACAGTCCAAACTTGGTCGACCATTCATGAAATGCCAAAAAAAATTTGAACTCGTACAGATGTACAGTGGTGCAGCGCATGATATAAATATTGTTTTCAAAATAGTTACTTATAATAGCATCTCCCATTCTCCGTTCTAAGTTCCAACAATCGTAGAAACTAAAATTGATTTATTAAATAAATAATTTAGCGAGTTTTTGTATATTAATTTTAAAATTCCTCCATCATGAAGTTTCTTATTCACTGATGTGCCAAAATTTAACTAGTAAAAAGAACAATTTTGCAATTGTGGGGATGCAAAAATGCTTGCACCATCCAGAAGAATTCGCAAAACTTATATGACACTTACAGACAAAATTACTAAATTAGCAAAATGCTCGATATCCTTGAGATTGAAATACAAAAATACTACGTTAGATTTACGAGTCATTTATTTACAAGTGAAATTGAAGATGCTCTAAATGATGGTTCACGATTTTGTAGTGGTGAAATTTGAAACAAAAAGAAAGAACAAACAAGGCTACAGCGGCTGTACGTAACAGTTTCTATCTGAACATTTATCTCAAAATGATCTGAAGTATAAAATATAGAATAAGAAATATAGCAAATCTCAATTTTTTTTGGTGAAAAGATGAGATCCACCTCTCAAATTTCAATTGGTGCTCACAAATGTTTAAATTTATGATTTTTTAGAAGTTACTATAGTTAGCTATATCATTTGAGCTAATAAGCTATTTGCAACTAATTTTATATTCTGAATGCATTACATAAAAACTGCATTGGAAACTATTATATTATGAATTGTGTTTTGATCTTATCAATTATGGCTACTTTATAATTGCTACGGGTTATCTCCGGCCAGGCGGGATATATCGATCACCGAGATGGGAGTATCGACAGGCTTTTACTTTTCCCTATAATCTATCTGTGAATGTCAAAAATATGTCCCTAGCATATCGAGGGTTTGGGCTTATATAGGTTACTAGTCGCGCCACTCGACCATTGGGCGGTTTCAATCGTCATGTTTGGGACAAGACATTATGATGCTTTATGCCGTGCGTGGACATTTATAACGCATTATGTCGCGCATAGATATTCATGATGCATTACTTTGAGTTTGGGCCGCCATGGTGAATAAGAAGAATTCTAGGCTTGTAGAAGCCTTCGAGTTCGGTGTGTGAGCCTATTCAAGCCCATTAGATGATGTCGAGTAAAAGACGCCATCAATAATAAAATTCAATATATCATAAATAAATATCCTTAATTGCGCTAATAAAATTTATTCATGTTTGTTTATTTCAAACATTAAACTGAAATTGATTGCTAGCTAGTAGATAGGTATGTCCGGTTAATGTGGTGGGGCCTCAAAAATAACCAATCATGAGAGGTTTTACCTATTGTGGAAATTAAACATGTAACTTTCTACAATAAAAAAGACGAAGTATCTTTACTATTTGCTCTATAATGAGATTCGAAGAAATAATCAAGTTGATAGGAAAAAAAATGCTCAAATATTATATTTGTTCATAGCTTTGAAAATTCACATTCTAGGCTTATGTGTCAATTAGAAGTGACCATCAGAAGAGACGAAATATTATAATTTATAAGTACGTGTTACGATCACATAAATTGAGTATGCGAACACAAGAGATGAATTGTACCACTCTAGAAGATCGGGGATATGGATGAAAATTTAATTAACTAATATTCATTCAATTGTTGTTATGTATAGATAAGTCAAGTTCAATTAATTTAAAGACTGTCTAAACACATTGAAGACTAAAGAAGAATACTGAGAGTAGATATTTCACTAGCTATATCAAAAAAGAAACAGAAAAAGAGTAAAGAAGAATACGAGAGAAAATCACGGATCATATTTTTAAAATTGAAAATAAAATAAAATAAAATAACCACTGTGGCATAACGAGCATAATTGCATTTTTTTTCCATTTTATTTAATATCGTTGAATTCAATGAAAAATTACAATGGACGTATATTGTTGTAATAGCAAACTATAATTTTTTTGTCTTAAAAATATAAAAGGCTGAAAATTTGAAAATGAACTTTAATGATGTAATAGCAGACTATGAAAAATTGAATTACAACTGGAACGATTAGGACCATCCTTTCCCTGATGGCAGGAAGCAGAACCCAAATTAAATTCGCAAGGTCCAGACCAGATAGAGTGCGTGGACCCCTTTCATATTTTATTATTTAGATAATTTTTTCGTGAATTTAATCTCATCAAAGTTTTCAGTAAATTTAATCCAAAATATAAAAAGAAAATCATATTTTTTATTTCGGATTTTTAAGATTACTTTGAAATATTAATACAATAATGAATGTTTGCATATGAAAATAAGGTAATTTTGAAAATCCGAAATAAATATTAAAAAACAAAATAGAAAGTATTATGTTCCATGAGATTGTGAGTAAAGAATTTATTGAGTAATATATATTAGAATTTGAAGAGGACTACGTATATTGTTTAGTTAAACTTGTAAGGGACCTTGGTCAACTACTCATAATAATTTACTCTTATTATTTGGTGATTTCCTTCCTTATATATAATTTTACTTTTTTGTGGAGTTCTTTTGCATTGCCATCAAATTTGAAATTTTTTATTGTTGCGTTAGGCTAATATGTAGTGTAGGATTTTTGGGTTCGAGTTCTCGATTATTCATTTGGGAGACATTATTGTCCCAAAAATTTAGCGACCATATCAGATTTTATTGTCAACTCGCTTTTGTAGTCAAGTCTATTGAGCGAGTCTCATTTTCTAAATCATTTATATTTATTATGTAAATTTGAAAAATGATTGACTTGTAGTTTTAGTATAAATGATGACGATGAATCTTGTATCTCTATAAAAAAGTTATGGATTCATCTTAAAAAACGAATATCAAAACATATAGAATGGAATCCTTTTAAACATTTTTAATTTGGACTTTAGTTGGCTTAGATTTTTAAGTCAATTAATTGCTAGTCCTGTCATATTTCTTTCCAATGACGTTAGATATTTTTTTTGAGAGAAAAATGAGATTTCATCTCATAAATTTCATTTTGTGGGACTTAAATCTATAATATATCTTAATTAGTTATCACTTAGTGATATGATCTACTATTCGACACCATTTGATGAGCTCGAATAGGCTCGTTTCTCGAACTCGAGGGCTTCTATAAGCCCAGAATGTCACAAAGGCCCAACTTTGAGAGCCCAATTTCAAGGGCCCAATGTCGAAGACCCAACGTTGGAAGCCCAATCTCAAGGGGTCTTCGACACCTTGTCGTAACATTAAGCGCCATAAATTCTCATGCACGATACGCCTTAAATACGCATGCGTCGTAATAAATGCCATAATAGTCATCTCGAAAACATCATCTGAAACGGTCCAACGGCTAGATGGCGCGAGATGAGCCTATATATGGCCTACCCTCGAGATACCGAGGGGAGACTTTTTGGGGGATTATCACACACACTTATTCACATTGTTGACAGAGAACATGAGAGCGTAATAATCTGTCTACCTTCTTTTTTGATGATTCGGACAACCCGTATCACTTGGGTTACTAGATCATTTGCAATGATATTCGATGATGTGTCAATTGAGTTTTATCTTAAAAAAGAAATTATTAACTTGTTTGATTTTAGATAGGGTGATATTTGTTTTTACCTAGTTCCTCAAAGTTCTCTATTCACGTTATCAAGTCATAGTCACAAAAAAAAGAGTAGATTTCAATTTCGAAGCAATTTATATATCTGTCTTGGTGTTGACAAATGAAATAAATTCAAGCAACGTAAATACTAAATTACTTCAAGGTTCAAAACGTTGTTTTTTTTAATGATGAAGTAGATGTCGTATTGTATTAAAAATAATACTATATTGTCATTTTACTGTGTTAAATTGCAGTAAAATATAAAATGTTAAAGCTCGAAAAAAATTTAATGTTGCAAGTTTACTTTTACTTTGCTTCTAAAAAAATTAACAAATACTCCATCTTAAAACACCTTACATGCTTATTGTTCATTATATCATCTTAAAATCACTTACAGTAGTAATTAATACTTGCCAAAGACACTTGATCTTCATCTTTTAAAGATTGCATGTTTTTTTTTGATAAAATTATATACTTTTAATGGAATGAAGCTTGTAACTTTATACAACCAAAAGCTTCCGTTCGAACAAGTTTATAACGAGCCCCACCCATCTTGATTTGGCTCACGAATAGTCAATTAATATTATACGGGGCTCTGTTTGGTATGGATTATCAATGGATATACAAAAGTTTGACACAATTGATAGGTGTCATTTTGGTTCCAAGTGTATCTGTTAATTCAGAAAAGTATATATATTTTTGCCTCCGAGAATAATAAAGGTGAAAAGTTCAAGACAAGAACTGTTATCAACAATAATAATAAAACACATAAAAACATATGATGTATGAAGACCAACTATTTAAAAAAAACTTATTTTAGAAAAAAAAAAAAGGATCAAACATAAAGAATCATGGACGTCAATTTAAAAATACCTATAGCTTTTTACTTAAAAAATGTCTTGACCTAGAATTGTAATTGCGAATATTTGGGGAGTAATTAACAAAGTAATATGTAGAATAATTGAGTAGTTGGTGGGGCACAATTGATGGGTGTTTAGTGGAGGTTAATTAGCATAATAGGAGGTTAGATGAGAAAATTGACTGTATAAACCCGCCTCAACATTGTAATTGAAATTAGGGAAAAAAAATGAAATGAAATTGAGATGATATTTGTTCTCTTTTTATCCTTTTTTATTTTTTATATACTAGTATAGAACTCATTATTGTGTGGAATCTCATAATTTTAAAAATATTTATATCTAGCAATAAATTTTATTATAATTAAAAAATATATTTTTCCCAAATATAATTAATATTTAATAAATCACAAAGACTCTTGAATTTTTAAATAAATTTAATATATTATTAATAAAAGACGATATACAAAATATAATAATTTTTTTTTCGAGTAAGGTTGTACAATGTGTACTTTTCTTTGATATAATAAAACTTAATAATAATTGATATCTAATTATTTGATATATAATTTTTTACAAAATAATTATATTTAATATTACTTTTATTATAAAAATAATATATATTAATTAGATATAATTTATATCTAAATCAATTGAGGTTCTTAAATTTTGAAATAAAATTAATTTATAATTAAATAAAAGATAATGCACAAAATATAATAATTAATCTTTTCTGATTAAATTGTACAATGTATAGTTTCTTTTTTTATAATAAAACTTAATAATAATTGATGTTTAATTTATTTAATATATATATATATATAGACTTCTATATATGCATGATAAAAATAACAAATAAAATGGTGAGAATGAGTTTGACTGAAATTTAAACTGTCACTTTTATAAAATCAATCAATCTCAATCATAAATTGAATATGAATGTTTCAATCATTTTAGATTATATGATAATATTAATTGACGCTTCTAATACATACGCTCTTTATAATATATAATCGATTACCTCATTTTAGCAACAAATATTAAAAATCCCCAAATTTATCCAAATTACCCTAAAAATGTCATATCAATCCCATCTGATCCTTTGTTAAACACTTTTGAACGCGATCAGGAGTGTTACAATTGATATCTATCTAGAGAATGTGTCTCAATTTAATCTTATTTTCTAATTTCAATTTTAATGATGAATATAGTCAATTATCACGCTTATTAACCCTTACTACCCATCAATTGTCACACACCGATTACTGCATTTTGCTAAATGTGTTTTGCTTATTATCCGCAAACTAATATTCTCTATACAATTCTATAGATCATGAAAAAAATATACATAAAACATTAAATTTTTTGAAAAATACGTTGAAAGTAGGGGTGTCAATGGGTCGGGTCATCATTATTTTATTATTTTTGGCCCGATCCGATTACATTTGGGTCAAAAAATCTTGATTCATATCCGATCGGACCCAATCCGTATATAATAATTAAATATTTATATATTTTTATGTAATTAAATATTATTTTATTTATAATTAAACTTAATTTGTATATAATTAAATATATATTTAAGATTTAATTAGTACTAAATCATAAAATTACTTTGAAAAATGCAATTAATTGGATCGGATCGGGTTGATCCGAATCCGACCCGATTCAGATAAAAAAAATTAGACTCATACCTAACTCATTTATCTTCGGTTCATATCGGATCGGATCGGATTAATCCGTCGGATCGGATCGGGTTAATAATTTACACCCCTAGTTGAAGTACATAATTGATTGTGGATCCACCACTAAAAAAATGTGATAAGTGTGTTAATTTTAACTTTAGAAATATTTATTTTAAATTGAAAAAATATATATTTAACTTCATTTATTTGGTCCAAGAAAAATAAAAATAGGCGAGGCTCCAGGAAGTGCGAGAGAGATTTCTAGTGCAGGATTTGTCATCACTATTGAGACCGACCAAGCCAGATTTGAACACTTGAGAACATAAATGACCAATTTCGATACTAAAAGATAATATGATCCAATTTTGAACATTTTGAGAACATAACATTTACATTTATTGCTCTTCTCGTTTTATTGCATTCTGAATTATCAAAATCCGCGTTGATATCAGAAATATATGACCAAAATATCAATCATCGTCAAAACTGTGTGATCATCAAATATATCGCATTTAAGAATTTTTTTTTGGCTGTGACCCATTCCGAATTTGAAGATCCTCAAATTACATAAGTTGCAGATCTCATTCTTATATTTTTTATGAAAGTTTGTTCCATCCATATCCGAATTATAATGAGGGAGATATGCTAAAATATCACCGACTGTCAAAACTGTTCAGATTTCATGATTTGTTTTTAATTATCACTATAAATGTTGTTGATCTCAATTTATTCTTGACTCATTTTATTTAGCACATAAACCTATAATATCTTACAAAAAAAGAAATTATAAAATTTATGTTATAAAGGAATTTGCTTAATTGATTTTAAATTGTTAAGCACTAACTCATAATATCATTTTACACAGAAATATTCTGTTCTATTAGGGGAGAAGTTAGGATAATAAATTAAAGATTATTATTGAAAGTTCTTTTAACAAGGTTGGCAAATGCCCACCCCTAGTTTCATGTACCTCCGCTGTGTTCTACATAGGTTGATATTTATTTGATCATCATTTTAGGTTGCATTAATTAAAGTATGAAACAAATATTTGAACCGTCAATGAAACAGTTCAATAATAATTATCTCAAGGGAGGACCGGAGGAATTAATCCGGTCAATTTTGGGTCCCACAAAAAGCTGAGGTCACAATTAAAATGAGCACTGCTTTTTGCACAAACATCACTTGGTCCATTGGTTTGAGATAATGCGCCTACTTGCATACTTATTATTATATAAAAGAAAATTATTTTCTATAATATTGAATTAAAAGAAGTAAGATTCGTGTGTGGAGAACTTTGGAATAAGACGGTTGACCACTTGTTTAAGAATATTTAGCTCTCTATGCACATGCAATAAAGTTGAAAATATTGGATGATGTAAAATTCTATGTGAAGCCTCAAAAAAAAAAATCACCTGATGTGATAGCCATTTATCTCAACAGAAATCTCATGCAAACACTTCGGAGAAGTCCATTGTCCAAATAATCATAAAGAAAGTCGTTAATTGTTTGATTCTCATGATTAAATTCATACTCATCTACAGAGAAATTTGATACATTAGCAGCTTTATAGTAATCTCAATTAGGGGAGAAACAATTTTAATTGCAACAAATGTGGTGCATGATTTATTTAAAATGATAAAGTAAATTTATGATTTTTATTTTGCCGATTTTGACAAATCTTATATTCAGTTAGAGTTATCAATATAAGTTATTTCAATTTCGACAAATCTTATTTCATTCATTAGAATTTACCAAAAATTTATTTTCAGCCTTATTTTCCCCAAATTTATTTTTGTTTTTCATAAAATGTTATTTTCAGTCATTATGATGCTAGATAATTGAACAAAATAACTCAAAACCTCGAAAGAAAAAGAGGCAACGGGTGCGAAAATGAACTAACCCGGATGCGTCTAGTCACGAGGCCAACCAAATGGTCAAAGTCTACATGAAACCTAAGCCGTCTACATGAAACCTAAGCCAATATGTAGGGTAATGATAAACGTGTCAGATATGTGTACACGTATGTGTAAACACGGAGACGAATATGTGTTCGTGTCTAAACGTGTTTGCATGTGACGTGTTCACGTGTCACACATGTCGTGCTGTTAAATGTGCGTGATCAATATATAAACAATTTCGACACGGCTAAACACACACGTCTAATACGAATATGCACGTCTAACACGTGAACACACACATCTAACACGTGTACACATGTAGCATGTTCAGCACGTTTGACACGTCTATTAACATCCTCAATTTTTATCGATATAACCAAAACTATCATGAGTGGACCCTAGACACATGGATGGTTCAGCTGACAGGACACCGCACAACACAATTAAAGAAAAAAAGGAAGCTTGAGTGGCAATCCTTGTAATATCTTATACAAATTCAAAGATTTTTAATAAAAGAGAGTATGTCAGAATACGTGAAAACATATCTAAAGGATTTGATGTCACTCTAAAAAAAAATTTGACCTGATTGACCCCTACCTAAATTAAATATTAAATATGACATTTAAATTTAAAATCATATTTTAAATGCAATATGCCAATATTAATTTGGTATCAAAACTAATTCAATTTGATGATATTTATAACTTTTTGCCACTGCATTAAGTTAGTAAATATATATGCAGTACCCGTTTCAACGGTACCTTCCGAATCCGCTTTTAGTGCCTCTAATAGGGTTTTAACCGATGATCGAAATTGTCTGGGCAATAAGACCTTTGAAATATTTGTGTGCTTGAAAGATTAGTTTGATGCTAAAGTTATAGATTAGGATCACTCTAAAATGTATGATAGTTCTAAATATGTCACGTCAAATTCTAGATTTTTACGTTACGATTCTGATAATGTGTCTCAAGATGATAATGAAGATGAAGATTAAATGCCCAAATATGAAAAAATAATAACAAAACGGTATACATTTTATATTGTTCATATTATTTTATTTCTTAAAATATTTTACAAATATTGTACTAATAAATGTTTAAGTTTTTAACTTTGCCAATGTTTTCAAAACGTAATTGGTCCCAAACCCAAAAAAATGAGGAAAATTAAAAATTTGTTCTTTAATTATTTTTTTTAAAATTTAAATCAAGATTACCAAATTTTTATCATTTTATAATTTTTCATGATTTTTCTTATATATTTATCTTATTTGAATTTTATTGAATTTATACGTGCTATAAGTGTTGACATGTGTCAAACATATATAAACACGAACACGTCTAACACGGCGTGCTAGATGTGTTACGTGTTTTAGACGTGCGTGTTTGAGTTTTTAAGTTTTTGACACGTTAAAACACACACATTCAAACATGTGAACACGTGTTGACACAATACGTTCCGTGTCGAACACGTCACGTGCTCGCACTTGATAAGCACAACACACACGTTTGTCAATACACTACCAATATACCAATATTGATGAGGATTGAAGATTAATTTAAAATAAAATTCAAAATTGAAAACTTTGCGCGGAAAATCATGCAAAATTTAATTATACAAAGTTGAAGGATTGAAGGACCACGCTTTTGATGCCCCATTACCGAAAATCTTTTTTTTTTTCTATAAATAATTAAAATTTAAATCTGAAACTATATGAGTGACCGGCTGATTTCATGCTATTTTCTACATACGCATTTATGTTTTTTTTATAAGATCAAAGGACAATAATGCAAAAAAGAAAAAAAATCACAAGAAATTCCAGCTTGATATTATAAAAAATAAATTAATTTTTTTTGAAGTAGTAGACGAATAGCGTACTATATAATTTCATTAAATGAAATTGAAAAATTGTTACATGTAGAACAGAAGAAAAGTAAAAAGAAGAAAAAATAAAATGAAATACAAACATAACCATACAAAAAAGTTAAAAGAAGAGAAAAAAATAAAATAGTCTCTTCCCTGGTTCAAAATGGAAGCTACCCTCCAACTTAGTTTCATAGTCCCAGAGTTGATTAGCATAATCTCAAGTTTGACGTGTATTTTATAGTGTATTCATTCTCCTTATATATATTACCGGCGGGTGCGTTCCGTTAATCTGCGACTCACCACAGCAGAATCGAAGCAGACAGGGTGAGAAGGAGACAGCTGCGATGAATTTGATATGATATGGCGCATCACACCACCCGAGTAATCATATAAGATCCATCTGATAACCCATCGCTAGTGTATTAAAAACCGGGCGGGTCAGGTCGGGATGATACGGGTTTGCACGGGTCGGTGAGTTTTGGCGGGATGGGTCAACGGGTTTTCACGGGACGGATTAGGACGGATTTATTTTGGGAGGTTTGGCCGCGATCCGTTCTAGACCCGTGGCGGGTCGGGTCCAAGGATGGGGCAGATCGGGTCGGGTTCAAAGGTTTTTTTTTTCAAAATTCAAAAATAACCTAATAAAATTCAAAAAAATTATCAAAAATAATCATTAAAAATATTAAAAATATAAAACTATTTACATTTTTTTTCACATTTTTTTGAGATTTCCTGGGTTTGCACGGGTTCCCGAGACGGATCGGAGCGAGTCGGGAGTGGGTTTGATAGGGTTGAGCGGATCGGGCCGGGTCGGGACAGATCCAAAACATTACAATAATTCAATCCGTCTACATTAAAATTTTCTAAAATAGTTTGTGAAGGGTTAGAGGCGAGAGACATTTCACGAGTGCTAAAATCACGACAGCGAAGTGTTGATAGGCACCAAATTGCATGTCGTATTGAAAAAGCGAGTATATATCAACATAACAATAAAAAAACAAGGAGATCCTATCCAGTTATAAATTTTATATAAACTAAAACTGTAACGAGAGTTTTGTTTAGTTCTCAAATAAATAATTAATAATATAAAAATTTAAATATATTTAATAAAAAAATATATTAAAAAAATTTAGACACAATATTTTTAAACGCTCAGTAATAATAATAGTTATAATATTAGTTATTATTATAATAAATAATATAATTAAATACATAATAATCTACTAGTATTTTATCCATACGTTGCTACAATGATGTCTTTAAAATATACAAAAAGATATATTTTCATGTGAAAAGAAAAAAAAATATGAAGATAATTTAATAATTAATGTAAATAAAATCATAAATACATAATTAATATAAAATAAATGCAGAATTGAGAGAAAAGTTAACAATCATAATTTAAGAAAAATTATAATTCATAATTGATGGCAATCTAAGAAAAAAATAAAGTAAAGCAATTATAGTTCTAAATTATGTAGCATTTTATGTAACAATCAAAATTGAGAGAAAATTATAATTTTAATACAAATGACCATAGAAATAGTAACATTATTTGACGTATAACTCAATCTGATGACTGATATTAGCTTTAAAAATTAAATAAAAAAAATCTGAACTATTATAGAATTAAAACACTTACGTGTTTAATAAGGAGTAAGATAAATTATTATATAAAAAAACTGGATCATTTTAAGAATTAAGTTTTACCTTAAGTACATTACACATATTATTTTAAATAAGGAGAGAAAAACTATTTTATATGAATTATCAAATTTAAGAAGATAAAAAATTTAAATAGAATCAATGGTGATAAAATTAGTGATGTGATATATTTGAAAATTTTAAAAATTTAATTCTCTTATTAAGTAGGGTGGAATCAGAAATGATCGATAGATGATGTCTGATTCAAATAAATAGAATATTTGAGTTAAAAAATTATTTTTTTATCATACGACATTTTTTTTTTAATAAATGTCGGACGCCACGCCTACCTTGATAAGAATAAAAATCGATACAAGCTTATAAAGGAAAAGCAAACAGAGAAACTAAATCGAATTGTCACTTCAATTACCACACATTGAAAGTTTGAAACGTAAGCGGCGGCATCCATTATTTTTCCCCTTCGACTCCACCTCCTCCTACCGGTTTCCTTAAAAAAGAAAAAAAAACACAATCCAATCATAAACAAGAAAAAAGAAAAATCTTGCTTTACAATGAAAGAGGAGGAAGCTAGAGAAAAAGCAGAGGGGAGATGAGTTCCATACCATCCAATTGTGAGAGAAGAGAAGGAGAGATTGTGAAATATCATCCCTTGATCAAATGGATGAGATTGCACCCGGTGCGGTCGGATCGCTGCCAAGTCTATCCCTCAGGCTTGGCCAAGCCGTGTTTTCTATCGCGGCTCTCCTCTTTATGTCTGTCGGAGTCGAATTCTACAGCTATACCTCCTTTTGGTAATGCTTCTCATCTTTTGAGAATTCCGGAGTAATATAATTTCTTTTGCGTTAATAATTTTGGGATAATAATACTATAATAGTTTTGATTTTGTGAGCAGTTTTCTGGTGACAAGCATGGGTTTGCTGATTCCTTGGAGCTGCTTTTTAGCAGTTGTAGATGTTTATTCTCTGTTTCTTGGATGCCCTCTTCGCCTTCCCAGCGCAATAGTTCTAATTGCTGCTGGAGATTGGGTACGAATTTCTATAAATTCAGTAAACTCTTTTGCCCAATTATTGTATTTAATTATGATTTTGGACCATGTTTCATTATTACAATAGAAAAAACCTTACTTTTCATCAAAAAGAAGAAGAGAGAACTTGCTTTTCTGACTTGTTGGGTTTTTCCGTTGTTGTTGGAATTGATTGAAGTTGTCCCACTTTTGGGTTATATTTAGATTGTTCTGTCTGTTGGCTTGAGCCTTTCCAATGTTGATCAAATGCAAAAATTAACTTGAAACTTTGATTGACCAAAACAATGCAACTTGAAAGAAATATAAGTTGCGCCAGAAATCGGTAGAAATTGTAACTGATATGAGAAAATATTGTCATATAAATTGACAATAATATTAAAAATGGGCAGGTCCTGTCCTTGCTATCACTGGCTGCAGCTTGCTCCACGGCGAGTGTGGTATCTCTTCTTCTCCGAGGGAATGGGTACTGCTCCCCCGGGGTTTGCGGCAGATACCAGCTATCGGCCGCCATGGCATTTTTGTCTTGGTTTCTTACAGCATCTTCTTCTCTCTTCAATCTTTGGTCCCTTGCTTCTTTACGCCTCTTGTAAAGACCTCAATTTATTAGTTACTAGATTTTTTTTTTCTTTCCCTGAAAATTTGTAGAGTAGATAGATTACTTCATAGTTGAATGAAGATTTGAAATTTCTGGTTGATTTGGTGCTTCAGTAATATTCCATTGAATGAAAAATGGAAATATATAAGGATGTCGTGTCATATATATTGTGGAGGTGATGATTTCTTACTAAAAGAATAACCATTTTTTTTTCAAATTTTTATTTTGTTAAAGTTTATGAAATACAACAGCGATTAATTTGGCTTCAAAATTTGCTCCTTCCATTTTTTTTTCTTTTTTGCTTTATTGCTGGTCCTGAACGTTGCAGCTAGCAACAAAATATTTGTCACTTTCTAATAAAAAAAAGTCCACCACGAGTAAATGGCATAGCAATTGATTTTAAGGGCGAAAATAATGGTTGGATTCAGAGACCAAATCAAGACCATATGACATTGAAGGATCATTTATTTTGAAAAATGGACATTGAAGAAGCATTCAATTTCTGTAAGCTTTAAAATGCGACTACCTTTTAAATTGTATATATAAGATTATGGTTTGGATTTTCTGCGTAGGATAATTTCATTTTCCGAATTTATAGAAGAGAAGTACTTTTGATTTGATCAATCAAACTCAAAACTCACTGGCCCTGGTTCTCTATCTCTATTTCTTACAGGCTTACAGAACATAAGAATTCTTCACGGAAATATAATAATAAATTACTGCCTCAAGAGTAAAAGCTGCTTTGTGAGAAATAAAGTTATAAGATGATTGTAAATTCCAGCCAGTTTTGCTAAGAAAGAACCATGCAAGTCGGATCTCTATCCTCTGCAGAGAAATTTCTGTGTGGAGCTTGGATATGAACCATTAGATTAGAATACAACGGCTATGATAGTTTATTATGATGTATGAGGATTTATTATTATTAAATCACAAATGTTAATTGCTGATCGGATAGTTCAAAAGCAAAGTACCGTAAAGTGCAGAGTTTTTTTTTATCTACGTAGAGGATGTAAATTCCATGCAAGTCAAGTTAGTACCCCGTAGCAACAAGGAATCAGGGGGTGAAACAAGGACTTGGGACTTTCAACATTGAGATTAGAATAAAGTGTGAAATTGAAAATGAATTGTATCAAAATCGATGAAATAACACTAATCCGATGGATAAAATAAGACTTGAGATCAACTTTAGTTCCAAGCCCTTGGGACACACCCTGCTTCCTAGCAACGAGCTCCTTCTTTACTCGCACTTTGTGTTTGGACCAGAGAACATCTCTCAATGTCTAAAATCAAACTAGACCTAAACTTAGCCAGCCATATTTTAGGCTGAATAGTTTGTGAACAACCCAACAATTGGCACTAGTTTCTTGTTTAGCAAACCAGGTGTCTCGGTACAGAACTATACCAGTCTAAACTGATGAAATTTATTTATTTATTTAAAAATATGACAGAACTATAGGTAATTAGCAGTTTAATTTTCTCATTTGTTGGAATATAATATTTCAAATGCAATATCGAAAATAACCTTTTCAGTATATCTAATAATTGGCATAAAACTAGATAAAATGTTTAAACAAACTAATACTATGTTTTCCATGCAGAGCCCAAATATATATATATATATATATCCAAAACTACCAAGGCCGTCAATAAACACACTGTACTACAATTTACAGTTCAAACAATTAATTATATCAATTCAATATGTGACAATTTTACTCAGATTGGGTATTTCACCCCCAGGTTATAAAATAAACAAAATGCAAAAAAAAAGTTTCATAAGGAAAATAAATCCCTCTAGAATTTTTCAAGAAAAACATCAATAAGTGTAAAAGTTGGAATATCAGCTGTACAGAACAAAAAAAATGCTAAAGTTGGAAAAACGAACACTATACTCTATTTTTACTTCACACCTCAGTTTCTAACTATGAATGATCTGCATAAAACTAGGAAAAAAAATAAAAATATAAAAAGCCAAAAAAGAATATACAAACCCAAACAAAAAGAAGTACAAAGATAGTGTTTTTACACCTGGAAGGAGGGAAAATCCTCATAAAACAAGTTGCAACGAAGAAAATATCAAAATATGATCCTATAGAGCTGACATGCTCCTTCAGAGGGATCAATTGGAACGACTTGGAGCCTTTTCTTAGAACTTCTCAGCTGGCACTCTCCACGACCTCTTTTGTGTCCATATATAACTAAAGAAGGGATTCAATACCATCATTTTGGTGCCACATCGGTGCCATTAAAATTAAATATCAAATAACTATTATTTAAATTCTTAAATAACAAAATTAATTGAAGGAATATTTTTTAAATATCATCTTATATATGTATACAAAAAATTATATCATTTTAATATTATTTATATAGTCATTAAGCGTTAATAAAATCAACGGATCAAATTTTATAATTTAGACACGTTACTTGATGGTTATTCAAATGAAGTTAAAATTTTATGATTTTTCATATACATATAATTGAGATGATATAGAATACATCTAACGGTTTATATTTTTAAATTTATATATAAATAAATAAATAGACACCATGAACACCAAAAAATGATAATTAGATCCCTTCTCATATAACTATTAGACCTGATTACTATAGTTACACCTCCTTCGGGTACAGTTCCTTTTGAACTATGTTTGATAATCCATGGGGAATAGAACCGATAGTATCATAGTTCTAGCTCAAACTCCTGAATTCTGTTCATAGTTCTAGCTCGAACTCGTGAATTCTGTTCATAGTTCTTAGCTCTTTGTTTTATTAATTTCAGGTTTTCCATTTATTTTTTTGCAGCTTTCTATGGATAACCATGTGCTTTATGATTACTTGGAGTAGTCTGCTAGTTGCATTGGAGTGAAGTTTTAATTGGCTTTTCAGGCTGCCTCTCTTTCAAATAGAAGTGCTGCTGATTGTAATATTAGATTGGGTAAGATATCTAGGGATGATTTCACAGGCTTTGTCAATTTTCCCCATCGAATTGTTATAATATAAGATGTTTAATTAATAGTTCAATCCCATTGTCAACATAATTTAGGATGACCATATTTAGCTCTGTAATTCATAGGGGAGCCAACAAACGTAATTGATAGGAAGTTCAGACCACTGCATCCCACAAGTTGGTGCCCTGTAAAATCAAATTCCGATATTTAATCAAGTGAATTTTAAGATTCTTGGCCATTATGTTGAATTGAGTGTTCAATTTAAATTGCTTCAGTATGATACTTAAGCAAATTATTAACATAAAGTGCTTTCTACAAGTCCCCCAAAATTGGCTTACCTAATACCAAGTACTGGAAAAATACTAGAAAAATTTGATGCTATTCGCAGGATAACAGGTGCAGTAAGAAGACACTAAGTAAAATAGTCAAATTAAGATAAATACATCTATCATAATTAGAACGGGAGAAATTTAGATTTACTATAAAAAAATCAAATTTTTTATATCATTGCCGAGGTGATTGCTTAAGACTATAAAGGAACTTCTTCAATAAACACACATGGTCCTCCTTTTCCGTAATTTCGAAACTCTCCGATTGTTTTATGTAAATTTGCTCCTCCAAATCACCATACAAGAAGGCGATTTTGACATCTAATTGCTCCAACTCCAAATCTTTTGTTGCAACTAAAGAAAGCAAAACCCGTATGGAGGTATGCTTGACAACGGGTGAAACACATCATTGAAATCCACACCTTGCACTTGGCTATAACCTTTAGCCATAAGTCTTGCCTTATATCGAAATGCTTCCGAATTTGAGCCATCCACTTTCCTCTTGAACACCCACTTACATCCAATAATTTTTTTGTCATTTGGTGGTTTCACAAGTGTCCAAATTTAATTTCTCTCCAAAGAGTGAACCTCCTCATTCATGGTGGCAACCCAATCCGTCGTATTTTTGGAAGAAATCGCTTCCTTGTTCGTGGTTGGCGATGCCCAGCGCAAGCGGAAACCCAGATCGCGTTTAGCGATGCCCAGCGCAAGTGGAAATCCCATATCGCACGGCAGCAAAACTAAATTTGTGACAGCGGAGAGGAGAGTCAAGCTTTGATATCGCACGACAGCAAAACTAAATTTGTGACAGCAGAGAGGAGAGCCAAGCTCTGATACCAGTTTGTTAGCGCGGACTAGAACTAAGGGGGACAATTGGAGCTATAAACATGATAATTAGCGCCACAAAGAGGACAAATAGGCGCTCAAGTAGAATCACATTTCTGTTATGCTTTTCTATGGTTTGAGACGGAAAAATAAACGGAAAGAGTAAGAGCCAGAGAGAGAGAGACAGTAAGGAAGATTGTACTATGTTGTTGTTGAGTCTATTACATATAATAGATACAAAACGTGGCCTATTGGGCTAAAAAATAATTTGGATCACAATATAACACAATCCTTTAAGAAGATAAATAGCTAGTCGTTACAGACTGGTAACAATTGTTTCAGGAATAAGTACCAACATATGGTCACTACAGAGATTTTTTAAATAATCACCTTTATAGCAACATGAGCCCAGACCAGCATCCTACTGGCTCCTACACTATACCAGTGGTGATTGTAATCGAGGGCGGAGTTATATATTGGCAGAGGGGTTCAGTTGACCCTCCTGGTCAGAATTTTTTTCAAAAACATCCTTATAATTATGTATATTTTCAAAAAAATCTAACTCCACTCCTAATTGTAATCTGATATCAACTGAGCAACATGCTACACACTGTCAATTTTTAAGAAAAGCTATGTCATAATCTTGTCTAACATGTAAATCACTAAACAAACTACTAGATGGTAGATCTGGGCAAGGTTATGGAATTTCTAGCAGTAAAAGAAAGTCAAGCGAGAGTGTTGTTGATGCACCACAGAAGGAACGTGGAGAGGATATTTGATGCACGTGACAGGAAAGTCATGGAGAGGCTCTTCACCGAGTCTGGTTTACCTTTTGTGAAGAATGAAGCAGTCGGATTTCACTTGTTCGAATTAATTATTATTAATTACAATATGTATGAGCTTATATGTAATAAATATATATTATATAATGGACTGTCAAATTATATCCGTTATGAAGTAATCAAATTATATATTATTAATCGGGTTTAATATGTATCATGAGAAATGTGTCATTTAATGTGTAGAATGCGTATTAATAACTTTATGATTTAGTGATGGTCTAAATTATATAAAATTTGATAATAATACAATTATGATATTGATCTTTGGAGAACACAACTATAGATAGTTTTTTTTATTAAGCAGCGAACTCGTTAAGAGAGATTTGGATCTGATATGGAACCGTTAAGAAATAATTGCTTTCAGTTATGGGTGTCCATTATATACAGTGAAACTGTTGATTTTCGAATTTAATTTCTCATTCTTCATTTTCTAACACATTTTTATTTTCCAACATAATCCATATCTCTCTAAGATAGAGTTCCAGAAGAGAAGAAACTACAGCGTCTGTCTTCTCAGTCGCTCCATCGATTTAGAGGAAGATCGCTAGAAAGCTTAAAGGAGTCTGGTGATCAACGAGGTTATGTCTTTCTGAAAATCGATAATATGAATGAAGGTAATCCAATTTATAATTAGAGGTTCACTAGTGGATCACAGCCATAAAGAAATACTAATATCACTTGAATAAGTTTCCGGTATAATGTGATGGGGATAAATATGGTTTTCTATGTACCGTGTGCTTTGAGGAAGTGGATGAAAAGGAAGTGACGAAGATGGAATGTGGCCACTGCTTCTGCAATCGCTGTTATTTTGTTCACTTGTAATTTCTGAACTCCATAACTAACTCTATCGGCCATTAACCATTGAAATTAAGCCCACTGATGTACCATTTACCTCTGCTCAGATATGTTGAGCTAGTGTTTCACCATGTATTATTCTGGTGGTCCTATTAGCTCCAGATAAGCCATTACATGTGTATAACATATTAAAATTCCACATTTACTTGTTTTGGGAAACAAAATTACAATGAACTCTGATGGATACATGTGTTTTTTTGGGGGGCATCTGTAGGCTGGACAGAGCACTTCATAACGAGTATAGACAATGGACATGCACGCCGGATCAGGTGCATGGAAATTCAATGCAGCTATCTGTGTGACTACCAAACTGTGCTCTTCCTTATCAGTGCAAGGGATCCACTTGTCGCAGCCCATTTCGAATGTATCCTAAGGGAGTCCTACATTGATGACATTGATCGGGCCTGTTGGTGCCCAAGCAACTCACTTTGTGGTCGTGCAATTCTGATTGGTTAGCACTATGACCCTTTTTGTGAGGTTGAGTGTGTGTGTGGGGCCCAATTTTGTTTCAAATGTTTATCAGAGGCACACTCACCATGCACGTGTCAAATTTGAGGGATGTGGCTCAATCAGTTAGATGTTGAGAAACTAAAGTACTAAACATTGATTGGATTAAGGCCAACACAAAACTTTGTCCTGGGTGTGGTAATGGTGTGGTCAAAGAAAGTGGGTGCAACCACATGACCTGCCCATGTGGACAAAATTTCTGGTAAGAGAGTTTTAATTAAGCTTCTTTTCAATATATACAATATGGGACCATGGTTAAATAGAACCCATCTAGAAGTTGGGAAATTGCAATTTCTATTAGGATCTGGTTTCCTACTACTGTAACAAACTTGGCAATTTTTATAGTAATAGAGATGGTGTGAAAAATCATACAAGTAATGGATTCGTTATGTTGTTGGTCTCCTTTTGCTGTAACAAACACGTTCGTAAAAAGATTAGCCCCTCTATTTAAAACTCTCAATAAGTAAATTTTAAATAACCCACTCACCTTTTAACTAAGTGGAAATATATGGTTCACCAAAGAAAAAACCTGACAGAACACTTTTAAATATAGGGATTTGACAAGATTACTTATTTTGGTTTAATTCACATATTTTAGCTAACATTTTAAACCATTTTTCTAATATGGCAGTGTTTTTTTTTTTTTCTTTTCATATATACCATTGATAGTTATTCATGTCAATTAAAATAATGTACAGTGCAATCAACAAAGACTAAATTGGATCATTTATTGGCTCTTGTTCCTGTTTGCTCTGTGGTGTGTGTTTGGGTAAACAGTTCGAGGACTTGGCCTATATAACTGTGGTTATGGGCATTTCATAATGAAGTTTATAATAGTGCACCCAAATATTTTTGCAAAATGGTTTCTGAGACACATTGCTTAATCACTGTATAAATTCAAGGTTCAAGTAAGAAAGAGTCCTCTTTTGAATTAGTGTGTCAATTGATCCTGGGCTCTGCTGCTAGTGGGAACTTTGTAGACCTGGCAGTCCACAATCATCTAGTTGGATGCAGTACACTGTATATTTTCACTTTCCTTACTTTGTTTAACCATTTAGAATCTTTTCTTCTTCTTTTATGTTCTAGCTGGTTATGTGGATGTCCCACCGGCAGGCCACAGTTGCAATCGCTTCACAAAAGACGAACAAAAGAAGTCTGAAATACCTGCATCTCAAGGACCCACCAGCCAGGACTTCTACCATAAGATGCACTACTATGAAAGGTATGGCTCCCATAAAGACTCCCTTGAAAACGAAACATTACTTCAACAAAACCTGCAAACTTGGTCCCTTTTTCTCCCTACAAACCCAACTGACAGAGCAAACGGAGAAGAGATCGGGATCCTTACTGGGTTTGAGAAGCTACTGCTTGCACAAAAAGTCTTGACCTTCACATACCCATTTGCATTTTACATGTTTGGCAATGAGCTAGCAGATAATGATTTGAAAAATAAAGAAATCAGACAGGATTTGTTTGAAGATCAACGACAACTGCTTGACTGCTAATAATGATCATTAATGACGAAATCATAATTTGGAAGCAAAAAAAATCATGTTGCAATTTCTTGCAATGTCATTTAAGGAAAATGATTGTGATGAACTTTTTGCTTAGAACATTCTCTCCGCCCCCTTCCCCCTCCCACCCTTTTTGTGTTATTTACTTGAGCACAGTCAATGTGTTTCGTAGGAAGCTGATATGGAAAAGCTTCAACAAAGAGATTATTCTTCATCGGAGGTATTTTAGTTATTCAGGATTTATTTTATTTAGATCATCTGGAATCACATGAATAAATGATTTATGATGGTCGTCTCTTTTTTTTTTTCCACCTGGAAATCACTGTCAAAGTAGCCTTTATTTGTGAATAACGTTTTTTCAATATGATTTTGAAACTTTAATGTGAGGTCAGTTCTCTTATCAATTTTTGTCAATATTTATTAGTTCATAATTTATTAGCTTAATGTTGTTGTTGTTTTTGATGAAGTTCATAGGATGCAAGCCTGTTGAGATTTCTTGTGGACATGAGAGGCGTTGACGTGGATGATCATCAGGTGAATTAAGGAATTTTTATTCCAATATCTTTTCTTCTTTATTGTAGAAAGGAACTTCTTTGCAAAATTGGAAATCCCATATGATGAACAGCTCCAGGATGATCTCATGACAATGCTTATTAGAAGCGCATGAAACAACTGCTGTTGTTCTTACTTGGTCAATTTTTCTTCTTGCTCAGTTAATTTTAAGTGGTTTAGCCGAAGTCAAGACCTTTTGGTAGCATGTACTGACCAAATTTCAGTCGGTACCAGATCATACTTTCCATTTTCAATTAATTACTTATGCAAGATGAATCAATGTTGAAGTAAATGATATTGTCAAATAACTCAAAAAATAAACCAAGAGAGTAAATGCATCAAGCATAAACATACATCTCACAAAATTTTATTTTAGTTGGGCAATGAACAAACCTGTAAATTTATTTGGGATTAAAGGCTTCGTCGTCGTTGTTGTTGTAATGAACAAACTGTTCACCAGCAGCCACAAGGAGGAGGTCACTTCCCATTCTAGGGTTCAAGAAAAATCCTCTAGCATTCAGAGTATCCTGTAGAATATTTCTTCAATTTACATGCTATTCTTTTCAGAATTTTGTGTATAGAAAGAAAAAAGTGGAGGTCGTAGTCTAGACCCTTGTATACCCCAAGTTTTCCTTGACTGTCTCCACGGAGTCACATTGTATATATCATATGGGAAGTGACCTCCTCCTTGCTGCTGCTGGTGAACAGGTTTGTTCATTGCCCGACTAAAATAAATATTTTGTGAGATGTTTATGTTTGTTCAGGTGTGATTGCATACTCTCTGCTAAATCCATTTACTTATATTACAATGGACAGTATTTCCATTTAAAAAATCTATATGGCATCACAAAGGTTATTGACATCGCTACTCAGATACCAGCGGCACCTAATCATTCTCTTTCCTCTGGGTCTGTCAAATTTTTTGAGTCGAATGGAGACATATTTCAGGTGCGTACTCCATGACAGGAGTTGCATTCTTACATTTTTCTGTCTCTCCTTTTCCTTGTGTTATTCGATTTGTTTTTGTTAATAGAGCTTGATGTAAATTATAATTAATGAAGATAGTTTGATTTTATCTCTTCATTTATCTTCATGTTCAAATGAAAACATTATGCTCCCACTTAAATTAAATTACTTTAATCATTTTAATAGCTTGATGCCGTCATAAATTAATATATAAATGATGGCGCTAACATTGGTACTCATGGCTTGTATTTAACAATTTGTATGTTAATACTAATTTGTATGCATGCTTGTATTGAACAATTCATATACTATATATAATAATTGTGTATGATTTTATAAATATTTGTAACCGTTACATGATGTAACGAACAATATACTAGTATTGAGTGAAGTAGCTGAGCGGAGCTATATAAAGCCACTTGTCTGCCAACTTTGTAAATATTTTACTTATTAATATAAACTAACTCGCTTTGCCAGTTACTTCAAAAAATAATGTGGAAATAATTTTTTTGTTGGCTGTTTGTTGGATTGAGTTATTATTTATTTTATTATTTATGATCGGACTAAAATCAAATTCAAAAATTTTTAACCCGATCTAAATCCGAACGGATAATTAATCAGCCGAATAAAATAATTAAGTATATATTAATTATTTTATGTAATTTAAGTAATTTAATATTGATGAATATATGATTAATCTATATTATCTATACTATTATATAAAGTAGCTAAGAATTGGAGAGTCTATTTTTTGTCATGGTATTTTTTTTATTATATCCATTTTATCCCTCAATTAGACGGATAATATCTATTTTTGATTGATCGAACGTATATAATCGTGTTCATTGATCCCCTTTTTCTTTCCATTTTTTTCTATCTATACTATTATTTTTAATTATGCACATGAATTACAAATTATAATACTCAATATCTTTCTATTTATGTTATGATATAAAAAATTGATTTAAAGCTTAAGATATGCGCTATGATTAGCAACTTTGTACATGTTTGATAAAATAATAATGGTGATAATATATGCTAGAATAATTCATTTTTCTTACCATAAACATCATGAATTATTAACTCATATTATACATAAAATCTCATTCAAGATTAAATCTGATTTTTATTATAAATTTTCTCTATAATTTGATGAATTTATAATTTAATATTAGATTAATGTGAATTTTTATTTATCTTATAATGTTTTCATGTTTAAATAAAAGAGTCTCTGCTACAACGTGGGTATATTACTAGTTTTAATTAGTGTATATATAATCTTTAATTAGTGTTGAATTATAAAATAAATATAAAAACATAATTAAATTGATCGGGTTAAAATTTTTTGATTCATATTGAACTAATTTATTTTTGAATTATTTTGGATCAAATCGGATTAGAGTTGGATTGAGTTAACCCATCCATCAGATCAAGATTTGACAATACTAGTAGTTAATACAGTGTACAGTGAATATGTATCATTCGATCGATATCCACATAAACACGTCCTTGCACGTTGTATACCAGTACCGATTGAAACAATCTTGGCAAGAGAACCAATGAAATCTGAGAGAGTACAGAGTACATGATGAATCATATCGTTTTTATTGCAATTCTGATCATTTATTACAATCAATAAAAAAAATTCAAGGGGGAATTATGGAAATAAATATTTAAATTATTTTGTCTGATGGATGCACTATTCTCTTGTATTAAAGCTAATAAACTTTAGGGACCGATTAATAGTCTCTCAAGACAAATCTCTCAAGAAATCTTTCTAATTAACTTTTTATTTTTAGTAAAAAAATCACGGACTAAATTGTCGTATTCTCCCAACCCACTACGCTATTTTCATAATTAAATAAATGATTTAAATATTTAGACATATGACTCAGATATTTAGTTATGTATTTAGATAAGTAACTCAGATATTTAGATGTATGCATTAGTATTTAGATAAGTAAATTATATATTTAGATATATGAATCAGATATTTAGATAAGTGACTTGGTATTTAGATATATGTATTAGATATTTTGATAAATTTATTAGATGTTTAGATAAGTAATTCAGGTGTTTACATATATAAATCAGATATTTAGATAAGTGACTCAGATATTTAGATATATATTAGATATTTAAATATATCATCACATTTATATATCAAATTATTGTATTCAAACATTTATATATCACGTCTATAAGAACACATGTATTTAGATATATGTATGGAGTGTTTACATGAGTGAACTAGGTATTTAGATATATAAATCAAATATTTAGATAAGTGACTCATATATTTTAGATATATGTATCATGTGTTTTGTTATATGTATTAGGTGTTTAAATAAATAATTCAGGTCTTTAGATACATGAATAATATATTTAGATAAGTGACTCAAATATTTAGATGAAAAATATGGATGAAGAGATAAACAGCTCGTTAGAGAGGAAGAACATATTGTTGGAGAGGTCATTAGACAGAGGGAACATATCACCAGAGAGAGGGAACATGATATCGAGGAGATCATCAGAGAGAGAAAATATATCACCGGATAGATCATCGAGATATCGTTAGATGTGATAAATAAGATATAGGTATGTTCTAAACAAAAGAAAAAAAAAAGAAATTTGAACGAGGAGAAAAAAATGGAGCAAATTTGAATTTGGGAGAGAGATCAGATGATAAAAGATTTACATAGAGCTGTGACTAACTTTCAAATATGAAGACAAATTTTTCTGAGGGATGGAGGGAAATATTCTCTCTAAACTTAAATTTCACTATAGTACACAATTCCATTAAGATTTCAAAAATACATTCAACTTTAAAGAAAGCTGTCTTAATTTTAGATTTCACTATCCGAGTCCTGAAATTTAATAATTTTTGAAAGAAAAAATTGCCCCACGATTCAATTATTGCGTTAACTCTTTTAATTGAAATTAAACTAGTTGGAAAAAATATCTATATACAAACCAGCTCTTTTTCCCTTAAGAAAAGTAACAAAAATCTAGCTGCTTTTTCATTTCTTCTTAAAATCGATACATGACCAAATATTCAAACCAAAATATATTCTCCATACCAGGAACCTCTAAACGAAACATGAAAAATAAAATTCATGGTGCAGTTGTAATATATACAGCAACAAGGGAGAAAACAAATTTATATTTATATTATATTACAAAGTGACTCTACTGTTGTTCATCTTTTTCAATTTTTTTTTAAAAACTAAAATAAAGTTTGCATCTGTTATCATATTTTTTTTTCCATAGCAACTATTATATTATAGTATCTGATCATTGGATTGAATTTACACGGCTCTGATTTAAATGCAAGTGAATGATGTTTTTAGTGGGTCCCACTCTTCATAGACATAAAAATCTTTAGAATTTATGGATGTAAAAACTTGTCTAGACCTGATAGGTCAATCTAATTCAATTTGAATCTGACTCGATTCAAAATATCCAAAGAATAAATAGGCTCGATATAGATCTAACATTTTTTTATCCACCGTAAATCTGTTTAATTGTATTTTTTAGATTTATTTGGGTTAGCGGGTTGAATCGGATCGATCTGTGATCCATTCTGATCGGATCAAGTCAAAGAAAATTTATCTGATCTTAAAATGAATCAAATTGAATCGGATTAAATACAACAAAATAATGATGATCTCATTAAATGCATTATTTTCGTTAACCAAATAAAATTTGATTGAACGCTCACACAATCTCAAAAGATAAATGAAAGAAAACAAATGACCTTTTGAATAAAGCGCTCACTTTGCGCTTGCTGCGCACCTCACCATTGATTTTTGGATTCAAGTCTAGAAGGTTTGAAAAAAAAATGTACATTCCTAAGATATATTTTTCTTTCATTCTGATTGATATAATTTTGTTTGTGGTAAAAAAATATTCATTGTTATTTCATTAGTGCGCCTTTGATTTTTTTTTTGTTAAAAGAAAAAAAAAAAAAATTCTATTAATTTGTTTTGGTTAAAAAAAAAAAAAATCACTATTTTCTTATTAATTTTGAAAAGAATATAGAAAATCATTCTTTGTCTATTAACAAATTTGCTTTCTAATGACTTCTCATGCCAATTATTTATTGAATGGACATCATTGAAATTCCTCGCAACAAATGAGAAGCCATGGTTAGGGCTGTCTAACGTGTATAACAGTCACACAAATTTAATTTGCGTTAACTGTTGCGTTTAATAAACGGTTAATATTTTTTTCGTTAACCGTTATTTGAAATTAACGAAAGAAAAAAATTTGCGCTGATCGTTTCGTTTTATGAAACAAGTTGAACGAAATAAACGGTTAAAAAATGTTGCGTTAAACATTTCAATCGTTTACAACAACTGCAACAAACCAGATATTACATCAAACCAAATATTACAACAACTGCAACAAACCAGATATTACATCAAACCAAATATTACATCAAAATACCAAGCTCAACCCGGTTCTCGAGCTCATTTCTCAGCAATTTACCAATCTCGACCAATGGCTAAATACCAATCTCAACCAATGGCTAAATACCAATCTCAACCAACTAGTCTCTAGCATCATTGAAAATCACCGCTTGAGATCCGAGGAGCCAAAGAGTACACAAACTCCAGGCTACAACTACAGAACTAATATTACAAGGCAACAAGCCAGCAATGCAACAAACAAACAAGCCAGCAAGGCAACAAACAAACATGCCAACAGGCAACAACCAACAAAGCATAGAAAGAGTTACAACTGACATACTGATACAGGTTCATATTCCACTGCCACATACACCATCATTCGGTGTCACCTCATCATCACTAGGCCATAATTTATCACCAAATTCCAAATCATTTTCTGCCACAACAGATAACAGACAACAAGCAAGACAATTAGCAGATAACAGATAACAGACAACAGTATATCAGATAACATATAACAGACAGCACATACCAGTAACCGACGCGCGCAACCAATCCTGACCTCATACAAGAGCCTCAATACTTTCATTACTTAGAGAGTTCCTAACTTGGTTTAGTATCCTACCACTGGTACTGAATGTAGATTCAGATGCCACTGTGGAAATTGGGACAGTTAGGATATCCCGGGTTAATCAAGCAAGACAGTAACACAGTAACACAGTTAGAGTGAGGAGACATACTCATCAGAGGAAATATCAGGCTCAGATTCAGACACTGATACCATATTCACACAATAAGGACAGCAAGAGCAAGACAGTAAGACAGTAAGGGCAATAACAACAATATTCCTCTCAAATCTGCAAGACAGTAAGACAGTAAGGGCAAGACAGTAAGAATCAGTAAGAGAAAGACAATAAGACAGTAAGAACAAGACAGTAAGACAGTAAGAGCAAGATAGTAAGAGTTAGTAAGAGCAAGACAGTAAGACAGTAAAAGTCAGTAAGACTAACCTTAAATTTCGCCTTCTCTCTTAGTTTTTTTTCCTTCTCTCTCTCTTATAGTAATAGCAAGACAGTAAAAACAATAAGAACAGTCAGTAAGAGCAAGACAGTAAGATAAATCTCAGAACTTGAACAAAATAATATATAAACAAGGATTTCATCACCTGGTGCCTACTTGCAGGCGATGACGAGGCCTGCATCAACTACCACTGTCAACCTGTCTCTCGGTTAGGTAGCTGATATTTCACCTTTCTCTTAGCCCTTGGCCGCCGTACGAAACAGGAGATCGATCGACGACGATGTGTGCACGCGCACACCATGGACAAGATTTATGGCCACGATGGATAATCATCTAGCACTTCTTACTTAAAAATCCACTAACAAGTTCTGAGTGAGCGAGACAAGAGAGAGTGGTTAAAAGTGTGACAGTGGCAGAGAGGAGATAGAGATCAGAGAGGAAATCGCCGGATCGGAAATTTGAGCGAGAGACGGACGAGCCAGTAAGAGATTTAGGGTTAGGGTTTTCTCTCAGAGAGGAGAGGAGCGAAAGAAACGAGAGCACCGCGCAGGCGGATAAGACGATAGAGAGAGAGAGAGATACGATCGAAATTCGGCATCGATTATATCTATAACCCTAGCATGTTCATCTCTGCAATTCCTATATAGCAGCCGTGTAGAATTTTTTATGAAACGAACGAAACTGACGAAACGGAATTGATAAATTTCGTTATCCGTTTCGTTCCACAAACGAAATGGAATAGAGTACCATTAACTGTTTCGTTGACGAAACGTAATGAAATTTTTTAACTGTTTCGTTTTATTTTCCACGAAACGGAACGGCGAAACGGAATGCGTTGACAGCCCTAGCCATGGTTCTAGAAAACTTTGAGATAGAGCTGAAACCATCAACTAACTACCAGTGCCGAACTAAAATAATCCAATGTCAAAACAACCGATCACAACGATTCGGCGCGCAGCGATAGGTAATGAAATGCGGATTAACAATTGAGATTTGAGAATAACAGACGAAAGAGATTTAATCCTTGCAAATGGTCCTCGTTTCTTTCTCTGAAAGCATGTTTCAACCGATCTCTCAAAAATCGTCCTCTCTCTCCCCCGCCTCTCCCAGGCCTCGACGCTCCCCCTCCTTGGCCTCTCCGCTCTTGATTCTCTGTCTCTCACGCAAACTACACGTTAAAAGTCTGGAGATTTTAATTTTTATTTGAGAAAAAAGCACAAAGTCGGGTCAAGTGAACGATAAGTTGTTTTTTCTGGGCCATCTTTTTAAGTTGTGAGATATAATATTATAACTATATTTATTAAATATTAGACTTATCTGTTAAGACTAACTACTTATATATATATATATATATCTTTATTTTGCTGCTTTGGTTTTACATACCTCAGCAGTTAAGGGTAATGAACAAATTATAGATAATAGATAATTATATTATACCCAGTAAAATGATAATCTATATATTTATCCGAAATAAAAACAAAGAAATGAATATATTATATGTACACAATATTATGAAACATGACATAAAATTAATAAGAAGTTCATCCAAACAGAAGTATGTGCTCAAGCTCAAATTGCATACACTATCATGGAACTGGCTGGAACGTGGGACCCAATGGAACTTAGATTTCTAGACCAAGGAGTTGTCTGTTCGTCAGATGAATAAATCTTTTATATTATTTGAAAACTTTTTTTGAAGCAGGGTTGGACCCTACATCTTTTATTTACCAAGAAACATAGTTTTACAAGGAAGATGTTAGAATATTATTTGAAAACTTGATGGACACAATTTTCAGATCAGACGTGGGTCACAAACAACGTATTTTTTGTTGTTGTTAACTATCTAAGTACTCGTATGGCGAACATTTTTATTTAGATACATAAAAAAAGATAATAAATTATTTTAACAACTGAATACATTTATATTAGAAAAATAAAAATTGCTTGTCTTTATCTTCTAAAATATCTTAATGGAAGACATAATTAATATTTCTAAGAGAAAAAAAATTAAAATTTATTTTTGATTCTCTCATCTGTCTTTATGCAACTATGATAATCAATTTATCATGCATTTTCTTTTTCATCTTTTCAATTATACAAATGATGTATGTCGTATCATTAATAAAAAAATATTTATTAATGAACAAACTATTATTTTCATCAAAAATACGTAACATGATTGTCATCTTCATCTTTAATATTTACAGGTGTTTTTAAATATGAAATTGTGAGATTACCATCAGATAACTTCTATAAAAGATAAAATAAAAAGGGAATAATTAAAAGAAAATAATTATTATAGAAGATCACCCAATAAGATAAATCAATTTAGGAAATAATTACTATAAAAACTAAGATGATCAAAAAAATCTCTGTCAATTATCAGGAAATATACAATATCATATTGTTTCGGTTGATTGATATCAAATTTTTATCAAATATTTATCTTTCCAAAATATATCGTTTTCGAATAGAGAGAAAATTAAAAAATTGAAACGATATATGTCGTCGAAGTTAATTAAATTGAATTTCAACCGTTACATGAAGGATACAATGGGTATTATGAAAGTTTGAATATCATGATAAAAAAAATAGATGCAATCAACACTTAGTTGCTTTATATAATAGTATAAATATGTTCAAGTGTTCTCTTTTATAATACAAAAAAAATGATTTGAGAATATGAATATTACATGGAGCTCTTTAAAGTTTAGATTATTACAAATAGCTAAGGATCTTTTCATTTTTTTTTCATTTTTATTGATTTATCAATGAAATGTATATTCGACACTTTAACATTAAATTTTTCAGCACCTTTTTTTATTGGTATTATATTTGTTGTTGAAGCACTTAATTAGTTAAAAAAAAGTAAATTGATATCAGTCAAAGGAATGAAAAGATTTGGGATAAGTTACAAGTAAACAAGTACGCGGTATCTTATTGGATAACAGCCTATAAATGCTGGTAAATTGTGATAGTATTTATGGCAGTTTTAAACAATATAAAAAGAAGTGTTTATCCTTTTGTCGATATCCCCAACAATTAATTAAAAACTTATATCTATTATAATTATTAGCACCCTTGCTTCTCCCTCTCCCTCTCTGTTTAAAGAAAGACAGTTTACCTCCTCTGTTTCTCTCAACTTTAGGATGGTAAGTGAAAAGATATTCAACTCCAACCATGCATTGCTTAGTGAATTTCTTCTCTATGTTCATCAATTTAATGCACACAAGTATTAAAATCGATCTTTTTCTTTTTGCCTCTGCATTCATATCAGGCTGAACAGAATAAAAATATTACATATGATGAGGTAAGCGCTTATATTCAATTTCCGTTTGGTTCATTAATTTGGTGTCAATAATTAAATTTAATTTTAGAATTGCTCTTGATGATACTCTGTGTCATAAACATGTTCATTTCCCCAGGAATTCATAACGAATGCAAGAGGCAACAAGCTTTTCACATGCCGATGGATTCCCAGCACCGATCCAAAAGCACTAGTTTTTGTGTGCCATGGTAATGATATATATGTTTCCTCTTTATTTTTATTTTTGCCTCTGTTATCAGTACTAGTTCATCATGGTACTGGTTTCATTGTATGCATTGGTTAACATACATGTTTGATTTGATTTGATTTGATTTGATAATGTAGGATATGCAGTTGAGTGCAGCATAACTATGAGAGGTACCACCAAAACCTGTATATTTCTTCAACTCCCTAAAATAGGGCAATGATCAGTACTGAAGCTAGCTATGTATTCTATTTTAATTTTAACCAGTAAAAATTTTTTTTTTACCAGAGACATTTACGCGATTAGCACGCGCTGGATATGCCGTGTATGGTTTGGATTATTTTGGACACGGAAAATCGTCTGGATTGCAAGGATATATCTCCAATTTTGACAGCCTAGTTGGAGACTGCTTATCTTTCTTCGTTAGCGTTTGTGGTACGCGTTTAATTCCGCTGTATTAGTTGATTGTTTGAACATTGAATTGTTTGCTATCTTGCTTTTTATTTTCTTGCACTTCTAGAAATAACCTGTGATTAATGTGTTCCATTCATACCCTGTGAATTGCACATCACCCCTTCAAAACGAAAAAAAATATTAGACATCTTAATAACCACATTAATCGAGGTACATAGAGTAAGAATGGTGAAGCAATAGAAGTAAGAAATGTTGTTGAATTGAATTAAGATAGGATGTCAACTTAATTTTGAATCGATCAGAAATGATGACTCAAAGATTTTTCAACCCATCTCGCACGTTCTTGCACCAGTTAAAATCGGAAGTCAATCTCACGCTGTCACGCACACTTTCGTCTTATTGTCAAAAGGTCACAACATAGTCAATCCAAATTTAAAAAAAATGGCAAAATCCATCCTGCTGAAGAAGAAACATAAGCATGCTCCAAAACAACCGAAACTCTTTCCCTTATTGATACCAGTCCTTTATTATATATTAAATAACTTGAAAAATGTAGCCTAATGAAAAGCTTCTAATTTAAAGACATAATAGTTTTAAAAAATTGCAAGAAGAAGTCTTATTTGATGATAATAAGAGACTACGGAGATTTGTATTCTCTTCAGGATTGAAAATCTTACTATGTGCGGAATATGATGAAAGTACTTTAATAAGGTAGTTGTATGAAATGAGAGTTTAAAGTGGTAGTTAATGAATATACTAAGATATGATCAATATAAATAATCGATTTGATGATGGTAATGACTAGCTAAAGAATAAAAAAATGAATAAAGAATATCATAAAAGAATAGAATCTAGCTAATATCAACTAAATGAAATATTTCACAAATAATGTTAAGTGCAAAAAGCAATAAAAATTAATTTTAACGAAATTCAGTACAAAAACCTACGTCTTCAGGACTCACTCCTTAAATGGAGTGTCAATATATTACCATAAAGAGTATTATAAAAAATATATGGACTTAAATCCTTTACAATCATAAATAAGAACACAAGTCGAGAGAAAGCAATAAAAGAATCCTCAAGGTTCAAAAAAAATGAGTAATAAATTCAAAGAAAATAGAGCACAAAAGCTCTAGAGAATGAGCACAAACTAAGCTCAAAATTTATAGAAGAGACTCAACTCTAGATAAATGAATTAATGAAATGTGAGTTTTAAGATGTATTGTTTGCAAGGAAAGAATGAGTACTCTAAATGCTCTTTAGATTTCTTAAAATTGCTAAAGATTGAGAAAATCATGTTAGTATAAAATATTCAAAGCAATCTTTTTATATAAAGCACCATCAACAAGGCTTTTATAACGACTTTTAAGTCGTTATGACGGCTTAATAATGATTTTAATTATTAACTACTAAGAATATTCTTGTCATACTTCAAGAAGCATTATGAGGTATTATAATAGCTTGTGAATAAGGGATAAGTCGTTATAACGTCTTGCCATATCGTTAATATTTTGACTGAAGTTGTCTCCGAGCTTTTTGAGCTCTAACATGATTGTCTTTCTATAGAGTCGTTATGATGGCTTGGTGAGCTGTTCAATGATTCTCCAGTCATTATCTAACGATAGGCTCTGATAAATTTGTGAGATTTATAGCCTTAGAAAAATTTTAACACATAGAAACTTAAAATTTATGAATCGGACCTTACATTTTTAGATATCAAATCTTTTAAGGTTTCTTCCAGTAACTACTAGCATCCATCTTGATCAAATCTTAAGTTTTCAGAAGATCCTATAAAATATCTCAAATAAATTTGTAGAATCAAATTTATTATTTTATAAATTAATAAATAAAAAATTATTTAGTACAACAGACAACATAATATACATTTAGTTGAGATGATGATAAGATGAGCCTTCATCTAAGGAATTCCTTCTGATCTAAGTATTCCAGAGGAAAAGGAAGTTTATCGTTTTTTGGGTATATTTTGTGAATTAATGTTATTAAAACTTATATATACACTAATTAAAATTAACTTTATATACTAATTGATATTTAAGTTATTTAAAAATAAATAAAATAATAACAAAATACTTAAATTGTTTTATTAGTGGTGACCATGTTTGACCTGTGATCCGATTGGTTAGATTGGGTTAAAGAAATTTTGAGCGGATTCTAAATGAGTCTGATTGGTCATGAAAAATTATAAAACAATAGTGTCCTGAATCCGATTCAAACCATTGACAAAAATGAAAATGAACATATAAAATAAATAAAAATTATATATGTAAATACAGATAGAACAGAGAACAGGAATAAGCAGAGGTATTTGCTGGGGGAGTCGATGGGAGGAGCGGTGGCGCTTCTCCTTCATCTAAGGCAATACGCCTATTGGCATGGCGCCGTCTTAGTTGCTCCTATGTGCAAGGTCGACTTGATATATTTTTCTCTTTTCTTTTTCTTATGAAAAGAAAATTTATTATTTTCAATTAAGTCGTTTCTAGCTAGCAAAAACTCTATTTGCTTGAACCAATTGACAAAGTCTTGATTTTACTTTTAGAGATGTCCTATTTTATTCCTACATGAACCACATAACCCAATTTAATTAAACTTTTCAATGCTATTATTATAAAGTATACTCTATGCTATGGTCATTATGCCGCTTGAAGCCAGGTATTATAATGACCACAATACTCAATTCCTGTATGCTATATTGGGAGGCAGTTCTGTAATATGAATACACTTTTTGATTTTTTTTTCTTCTACACGTTTTACTATAATTCTTAATACATAAAGAAGATTAAGTTTTTAAATATTTCAAACATGCTATATTATTACTTTTCTCCATCATTAATTTTGTATAAATCTTTTTATCTTTTTAAATCCAAGGGTTCATATAAAATATTTTTTCTCCTCATTTAAAATAATGTGTATAATATACTTAAAGTGAAACTAAACTCTTAAAATATTTAATTTTTTTATATGATCATTTATAGATTATTATAAATTTCATTATATTACTTATTATTATAATTATTATTATTACTATTTAATATTTAAAAATATTATGTCTAAATTTTCTTTAATGTGAAAATTTATTAAATATATTAAAAAATTTATATTATTATTTATTTATTTGAGGACTATATTGTCGGGTGAAGTCGAGTCAGAACTCTAGTATACATAATAATTAATTAAGATGCATGCATATATAACTATGACTTCTTTTGTTGGCTTTGAACATTAAATTGATTAAGGGTTAATAAATATATAAAAAAAATGCAGATTGCAGAACTAAAACTGCTTTTATTGACTTTGATAAGTAAATTAATTAAGGGTTTATATATATATATATCACAGATTGCTGATGAGTTGAAGCCTCCGGAGCTGGTAGTAGGTATCCTGGCTAAACTTGCCAAAATAATACCCACCTGGAGCATTGCCCCCACCAAAGACATCATTGACCTTGCCTATAAGAGCGCCAAGAAAAGACAAGAGGTTTTTTGGAATTAGTGGCAGATTGCCTGCTATGTAAATATCATTAAATGAAATATAAAAAGAGTCTACAGACAAGATAGTACAGGCTGAGAAAGAGAATAGAGAATTAAGAGTTAAGATTGTAGGAGTAATATTGGATGTTCTCTATTCTCTTTCTCAGAAAAGAGGTTATGTCAATTCTATTCTAATAATAAACATTTCTCCCCTAAATTTAGTTTTCATCAATAAATCTTTCATGTAGAAGTGTTTGAATCATTCATTAAAAATATTACGAGAATATTTTGAAAAATATATATGGTTAATTTCTATCTATTTTTATGGTACATAGATAAGGAACAACCCGTATTGCTACAAGGGAAGGCCTCGGTTGAGGACAGCATGGGAGATGCTTGCTGTTACCTCAGATTTCGAAAACCACCTTCATGAGGTACCCTCTTCTAATTTCAATAATACATCACCAACTTATTAACTCACTACAACGATTCATCTATAGAAATTATCACACTAATAAAACCCAGGATCCATCCAGATATGGTCAATGTCAAATGTGATCCCTTTGGAAACTACACTCAAATGATCTAGTTGTTGAACTTAATGCATAGCACTGCATCCATTCATTTGTAATCCAAATTGACATACACGTGTATTTATAAGCTGAATCAGAGAAGCCCTAAACTAACTCTACATTCTAACTCATCTTATAACCATGGTTAATTTACAACGGTTTAATGCTAAAGTTTCCAATGTTAAGAGATTATAAGATTGCCAGCTCATTTGTTTTGTTCTGTAGCGATACCAGTAAACTGGTAATCTCTATCTCCTTGATTGCATTCTTCTTCTGCATTTTGTTGTAGAATGAATGTCTCCATTTTGTACTGTGTAACAATTTTATTTCTTTGTTACTACGATTATATTTTTAAGAAGAAAGAATATCCAGAAGATAATAGCGAGATACGGGTAAAAACCCTTTACCATGTTCACATGCCTGTGTTAACCTTTTTGAAAACCACTGAAATTTTGTTAGTTAGTTTCAGGTATGATATTGTGATTTAATCAGCAGTAATTAATAATTTCATCTGATACAGATGTTAGAAAAAAGAGAATTATTCTTGCGGAAGTTCTGTTCTTATTAGCAGTTCAAAATATATCAAAGTAATTTGATTTTTTTTTTGGGTCCTTTGCCAAATCATTGATCATTAAGCAGCATAGCAATTATAACAAAATTATTCTTCTTTCCTACTTAAATTAAACGGTATCTTTTTTTTTTCATTTTTGATTTCCACTCAAAATTCACCGATATTCGATTCTTTCTAATTCCACCTTTGTTTTGTTATTTCCCAGTTCCAGTGCTATATATTTGTAAATTGCACACACTACTCCAGAGAACACACATAACATTAATTTTTTAATAACATTTGTTCAATTGTGGTAGGTTTCTTTGCCGTTCTTGATAGTTCATGGTGCAAATGACAGGGTGACAGACCCATTGGTGAGTAAACTGCTCTATGAATCAGCTGTTAGCACAGATAAGAAGTTCAACCTGTACTCTGACATGTGGCATGCTTTAACATCAGGCGAGCCCCCTGAAAATATGAACCTTGTTTTTAATGACATCATCTCCTGGCTGAATGAGAGAACAGCACCTGTGGATGGACGGTGAGATGGGAACAGGCAAAGTATGATAATTTAGTTATTTCATCCGACATGGAATCAAAATGATCAATAATTAATACTTGAATAAATTAAAGTGAAAAGAAAAGTAGTTCTTTATTTTGTTGGTCCTTCCTTTCCAGTGTTAATTGTGGGTTCCGAATGGAGAGAGTATGTTTTGTGAGAGAGAGATTGAAATTGTATGACGTGTGTTGTTTGTACGATGCCAAGTTTTTCAATTGCGAACTATTGTTTTTTTTTTTTCTGAAGTAACTTCGAGAGTCATCGATTTCATTGATATGATCAATGAAATCATATAAATACAAAGTTCAGAGTTAAAAGGCACATCCCTATTGCTTAGCCTAATGGGAGGAGAACACCCTCACCCCTTACAAAAATGGCTAAGAAAACAGGAATGGAGAAGTTTTAATTAGCTTACATCACAGCATATCATAAAACCATCTAAGCAAATAACAAAAAGGCTTTTACCCCGACCTCCAATGTGGAAGTTTAGCAAGCTTAATTAATTAATTCTTAGGTCCGTTATCCCTGATTATTGATTCAGAACCTATAGATAAAACACTGTTAAAATTAAATTGGCCGATTTGTTTGGATAATTTGCCGGGTAAAATTTTAACCTCCGTTTAATAATTAAGAAATCGGCCCATTAAATTGGAACATCCCCCTTAATTAAGGCTAAACATAAGGAACAAGCATACACCATCAATTAATTTCAGGTCCGAATGAATGCATAGTGTAGTTGTTTTTTTTATCTACTACTTCAAGTTAATCAATTGCAGGTGATAATATTGAACATTTTGTTACTAAGCAATATCAAATAAATTTCTATGATAAATTTAAATATTTTTTCTTGGCAACATAATATTTTTGTGTATTATAATTAATAATTTTTTTCCTTCCATATTTTGCTTTTGCTACTAGGGTTCTTCGTCCTTTTTCTTTGGGCTTTTACAGGCCCACATTAGTCAAGTGTACCGGAGGTTTTGTGCATATAAATCGTGTAATTTTAGAGATGGGCTCCAATACTTAAAACCAAGCAAGCTTCCACCGATCATGAGGCCGTAAAATGCCTTTGGTTCTGAGGCTTTGGGTGCGAAAACCATCTTATGTTTTTCACACCATTGGTGAAACTCTCCTCATTTCACAAGGAGTCCAAAAAGAGAAGGGATCTAATTACCACCATTTTGGTGCCACATCGGTGCCATTAAAATTAAATATCAAATAATTATTATTTAAATTCTTAAATAACAAAACTAATTGAAGAAATATTTTGTAAATATCATCTTATATATGTATACAAAAAATTATATCATTTCGATATTATTTATATAGGCATCAAGCGTTAATAAAATCAACGGACCAAATTTTACAATTTAGACACGTTACTTGATGGCTATTCAAATAAAGTTATTTTTTTTATTTTTCATATACATACAATTGAGATGATATAGAATACATCTAACGGTTCACATTTTTAAATTTATACATAAATAAATAAATAGGCACCATGGGCACCAAAGAAAATGGTAATTGGATCCCTTCTCGTCAAAAAAATGTAGAATTTCATGAAGTTGTTACCCATACAACGGTCTAAACCAGAATTACAGAAAAAAGACTGTAGTATTTTGAATTCTTTTGGATAGAAATAAAACAAAATATTGAAATTATCCATATCAGGATATTTTTTAAAATATCAGTATGTTTTTACAAGTGCTTATTACTTACCAGAACGGATTAAAAATTCAATTTTTTTATGTATATCCAACATAACATGAAATATGTGATCCAACAGTCTTTTATTTTGTTATTTACATTTGTTTTTTTAAATTATTTGAACTTTCATAGTATATAAGTATATATATGTCTATCATAAATTCAGAATTGAATGATTGATTTGTCTGAATAGTTAAGTAGAAAATTGAAAAACCGGACAACTACCAATCATATATAGGTGGCATATGTATTTTCTTTAGAAAAAAAAGTTTGGCATATTTGGCTTCCATTTTAATTACAGATCTCTACAATCATAAATCAAGATTTTGATTAAAAAAATAATGATATAAATGTTTAATAAACTACTTCGAAATTTATTTTTAAATTATTATATATATTACTCCGTTGGGAGTTGGGACTAGCATCCAATGCAGTAGGCATTGATAGTTTGATACAAAAGATACAGAATGATGTAAAATGGGCTTATCAATATTTCAGATGATTTTGAGTTGTACCCTATTATGTCTATCTTTTGCCAAGTGACAGTTTTACATGAGACAAATTGAGACCACCGTAACATCGAGTTGTGACATCACATAATTTGGCACGAGCTGTCCTTGTTTTTGTAGTGTGTTTGGTTGGCGTTGGGTTTGTGTTAATCTAAGAATAGCAGCTGCTGAGAGTAGCATGTAACATTCAAACATAAAATTGCTATTCAGAATAGCTAGGATTAGCTGCTATTCTCCTAACCCAATGAAAATTTAGTTTAGCTTTATTTTGGTTACTAATCTAACGAAAATTTCACTAACTCATCCAAACAATATTTTACTAACTCAAAATAAGTAACTATTATCTCAATTCTCATATTTCCTGAAATATCACTAACCCTACACTATTCTCAATTACTAACTCAAAAAACGTTATTCTTATTCTAATCCTTGCATTGAATTGTAGAAGGATTAGTGTAAGAATAATATTTTTTGAGTTAGTTGTTGAGAATAGTGTGAGGTTAGTGATATTCTGAAAACGTGAAAAGAATGCTAACTTTTTACTATTTCAGGTTAGTAATAAATGTTGTTTGGATGCTAATTTGAGAATAGTGATGGAGATAATCAATAAAATAATAAATTGTTTTTTTATTTGATACTTACAATTTTAGTTTATTTATAATTATTTTATTTAATATTAAAAAAATATTTTGTATTATTATTTACTGTTAATCATCATTTTATTTACTACTAATGAAAATTATTTTGTTTATTAACATTTATTTTGAATGCTCAAAACTTAGTTAAGACTCAAGTACGGTTTTATTCTAATGAATGTTCAAGCTTAGAAAATCCTTTCAACTAAAATGAATGGTATCATTTAATATCATGATAGCTCAAGACTAGTTAAGACTCAATTTGAGAACTGATGTGATCTAGGAAACATCATTTATCAGAATACTGCACCAGCTGAATGAAAACACTCAATCGCAGATGGAGGCAAATTGCAAATAAATTCTACTATAAGAAGCCAATACAACCAATATCCGGTCAAATTAAAAGTATCAAGATTCCCAAAAATTACAACAATGATACCATAAATCAAAATTGGCACCAATCAGTACCAATTGCACTTGCAGAACATGTCCAGTAGTACATAGCAATATGAATCAGCAAAATGAATCGCACCAATCATACGATAAAGAAATATGAATCACACCAATCAGTACCAATCGTAATATTTTAGGTCATGACTTAGCAAAATTATATATAAGACCATAGAAAGGAAAATGATACAATACAAGGCTCAAATCATACCAGTAAAAAAATCTCGGATATAATTGACATAGCAAAAAAAAATGAACCGGTATTGGAAACCTGAATCAAGGAAAGACAGATCGAATTCGTCGCTGAAATCAATATTGGATCAGATCATACCAGATCAGTACCATTTAGTACTAGTACAAAAAGACAAGTGAGAAACAGTAGGCCAAGTCGTACCAGTAATAGTAAGAACTAAGAATAATCAAAGCAGTAAGCAGTAGTGAGAGATCTTTCAGCCCCGATTGCAGTCTCGTTCTTGTCACAGCAGTAAGCATCATGCACACACTGTATCGTTCCCGTCACGACTCTGGAGATTTATGATCGTCGTCTTCATACCTCCGTAACCATGCAAGACAGATCTCTATGGAGTGCTTGTTGGATGGAGAAGACAATACTTTCATGAATTTCACTGCACAAAATCGGAGATGTGAAATTAAAGCCTTCGTCGAATTTGGTAGGGAAAAAACAAGTGAGAAAGTTGTCTGCTCCTGGGAGAGAGAAAGAACGAAGAAGTAAAAAGAAAAAACAACTTTCAATCTTTTTTTATTATTATCGCTGTTTCTACGGTTTAGCGGAATAGCGCTGTTCGATAGCTAGCTCAATTTTCTAATTTGTGTTTGGATTGTAGTACTGTGCAGATTAGTAATGCTATTCTCGGAATAGCGCTAACTTAGAACATCCTGCTTGTAAGACATCCAGTGACGTACAACTATTTCGTGCTTCAGCAATATTCTCTTTCGCGATTTTTTCCCGTCTAATTTTATGCGCAGGATGCTACTCGTTTACGAGCAGCCGATTTGGAGCCTTATACTATACTATTACTTTACTTTTGTTGAATTAATTATTTTTACGCTTGAAATATATATTACTTTGCTTTCTTCGAATTAATTATTCTTTCGCTTGTAATATTACTTTGCTTTTGTGCCAGTAAGAGGAAATTATAAAAAACGATCAAAATTAAACTGATAAAAGACCATGTGTACGGTCAGAAATAAACTTCTTTTTTTGACAAAAGAAATAAACTTCTTTGCTGCCAGCAAGTAGGAATTAAACAGGATCATTCAATCTGATACAGATTATATATGCCTGACACGCCTCAATATTTCGAAATAATCCAAAATAATCAGAGAAGTGGCCATTTCGTGGCTTTTGCATACTGTCAATAGGTGTCGTTCTCAAGATGGGAAGATAACCTTGTCCCCTCAAATGCATGAAAGGTCATTACTTCTTTTAATTCCATCTCCACATGAATTCCAAATAACGCGCCTCCTACCATTTCTCAAACGAATTATGTGTCCTCTCGCACATAGTTTTGAACGCCTGTTTGTTTATTCAAATCCAAGTTTAACACTGCCGCACCTAGCTTGCTTTGATATAAAATCCCATGAAGACCAGAGAAAAACCAACAAGAACTACGGAAAAGAAGGAATATTTGCCAATTATATTTGATCAAAAACACAAGTCATGGGTTTCACTAAAGAGCAAGAGCATCTTGTATTGAGGTCATGGAATGAAATGAAGAAAGACTCTGGTTCCATTGCTCTCAAGTTCTTCCTTAGGTTTGTCTTCTTTACGTACACCTAGATATTATATTTTTTAAATGTATATTAATTATATCTCAGAATTGTGCTTTCATAGTTTTATCGGTGCATATATAATATGTATATATATACCACTATCACTTGCAATACCAATACCATCCATTTCTTTCATACAATGAAATGGAGATGATCTTGTTTAAGACACTTGACACTTAATTGGATACAAATTAGAAAATGCACCTGAAAGACATTCATGACAGTAATTACTGATTAAAGATAGGAGAAAAGAAATAAAATCAATAATTGTTCATTATTGCAGGATTTTTGAAATTGCACCATCCGCAAAGGATATGTTCTCGTTCTTGCGTGATTCAGACTTGCCCCTTGAGAAAAATCCAAGATTGAAGGCCCATGCTATTACTGTTTTTAACACGGTACAGCTTCCAAAATTGAAACATTTTTATTTGACAATATCCTTAGTTTTTCTTGGGACATGGACATCAAAAAAAAAAAAAATCAATGTAGCAATTCTTTTAAATCTTATTTAGTTCACAGACATGTGAAACAGCAATTCAGTTGCACGAGGTCGGAGAGGTTACATTAAGAGAGACAACCATAAAGCGATTAGCTCCAAAACATGCTATGGCGGGTGTAAAGGATGCACACTTTGAGGTAATCATTTGTTTACAATGATATATACCAGTCTGAATTAATACTTCCAACCTGATGATTTAATTAGACGCATTTTAGCAAGGAGGTGTCATGGAAAGTTACCTTTCTGGACTATTTTTTGAGTGCATACCTTTTTGAATTATTTGTGTAATTTCGTCAAAAGTTTAGTGTAGTGGCGGATGCAGGATTTTGATTCGGGGAGCAATTATCGGATTGTAATAGTTTATCGGGTTCAAACTCATTAACTAATCGGATACTAAATAAAAAATTAATAATTTAATATATATTCTTACCGAATAAAATATTATTAAGATAATAATATTTTATATATTAAAAATAACAACAAAACAAAGCTCAAAGTAATAGATAATCAAGAAAGTTTTCATTTACGTAACTTTATATTTTGATATCTTTGCATAATTATTTCATTATATACGATATTAAATATTTTTTTCAATAAAAATAATCAGACAATTCAGGGGGGGGCAAAAAAAATTTCCGAGAGAGGAAAAAGACAAATTACCAAAAGCATTACCGAAAAAACACTATTTTTCAAAATTTAGGGAGGGCACGTGCCCCCGGACAATACTAGATCTGTCCCTGGTTTAGTGCAGTCCTTCTTTGACCTTTCAGTGTAGCTCATACAAGATTTCTCAACTGCATCAGTCAAATATGGATCAACCAGCTACTATATTAAAATAAAAAAACACCATTTATTGAACAAACGCCTCAGCATATATAGTATCAAATATAAATTATAAGTTCAGTTCAGTTATTCGGTTAAGTCCATGAAACGTGTTATTGTGCAAAGAAATAATATACATATAACTGAGGTGAGGGTAGTCATACTGCTTTTATCTTTCTTTGTTTTTTCTTTTTTTCTATTATGTAGACCAGAATGAAAATTTAAGCATGGAAACATGTTTATATACAATAAGTGAATCTTTTTCAAATATGTCATTTAGTTATTCTACTTTCAATAATAAATGGGGAATTGCATGCAGGTCGTCAAGTTTGCACTATTGGAAACGATAAAGGAGGCTGTGCCAGAGATTTGGAGCGAAAATATGAAGAACGCATGGGCAGAAGCTTATGATCAAGTAGCTGCAGCTATAAAAGAAGAAATGAATTTCCTTCCTTCTGCATAAAGGAAAATAAAACTTTTACTTTTGTTTAGTATGTATAAATGTACGTAAAGTACTTAATTTGCAACAGTGAATGCTTTGTATCTTTCTTTGGGGATTTATGATTTTTTTTTTTTTTGCGGTAAGTTTGTGATCTGGTTTTGTATGTTGTCAACTCAGCCTTTGAAATACTTTAAGGATCCAGTGGTATTATGCTGAGATGTAAGAAGATGTTTATTTAAAATCAAATATATATATATATATAGGAAGGTACTATTTGAATCTAGCAATATGCCAAATGCTTGTACTTTTATCATATTTAAAATCGATATAAGAATTACCTGCTATTTTATACTACTTTGTAATTTTCAACATTAATTTTAAATTAATAAAGTATATTCTTATTTCATAATATTTGTTAATTTA
Source organism: Schoenoplectus tabernaemontani (assembly GCA_037127355.1). Taxonomy (NCBI): domain Eukaryota; kingdom Viridiplantae; phylum Streptophyta; class Magnoliopsida; order Poales; family Cyperaceae; genus Schoenoplectus; species Schoenoplectus tabernaemontani. The sequence goes on from CM073745.1 coordinate 17,531,358, forward strand.
CATATTTCAATGTGTTTTTTTTTATTTTTTATTGTTTATGCAGAAATACTTTTTTATAATCATAATAAAATACAAATTATCAAAATAAAAATGAAAAGGGGCAAGAATATTATATATTTGGAATATTTGAGTAATCGTCTATATATTTTAAATAATTCTAATTTTATGTAGATGAAAAATTAATGAAATATAATTATTTTAAATATCATGAATATATATTTTTTAATAGATGCGCGCTTATAGAAGGTTTTTTTTTGTTCATTTTATAATTTAAAATGAAGTATTATGTAATATTTATTTGCAGAAAGAATCATTTGTCATATATAAAATAGTTTTGGGGGAGGGGGATGTTTATCCGAATTAAACATTTGTAAGCTAACTTGTCACAACTCAATAATACGAGGGCAACCTAAACATTACCCCAATCTTTTTTTTATATAGACTATTTTAATTTTTATGAAATTATGTGTAGTTGTGCAGTCAAAATTTTTTATAAAGACAAATAACTTATTTAAATATCAATTTTTAACGCATCTTACTTATGTTTTGTACAAAATTAGCGTTACAAAATATTTATATTGAAGTTTTAATTAGGCTATTTTATAATATACGTAATTAGAAGTAGTTATGTTGATTTTTATGAAATTATGTACAGTTATGGGGGCAAAAATATTAAAAATTCAAACAATATTTTTAAATAGCAGTTTCTAATGTATCTTACTTATGTTTTATGAAAAAATAATATCGTAGAATATTCCAAAAATCTTATAAAAGGCCTTATTAGGAGTAATTATATTAATTTATACAAATTATGTGCGGTTATACGGCCAAAAAATTTGAAAAGATAAAATAAATAACTTGTTTAAATAACAGTTTATAATATATTTTACTTATATTTTATGCAAAATTAGTGTTGTAGAATATTCATATCAAAGTTTTAATTGGAAAAGCTCACAATTGGTATATTTAGAAGCAATATTAATTTATAAGAAATTATGTATAGTTATGCAATCCATTTTTTTGAAAAACTCAAAAAACTTATTTAAACAACTATTTTTAAATGTATCTTACTTATATTTTGTGCAAAATTAGTGTCATAAAATATTCATATCGAAGTTTTAATTAGAAGGTCTTATAATAGACATGATTAAGAGTAATTATATTCACTTTTAATAGACATAATTATGAATGACTATATCAATTTTCAGTATATTATGTGTAGTTATGGGGTCAAAATTGTTGAAATATTCAAATAATTTTTAAATAGCTATTTATAATACATTGTACTTATATATTGAAAAAAATAGTGTCATGAAATATTCACATTGAAGTATTAATTGGACAATTTTATAATAGACATAAACATGATTAAAAGGAAAACAAAAAGTGTGAATGAAAAGAACGTTACTTGTGTATTAATAAGTATCAAAAAAGAATTGAGAAAAACGCCATTTATTTGATGTCCGATGAACTAGGATCAACAAAATGAAGATGCAATTAAAAGATCCTGATGGTCATATCAGAAGAGGAAAAAAAAGAAGAAGATCCTGATGGCAATATCCAATTCTCCACTAAGCAACTATATAATGTCAACAAAATCTGGAGAATCAAGGAGATATAAGAGGGATTTTTATATAACATTTGAATATCCTTACTTTATTTACTATTTATTTCTTTCTAACCAAACCTTATTATCCCAGACTGACAGCCAGCAAAAAGTACCGTATTATTATTAATGTGTTCCACCCTTTGTTTGTTGTTGCGCATGTAAAGAGCCGTTGTGAAAAGGACTAACCTGCCATACTGGGCCAGTGACCCGCGGGCCGAGAATGTGATAGAAATAGGCGTATAGTGGTCAAGACTCAAGAGGATAAGGATTCAGGCATTCAGCTAATACAGACTATACTACAGTATACAGTGCCAATGACTGGGACGGATGATTCTATTTTATGCTTCTACAGGGGCAGACGTGCAATTGCCCCGACAAATAGTGAGGGTTTTGCGAACAAAAAGCAGCAAGAGAATAGAGGCTATACTGGAAATAGAAACGAAGGAACCAACTCCCATGGCGATCACGAACTTTATCCTGACAGTAGCTGGCATCACGGCGGCCGTGATACTTCTAAGAGGAGATGTGAAGCAGTCCGCCACCATATTCCGGCGTAACATCCGCCACATCCGCCAGTGGCTTGAGGAGGAATCCACCTCCGCCGCCAAGTAATTTCTCTTACTTCCTTTTATCTGAATTCGATTCCATGTCTCTCGTAGGTATGAGAGAAGTCTAGAGCTAGACCAGATAACTCCATCGGGAATGAAATCGTAAAATCGTAATCATATTCTGAAATTTCTGAGATGTCTGAAGATATAATGGAATTATGGAGAATTAGCGGTTTTTTCATTCTGTTTTCATGTGGTTCTTTTTCTTATTATACTTGGAGCCTTTAAATTGTGGAACTGATTCCTACAGCGCACGGAGCTAATCATGACTAGACTATCAGATTCCATTTTATTTTATTTTATTTTTTGTATTTTTCTTGTTTAAAAAAAGCTTTATCATAATGCTCAAAGGCTACTTAGGTTCAAAGGCGATTTTGTTGTAAAGGTTAGGCTTTAATACTGTCAGCTATACAGATAGGTAACGCTGGTAAGGAGTTGAGCCAGCTAGGATACATAATAAAAAAATTATCTCACTAACTGTATTAAATTGTATATGGCTTCTATATGTTTGCAAATGATTAGATGCATGACCAGGCACCAATGTTGTTAACTTCAACACGTTTAATGTTAACTATTCATTAAATTTTATCGGGAATGTTGGGGCTTGGCCATGGTGCAATGCAAACTCTAGGTATTCACTTTTTGAAATCAGAATGGATGATCCAAATAGTTCAATTTGATTCTTATTTAAAAGTTAACTCTTTTACAATCCATGTTTTTTTTCCTTTAGAATTTCTTTACTATTTCTTGGATTGCAAATAACATTACATTCTCAAACAGAGAAGACTGACTTTTTGTTGCTTCATGGTTTGATGATGCTGAAGACAATTTTATGTTATTATGATAATATTTAGGTCATAACAGTGAGTTACTAATGGGAGACTTGGAGTATATTCATTATTTTTTTTTCCCAATCTAATGAGCTGATTGAAAGAGAAAATAATTTGAAAAGCAGTTCCCTACGAAACACTGAATTCAAGGTCACATTGCAACGCTTGGATTTGACCCAGACCTCGCTTGGGAAAAAAGTTGGGAAAAAAAAATTGAGTCTGATTTAATGTTTCATTTCCCGTATGAACAGTAAAAATCAGTTTAAATAGTATATCATGCCAATTCCCACCTTGTGAAATCAGTTCACATACTATATCCATGCCCATTCTCACCTTGTGGCCGAACAGGCCCTAAAAGTAATTAGTAATGTATGAATGCCTAGTGCTGAGGTTCGCTGCAGTGCACATCATTGTAAATGTTAGGCTTTAATACTGTCAGGTATGGTTAGGGCTGTCAACCAATTACGTTTCTGAGGCCAGAATGGATGATACAAACAGTTTAATTTGATTCTTATTTAAAAATTAACTCTTTTGCAATCCAAGCTTTTTTCCTGTAGAATTTCTTATTAGTTCATTGGATTGGGAATAACATAAGATTCTCAAATAGAGAAGAATGACTTTTTGTTGATTGATGATTTGGTGATGCTGAAAACAATTGTCTTTATTTTATTTTATTTTTAAATAGGAAAAGTGGAAAACAATTCTATGTTACTCATACAATATTTAGGTCATAACTGATCAGATTTGCTAATGGGAGACTTCAAGTATATTCATTCCCAGTTTTTTTTTCCAGTCCAACGAGTTAATCAAAAGATATATAAAATAATTTGAAACATTGATTCGAAGGTTGAATTGCAACGATTGCATCTGACACAGACCTTAAAAGTAATGTATGAATGCCTAGTGCGCTCGCTGCAGTGCTGCATATCATAGTGGCCTAGCTCTATTTGTTTTCTGTTGTTAACCATATTATGTAAAAACTGTTTGAGTTGTTTCCAAACTGTTTCCAACTCGGTTAGATTTCTTGTGCACAGTTCATCAATAGTATGCTCATTTAATGTGATTGTGTTTTAATTTATTTTTTGAAACTTTTTTGTTATCTTTATTATTTGCTTATTTGCTTCTTTGTCTGTTTACAGATCAGTGGAGAAATCAGTACCTAAGGAATTAAATTCCCAAGCTGTCAAAAATGAAATTCCAAAGGATGAGAAGAAGAATACCTAAATCTGCTTCCTGTAAATGCTCGTGGTTGCCATCTGGAAGCTTTGTAAATAAGTTTTATCTTTTTATGTTGATATTCTTACAAAATCCATGACACATTAGGTTGATATTTTGTTATGTTTTATTTAGATGATGTTAATCAATTGAATTTCCCACTATTTGAATACAATTTAGTGGAGGGAGTTGAGACTGGCTAGCGGTTAGCATCGACTTCATTTTGTAATTGTACTAAAAAGATCGTATTCATTATAAAACTGATAATCAATAAAGCAATAATCAAAATAGAAGTTCTCAACTGCTGCTCTTTTATGGTTCGGTAGGTCGACGACTTCTAGTGTGACGAATTGTGAGTACAGATTCTGCCAGGCAATGCAGCGTGAGTGCTTGACGTCTATTGGATCGATCATATTAAAATTCTTGCAAAATCAATCCAAAAGTCAAAATCCTTCCAACAAGGGCGAATGCAGAGTAGGTCAGGGATTAGATCTTTTAGATTTTGAAAAATAATTATTTTTAATATTTTTTTTGCTAATTTGATCTGTAAATTTAATTTTTAACCACTTCTGATTATTTAATTATTTTTATTGAGAAAATTTTATTTAATATCATATATAATGAAATAATTATATAAATACTTCAAAATATAAAGTTTGTAGAGGAAAATTTTCTTCATAGTAAAAATTCGTTCACGGAATTCAGATATTTCTTATCATCGTAATTCTCTCTCTTCTTTTCTCAACAACAGCGCTAAAATAGTTAATTTGATTAAGAACGAAGTTAGTACAAAACATATTTTAGTTCATAAGGTGTTTGACGAGCATAATTTTATCAATGTTGTGTTTTCATATAAAATTCATTACTTTTGAATTCAGTTTAATGCAAAGTCAAGTGGTAAAAGAAAATTCAGATTGTAAGTTTGTTTTTTTATGAACCTCAATATATACTCAATAAAATTAAAATTTATAATCTAATGTGTAATAGCATCACTTGTGAAATATATATGTTTCAGCGATTTGGATTCATCATTGGAAATCAATCGGTATATTTGAACTTACAGGGCAGCCTGGTCAGCTTGAGCATGCACTAGCATGTGAAATTGAGTTTGGCTACCTACAAATTAAATGTATCTGTAGTTTCTGAAAATTCGAATTTGCTTAAATAATATTATATTACATTACATTGATACGGGTGATGATTTTTAAAAATATAAAAATTCAGATTTTATAAAAAAAATAAAAGAAACAAGAAATAAAGATAATTTAATAATTAATATAAATTTTAATTATGTAAACAAAATTATTGTAAAACAAATACAAAATTAAGAGGAAAGTTGGTATTCGGAATTTAAGAAAAAATGATATTCAAAATTGAGAGGAACTTAAAAAATAAAATAATTGGAATAATTGTACTTTTTTAACTTCAATATAAATAGTAATATTATTTGAAAAATAACTCAATTTGATTGTTGCTATTGGCTCTAAAAATTTTGAACCGTTATATAATCATAAAACTTAGATGTTTAATAAAAAGTGAGATTATGGAAGCTCCCGAGGTTTGCATTTGCAACATTCCAAGATTTGAAGTTATTTTCATATTTCATCTCCATAATCATCGCTTTTATTTCAAATAATTATTCCCGCCGCCAACACCGGCCAACAAAAAAAAATAATAATTCAGATTACATAAACCCAATTAAGAAGGGAATGCATCTTTTTTTTCTTATATTCATAACTCCATAAAAAGTACATCGTTTTAGAACGAAAAACTTTGGACGTCAAAATGCAATTTTCATAATTCAAAGACATCATATTCACATTTGTCTTAGACAGGAGATATAAATATTCTTTCAATATATCAAATTTTGTATCTTCAATATTCAAGATTTCAAATTACATTATTCTGAAGGATGTTAGAGGTTTTAAGAATTTGTCGGCAAGCCTAGCACAGATTCTGATAGAGCACTAATTTGAAAAAAAAAATAATGATGTTGTTCCATGATCTCATTAAAAATTAAAAGATTTCATGATTTCTACTTACTCAATAAAACACAGATCTTTTTCATTATTTTTTTCAAAATAAAGTAGGAGAGAATATTTGATATGGAAAATTTTCTAAAATAATTACATTAAATTAATTTGTTATATCGAAATAATAAACGGATGGGTTCCAATTTATTATCGGAAATAATTATTATCGGGTAATCTGATAAATTAAAACATCAGCTCCACTTTGGGCTGCAACTACTAATTCGATTGAACTAACTAGCGTTTGAGTTTTATTTTTATTTGAACTAAATCAAAGTTGAGTTAAATCGAACTATACAAACTTAATTATTTTAATTTTTATATTTATTATAAATAATTAGAGTTAAAATAATTAATATTTTATTAAATTTATATTAAAATTAAAAAATAACTAATATTTATTAATTTAATAATAAGTTAGCATTATCTTATTAATTTTATAATATAATAAGTACATTATTACAAATTTTATTGAATAAATAATTAAATATATGTAAATAACTACATATCAAAATCAAACTATTACGATCCAAACTAATCAAACTCAAACTAAAATTAAATCAACAGAACTAATTATAAATTTTTCTTACAACCGCGACATATGCGGAGGCTTTGGTATGGAGATTTTTTTAAATAAAATAAAAAAAAAAATGAAAATTTTCCATTGCCGGGATTTGAACCCGGGTCGCCTGGGTGAAAGCCAGGTATCCTAACCGGACTAGACGACAATGGATTTGTGTTTTATTGCCAATTAATTACTGGTATTGTTGAGAGACCAGATCCGATATAAGTTATCACGTTCTAATAAAAAGGAGGAGCGTTGTTTAATTAGCAGCAAAATATTGAAAGCATCCAACAATTAGGAAAAAAACGAGAATATATATTTGTTGATTTATTTTTTGATGGTCCCTAATCCCTATAAACCGATGGGAAAAGAAAAACAAATTTGTTCCTCCTACTTAAAAAAAAATGTTTTCTTTGGTACGAAAGAAGTTCCTCAGCAAAAGTCTCCATATTTATGGAAATAAATCCTCTTTTCGCCGAATCCGCGAACAAGACTATGTTCGCCGAGATCTAACAGTTTAAGTTCGTTTCATCCTTTTCGAGATTCGCGCAGATGATTTTCAATGATTTTCGACCATCCGATAGTGCGAACAGGATTCTGTTCGCAGCTCAGAATAACGATAGATTTGGACCCCATATTTATGGCTTCTAATAGGAAATTGAGAAATGCTGGATAGCCACAACATTCTCTACATTGTTAGCAACTTGATGCGGGGATTTGGATTAGTTCAATAATCAACGCTTTCAGTTCTTGAGAGTTGGGACAATTTATTTTTACTAATGAAGATATCCGCTCTTCCACGCGGACATTTATAATTTAATTTTTAACTACAATCAATAATTATGCTCTTCAAAATTAATAAAATTTGTTTGACAAACAATATTTTTCATATTATTTACATCATTTCATAATCATGTAATCAACTACATGAGAATACAAATAAATATATGTAGTAAAATATTTGATAAGATACAATATACAACACATAGCAAAGAAGAGCCGCCACCTCCATCTCTCTTATTTCCCTTTCATCTCATTCAATTCTTGCGTCTATTATAGAATAAAAATAAAAAGATTTAGAAACTTAAACTTGAAAGGGCACAATGATCAGAGGGAAGAGCGATAATTGCTCAAAGTAACAGTAATATATCTAATTTAATAACTAATACTGTATATTGATAATTATCAGTAATCTTAACAACAAACCAAATTAAGCATTTCAAGAATAAGTACAGCCTAAAACCTTATATGTAAGTCCATAAATCAAAATACTATTTTCTCTTCAGTTTTAAAGTGTGAAATGTACCTTTACAAGCTTCACGTAACTGCTCCAATCCTGTAAAACCATGGAAAACAACAACAATTAAAATTTGTGTTGTTGCATTTGTTGGAACAGATGACAGTGGTACAGAAATAGAAAAAATATATAAAGTTTCTGATTGTAGCTTTCAGCCATAAAAAGTACAATATATTTGGTTCAAGCATAGTAGTACAGAAATTTCTTTGGCGGAATGAAAAATCAGTTTTTACCAGGATACAGAACATTAGAAAAGATATTAAAGCAAGCAAAAAAGGAATGAGAGGTATCTTGAATCTATGCCAAGCAGGATGCTTATATATATGATTAATTTTAAGTATTTTGCAGTCGATGTAGCCTACAACATTACAAGGTTGATTTAAATTTCCCCTTGTACCACATATGACCTATGTATCAAAAGAAACTTTTAATTCATACAATCAAAGCCTCAGATATATTATAAATTTATAATCACAGCTATCTCAAAAAAAGAAATAAAAGTAAAATTGTAGGCGGTGTTGCTCGACGTCGTTGCTATACATGAGAGGAGGTTATTGAAATTAATTATTATTAATTACAACATATATGTGCTTATATGTAATAAATATATATTATATAATGGACTGTCAAATTATATCCGTTATGAAGTGATCAAATTATGTATTATTAATCGGGTTTAATATGTGTCATAAAAAGTAGATCATTTAATGTGTAGAATGCGTATTAATAACTTTATGATTTAGTGATGGTCTAAATTATATAAAGTTTGATAATAATACAATTATGTTATTGATCTCTGGAGAATACAATTATAGATAGTTTTCTGATTAAGCAGCAAACCCATTAAGAGAGATTTGAATTTGATATGGATCCGCTAAGAAATAACTGCTCTCAGTTATGAGTGTCTATTATATACAGGGAGATTGTTAGTTTTCGAATCAATTTTCTCATTCTCTATTTTTCTGGCACATTTTCATTTTCCAACAGAATTCATCTCTCTTTAAGACAGAGTTCCAGAAGAAAAGAAACTGTCCGCGCTGGTCCTCTCAGTCACTCCATCGGATTAGAGGAAGATCGCTAGAAGTCTTAAATCAGTCTGGTGATCAACGTGATTGTGTCTCTCTGGAAGATCGACAACATGGATCAATATAATCTAATTTATGATTAAACGTTCACTAGAGGATCACGACCATAAAGAAATCCTAGTAGAGGTTGATCGTCGTTGTTGTCGGTGGCTGGACGGAGGTGCTGTACATTGGTGGTCGGAGGTGCTCTACAAGGTTGTTTGTAGAGAAGAAGGAGAAAGTGAGGGAGGGGAGAAGAGGAGAAGAGAGGGGGTGAGGTGGAAATTTGTTCAAAATGATGTTTGAATCCAACAAGGACATTTTGTTTTCATTAAAAATGATTAGTAATACTAAGCAGAAAAATCGAATGACAAATAGTTTCCAAAATATTGTATGTTTTTTCTGGGTTGTTGCAATAGTGTTGTAAATAACAAAATATAGTTAATGGATAAATGAGACAACACTAAGTGATTAATTACTATGTGATCGATTAATTAAATTTTTACATATAATTTATCATTTTTAATATATGAAAATATAAATAGTTCTAATAAAAGTCAGTTATTTACTCACTTGATAATATTTTTGTTTATTATTTTTTAATTATAAATAAATTTTAAATTATTGAAATCATGATGTTTTCAATCATTTTGAAAAGAAATATAATTTCATGAATGTCCAATTGAGTAAAAAATTGAAATCAAATTAAAATTAATGAAGTGCATTTTATACAAAGTGTTTAATTACAAAATTAGAGTTCAGATATAATTTACCCATCGATTATAATTAATTAGCCAATTAATTTGTCTTCACGACCATCTTTTACAACACTGATTGCAAAAGAACAAAAAGGAAACAAAAAGGAAAGGACTCTTTTTCCTGATTACTGTATATCGGAATATGGTTACTTAAGTTCCTGGCAAAAGGGAGTATCAAAGTTAGTTGAAAGAAGTATATAAAAATAAAATATAATTTTGATTCAATAAACGGTGCACATCTCGTAAACTTGACAAAATTAAAGGGAATGCGCTTTCTATAAGCTTGACATTTGTGCTAGTATGAAATGAATTCAAGATTTAACAAAATGAAAGAAAGTGTTTTCTTTATTTGCTTTGACAAGACCTTCCCAACAGGAGACCTTCCCAACAGAAGACTAACGAAAAATGATTTCTTTTTCAGACATTTTTTTAAAAACATCCTTATAATATATATTTTTAAAAGAAAATAGAAAATATAGAAGAAAAGGTAATAATAAAGTGTTTTTCTTTTAGTTCCTTCGCGTATCAAATTTCCCACAACTACAAGGGGTCGAGCGCGTATGTGCCGAGCAATTATTTTGCAATATTGACCCTTGGAAGCATTTCCCGCGCAACACCAGAGCGTATATTGCTCTCCTACGAAATGCATGCATGTAAACGGGTCAACAACTCACCATCCTGTCATCCTGGTTGCAGATTTTGCTATGGGCGCGCTTAAACTTTATCTGGTTTATTTTAAAAAAATTATTAATTGACTTTGACTACTTCATAATTTCATTAGCTTTTTCTATTAATAATTGTGTGATATGAATGTGTTAAAGAGAAAAAAAAAGTGAAATTCCAATTTAGTTAAATATTTAATTCAGAATTCAGGGAAATAAAATTTTGACTTCTTCTAGCATGAAAACTCTGAATCTTTTCAGAGATAATTCAAATTTTAAAATGAACTAATTGTTAGATGGATTTACTAAGTGTGATAAGTAAAAAAATTGATGGATTTTTTTATAGAAAAAAGAACGTGATGTAAGAAGTAAGTCAAGGACGTAGTAAAATTTTATACAAATTTAATTTTTTAATCATTGAATAAGTATTATTCAATTATTTAATTAACTTAATTGATTTTCAAATTAACTATTTTTTTTTGAAATAGGGGCGGCCATTAGAGGGGCCAACTAACCCTGAACATTTAAAAAGAAATGCTTTAAATTCAAAAGAAGTTTCAAAACTATATTTGATTTTCAAAAAAATTGTGATGATAATATTGTATCTATCCTAAAATATTTTTGCCATCTCTATTTAGAACCTGGCTCTGCCCTGCTTAGAAATTCTATCAATAATAACGAACAATGTATAATCTTTTCTGAATTAAATGTAGAACCTTAGCATTTTAGTTTAATAAACTTTGTGTTGGTTTGTTGACAGTGAGTACTTGCCATTGTTATCAGTGTGTAGCAATTGACCACTTCGGTCCGGCTCCTGTCCCTGGTTCTAAATTATATAACAACATTCCTGCTAAACTCATTAAACTGCCACACGAATAGCTACGAAATTTCAACCACGGTAAGTTGGCTTCCTTCCAGAGCACCTCTGAAATTCTCGCATAGAGAGAGATCGCCAGAGCACAGAACAAACCAAGTTGACTTCTGTTCTCTCTCCTTCTTCCTCCATCCCTCTCTTCTCTTCAGCTTCTCTTCCAATGGCGAGATCAAGCGCTGTGGACATGGAGCTGAGGCAATCATGCAAGGCGGCGATCGCCGGCTCTGGCGGCAAAGAGGAAGAAATCGTTATCTCCATTCGTGTTGCCAAAGGCCGTAGCATTTTTGAGAAACTTGGCCGCCTCGCCGAGCCCAGGGTTCTCGCTGTCACCAGTACATGCCTCCTCTCTCCATCTCTCTGCATCTCTAGCTAGTCCCTGTCATTTGTTCATGCCAGTCGTTAGCATTACGCTTCTCTCAGACTTTATATCAAACACATGTCGTTCAAGATTTTATCTTGTGGAGAAGTGAGCTTGTTTGAAGTAACAAGAGGATCACACTCGAGTAAACCGTAGAAATTACCTGCTACTGGATGTTAGAATTAGCGGTCATGTAAACCATACAAATCACCTGTTCGCTACTTCTCTTGGGATTTCATAATTACTTTCTTTCCTTGTGTTCGAAATTTCTTTTTAGAAATCAACTGGATTAAACGAATGGATGCATATATATTCAATCAAAATTTTCGTGCTTTGCCCCAAACACAGTATAATTTCTAATGCCGTTCCCATCTGGTTCATACTGGTTTATCCCCAGTTCTCACATAAACTTATTTAAGGCGAAATTGGATAAAGTTGAGAACAATTGAAGCTTTATTGCACATATATATGTTGGGTCAATGAGTAACAATAAATGATTGACCAAGGGTTAATTGGGCCGGCTTGAACAAATGGTGATAGTGACATGTGATAAATCTCATTAATAAAGTATCTTTATGTCGTATTTGACTGAAATTTTTATGTATAAAGAGTGTTAAGATTTCAAGATTTTCAAATATGTCACATCATTATTTTTCTTTATCATTGATTTTGTTTAAATTTTTTATCTACTTGAATCCAAAGATTCATAACTTCATATATAATTTTTTCTCTCCTCATTTAAAATAGTGTATAATATACTTAAGGTGAAAAATAACTCTTAAAATGATCCAACTATTTTATATGATTCTTTATAGATTATCATGTGTTTAATTATATTATTTATTATAATGATAATTATTATTATAATTATCATTATTATTAGCATCTAAAAACATTGTGTCTAAAATTTTTTGAATGTGAAATTTTATTAAACATATTTAAAAATTTATATTGCTTAATTATTTGTTTTAGAACTATATCGTCATGGTGAAGCCCAGTTACAACCCTTGTTTCATTAATGTGTAATTTAAATTCAATTTTTTAATAGCTAAACATTCTGCACGGAGTGGAAAGACCAAGGCCTTCATTCGAGTGTTAAAGTATTCATCAGGTGGTGGACTTGAGGTCATATTCTATTTTTCTAATTTAAATTAATTGGTTATAAGTTTTGCATTTTAAGAACAACCTGTCTATCATTATGAGGTTATCAACTGTAGAAATGATCCTTACTAAGAGTATATTTAGTCAATCAAGGTTACTTTTAAAAGCAAATAAGGCATACTTGTTCTTGATTCTGGTTTAAGCTTGGTAGTGGCATTTACAGGTAAAGAATGGTATGCAATATACCATCTTTGAACCAAAAACAAAAGGTATATTATTATTCAATAACAATAACAATAATGATATGATATTAATTCTATTAATACAACAACAAAATTAGCTCGGGTTTCATTTCCATAATAATAATTATTATTATTATTGCTGCAACTTTTGTTATTGTTATTATTGTGAAGTACAGTAGGTCAGTAGCACACACTATTGAACTTAACATTTCTCTTTTATCTTATTATGTGCAGCCAGGAAAATTGTACAAGCTGAAACACCTGACAAAGCTGGAGGTTGTCGCTAATGATCCCAGTGGATGTACATTTTTTATGGTACCTCTTCCATCCTCATCAGATTCAACTTTGTTTGCTGATGATTATTATATTATTTCTTCTGGCATTGAAAAAGTTCCAATGAATTCATTTGCTTCAGCATAACTTTATTTCAAATTGTACTTATTGTAGGGTTTTGATAATATAAGGAGCCAGAGTGTAGCTCCTCCTCAATGGACAATGCGCAATATTGATGACAGGTACCACCATGAAAAATAAACTAAGGTTACCAAACTACTCTGTACTTATCATTTTGTATATTATTGTTAAAACAAATTTGTAAGTTTTGGAATTGGATCTTCAGCAATAAAAGTTGTGGTGAACCAAAAAAAAAATGTTGTGGTAAACCGCTGGTAAACATTCCAATGGCAAACTTCAGTACTGCTGCTGCACCAGTCAACTCTCTACTACAGTGATACTAGATGTGCATCTATTTTATTTTCCAATAATTGGCTGTTTGTCTTTGTACCTAGTGACAGATCCAACATGTCATGTGAGGAAGGAAACAAGGTTAAATAAGCGAAACTAATCACTATACATGGCATTATAGGGATTTAAGCCCAGGCATGCTCAAATTATCAAAGGGACATAACAGCTTTTGAAATGTGCACAGGCCTAGGCTCGCCCATGTCTAGGTCCATCCTGTTTGTACCGGGTTTATTTGTTTTACTTGACAAATTATTATTGTTGGTTGGTATTGCACTTGCACATATTGACTTTGGTTACCTTTTGTGAGAAAAATTTAGGAACCGTTTGCTATTTTGCATATTGAACTTGTGCAAGGAGATATTGGCTCGACTACCAAAAGTTGTTGGGATTGACATTGTGGAACTTGCATTGTGGGCAAAGGTGTTCTTCTGTTCTCTTTGCCTCTTGTTTTCTTACGCCATGCACATTAGATATTATTTCACTCTGCAACAGTGCGGACCTCTTAAGGGGCGGAACTGGGCTGCAATCCCCCTGCCACTTTGAAAAAAATAAAAGAGGTTATAGAAACAGTGAGTAATTTATCTGTTGGGCCATTCAGTACCCACCACCTCCTAGCCCATGAATTTGCTTCTCCTTCCTAGCCCTTGATGCCCCCCCCCCCCCCCCCCCCCCAAGATTTTTGGTGAAGCTCCACTATTGCTCTGCAACTATTTGAATTGGCAATTTTAGAGACTTTGGCAGTTTATTGCACCTTTCAGGTTTGTAGAGTTAATGTGACCTTGACTGGAATCTAAATCTTGAACTAAACATAAACATAAACACAACAGAAGTATCTAGACAATATTTATATACATTTTGAATTTTTGATGTTACCACATCCTGTGTTTATTTATATACTTATTTATTTAGGTTTCCTGTCTGATATGTTTGTTTAGGATAACACTCCAGCAGTAACTACACAAGTTATCACAACTGAAGAGAGCAATGAAGATGGAGCGACAGTGACGGTAATCACAGAAAGAGAGATGCAAGTAGTGAGTGTGGAAAAGGATCTTCTTGTTTCTCATGCTGAGGAGGAAGAAGAAGATATGGAATCTATGGAATCCCTTCTTGGCACGTAGGTCTTTTTTATTTGTTTCTGTAAAGAATAATTTGTTGTTCAAATAGTATTTTCAATAACTAGCACATAATCTGAAGATAATGATGTACATATGTGTTGAATAATCAAAACTACATTCTGCACCATTCTAGTAAGTGGAAAAGATGAAACCTACTTCCGGAAACTTGTATATCTGGTGCATACCATCTGTCTGCAATGATAATAAATTAATTATTTTGATTTTGCTTAAATATAGATATCTTATGGGGATTGGTGAAACAGAGGCTTTCTCTGAGAGAATGAAGGAAGAACTCCTTGCCTTGGAAGCAACGAATGTGTATTCTCTGTTAGATATAGAACCCATTGTGGATGAGGTGCCTATCTTCATATTCAGTTTTGGATTTTTCATTTTGGCTTGTTTTGTCTAATCCCATGCACCATGGTAAATTCAGGTTTTTCTTAGTATGTTTGAAGGTAATACTGTCAAATTGAGGCTTTATTTGCATAACTGTGGAATGTTTTATTGGGATATATTGAGGATCAAGTAATTAGATTTGTTTTCTAAAGTTGTTGCTTTTAGATCTGGTCAACTCTAATTATTGTGTATCAAGAAATTTTTATTTAATATCAATGAGAAGTCGGAGGATTAGTGGGAAACACAATTGAGCTACTTCGGATAAAAAAAGGTTTGGAGAATGTGAACATGAAAATACCTTTGCATTCAGAATAAGATGATTGCAATAATTTGGACTTTTCAGGTAGTACAGGGATTGGATGTGACTACACTTTGCATAGATGACATAGATGTATGGCTTCAAATTTTCAATGTCAAGCTTCGGCATATGAGACAAGACATTGCATCTGTACGTTCCTTTCTAGTGTCGCATAAAAAACTTTTTATGTTACCAATGGCGTGATGAATATCTGGAAATTTCAGCACATCGAAGGAGTTAAGACCAGTACCAAGTCACTAATCGCATTAGCATATCAAAGAAGAATTATAAATTATCTTATATGCAGCAGAAGTGTTACAACAAAGTACAAGTGTATTGCTGTTTAAGAATATCTTTAAACAGAACTCCTATGGATAATAGCTTTCTGAATTATTTTAGATTGAATCAAGGAATAACACCATGGAGTTGTTATCTGATAACTGTAAAGTTCTAGTTGACGAGCTGGACAGGCTGCTCAATTACTTGCATGTTCCTCCTGAGGTACAGCCTACAATTTCAACAAACAAAGTATTATCTATTGGAGAAATTGACTATACTTATTGTGATACAAGGACATGGTTGGCTGAGTGGTTTTGGAAAAAGGTTGGAATCTAATGGCAATGACTTAACTTGATAAGCTTAATAATGTTTTCAAACAAAGTTTACAGACGTGTTAAAGTGATAGATTGGTTGTGTATTGAATGTCATGTAATTCCGATGTAATTTGGTATCTACATCAATTGCGAATAAGTATGGACCAGTGTCAGGTTCTTTGAAGAAAGATGCATAAAATATAGATTATATCCCAACTGCAGGATTTTCAAATTAAGTTATTTTTTATTTGTGCCAAGATTTGCGAGCTAATTGCATTGTTTATCGATCTCAACCCTTTAGGACTTCTGAGAAATTGGCTTTCATTTCAGAATTAGGAATTGAGGCTTAATTGCATAATGTGTATGCATCTTAATTTTTTTATTCTCAACAACTTGCAGCATGGTTTAAATTGTTTTGAATCAATGGCACAAATGATTGTCTACTAGTGTATTTGCCAATTTTGTTTTTTTGGAACCCTTTCTCTCATAATGATAACTGGAACTCTTGTTATGTGCATAACATATTATTTTTTCATATTATGTCATTTGAATTTTTGCTCTTGGATTTCAGTATTCTGCCATATTAACTACTAGATCATTTGAAGAGAAACAAATACTTAAACATGTCAAAGCTTGTGAATGGTTGTCTGGAGCTCTTCATAGTTTTGAGGTCTCCAACATTGACCCATGTTATGCCAATATGCGAGCCGTATGTCCTTTTTATCTTTTGTTGGGGAAAAGTTTAAAATCCAGAAAAGGAACACAGATATATTCAACCTCTGTCATGCACTTCCTTAGTAAGTACTGCTGCTAGTTAGCCTCACTTTTTATATAATCAAAGAGGCTGTTGTCATTCTGAGATAGTATTTCGATTTTCAGGTCATTGTATGCGCAATGAACTGTTACCAATTTGCAAAGTGTTTCTCATGGCTTCAGTGCCAACAAGGGTCATTAAGGTTTGAATTGTGGGTACCAAATGACTGATAATACTTCAAAAGGTCAAATGACTAACATGTTCATTTCCAAGTTTGTAAAATGTACCTGTTTTAATCAAATATGCAATTTTTATCAATGCTCTCCCTCTGATTTATCTTATACCTCTTCTAATGTGTCAATAGAGACTCTTTGATGAAGCTTGTTCTTTTACTACTGCTACTTTGGCATCTCTTGTTTAGACGATCAAAGGTTAAAACCCCTAAATTTCGCTTTAGCATTGGTGCTGTACCACACTGATGCTATGTTGGTTGTAATCTTCATAGGTTAGGGAACGACATGAGGAGCTGGAGAAACTTAAAGCTGTATTTGTCAAACGGGCAATAAATTTCCTCAGAAATTATTTTTCTACTTTGGCCGATTTCATGTTAACTGACAAGAGCTACTTTGCTCAGGTATCTTTATTATTATCTCAAATAGTAAATGAAGAACTCCCTGCAGTCATTTTTTTCTTCATTGTAATTTGTGTAATTCTTGCTAATATTTTCCAATGAGCTGAAAGGAGGAATCGAAGGAAAAAAACTTCTCAGTCTCTTATTTAAAATTTAGAAACTTTTAAATAAAATTTCTGAAATTTAAAACCATGATAATGCTATGTTTTACACAAATTGTTTCTTTGAATGAAGTTTCATGGGCAGCTCAAGCGGCCGGATCATGCTGATTTGAGGTTCAAGTGCAGAACTTATGCACGACTTCTGCAACACTTGAAGGTTCCTACGTCTGTCGCAGTCTGTTGCTCTTAATAAGTTTCATGTTCTTCCTTTTCGCTTCCTACCTCTTATCCAATTATAATACTATGTTAGAGCCTCGATAAAAGCAGCTTAATACCATTGCGGAAAGCATACTGTCAATCACTCAATTTGCTTCTTCGGAGAGAGGTCAGCAGATCATCATAATTCATTAATTTGATTTGATTTTTTCTGTTTTTCTTACTGATTCAGTTCTTGTACCTTCTGCCAAACATGGACGTTCAATCCATTTAAGCTATGATTTAAGATTGAGCCGGATTATTGAAACATGTTGGGTAGTGGTTGCTTGCAGACCTCACCTAGCTCTTATTTTTGCAATGAAGCATCATACCATCCAATATAGTCTTTGTTTACTACAACTGGGTAACCAAAGTTGAATTTAACCCCACTCAAGCTAAATAACCGATTGTTGAGTTAAGCCTCAAAATTCTTGTTTCACATGATCCAGGCACGTGAATTTTCAAATGAGCTGCGCTCAAGTACCAAGACACCTAGAGTCACTTCTGCTTGGCTTGAAAGTTCAACAAATTCCAATGATACGTCCATGGTTTCTGAAGCTTATTCCAACATGCTCAAAATATTTATTCCTCTGCTTGTGGATGAGGTTATGTTTAAACATATTGCAAATTGTTGTTAGATAAATTTGTATGCACCTTTCTGTTACCGAGAAGCTGTAAACAATAGTGAAGTAAAAATTAACTAAACTATATGAGTAGATAACCCCCCATCCCTCAACACACAAACTTCAACAAAAAAAAAGCATGGAGTTACATGCTTTAATTTGTCTGAGGTGTATATGAATTGGTTGTTGGTTGTGCTGTCTCGCAGAGTTCATTTTTTGCCCATTTTATGTGTTTTGATGGGATTGACAACAAGGATGATGATGATGATGATCTTGGAATTATGGATCCAGATGGAAACGATGACAAACCAGGTTTGTTTTCTAATTTTTGCAATAAACAATTTATGATCTATTTGTACATTACAAACATCTTTTAGTGTCATGCAAATTGTTTTCTGTTAAATGTTTCTTTACTTATTCCATTCACACAGATACCACTTCCTCGGAATTAGATGCACTAAATGAAGGTCTCAAAGATCTACTAGATGGCATTCAGGTACAAGCATCAAAGTTAATGGGGTGACTTAACCGTCATGGACTCATCGTATTAATATACCATTTTGATCCCAACATAATGCTAATATGATATGATATTTCCTTTGCATTTTCCATTTTCTGGTGAGTGGGGTCCATATCATTCAACTTTCCAAACCTGAGGTTTTGGTTGGGCTTTAGTCATCTGGTCAGAAAAAAGACATCATCCATGTTATTGCAGCACATTTAACCTACTAACTATATTTGCTCTTCTTCATGTTCCCTTTTTTCAAATAATTCCTTGTTTGTTCTTTTTATAAAGGAGGATTTCTATGCAATAATAGACTGGGCATGGAAAGTAGACCCATTGCGGTGCATATCCATGCATGGAATCACTGAACGGTACCTCTCAGGCCAAAAAACTGATGCTGCCAGTTTTGTCCATAAGCTGCTTGATGATTTGCGCTCTAAAACAGTCTCCCAGTTCAACAAGGTCTGACTTTGTACATAGATTCAACTGTTCAAGGAGTCATTATATGTTTTGTATTATGACTCAGTTAAAAGATTCATTTAGTATATTCAAAAGCAGAAAGCTGACGACTACAAGCAAGGAATTATCCCTTTTTTTAAATAATCCCTTTTTCTGTTGTTATATATTGATGACTACAACAACTGTTTTTACTACTCAATGACAATAGTAATAACAATACAATTGAATAATTGGTCTTATTTCTTATAGTTTATTGAGGAAGTTTGCCATCAAATTGAGAGGAATGAACGAAATATACGTCCTCCAATTGGAGTTTTATCCTACATGACAAGGTAAATCTCATAATATCTTAATTTGAATTCTCTATACAAAAACTAGTATAATCTAGCATCATGATGGACTTAAGCTATTATTACTTTTGTTAAGTTTTGAAAATCTTGCGTCAAGGATGGAACAGAACATCCAAGGACAATCAAGAGATATTGTTGATAAGGCCTACTCCAAGTTGGTCAGTATATGCTTCTTGATGGAACTTTGAGTGAATGATAAAAGAAAAAAAATGATGAAAATTATTTATTTCAGAAGTTATTTTCAAACATTGTATTAGGTTGGTGCTATGTTTGGTACATTAGAGAAGCTTGCCGAAAATGACTCCCGACCTGCTGATATTGTGCTCATAGAGAACTATGCTGCTTTCCAAAACAGGTATGAAATATATTGTAATGTAACTGATTGCTGCATACTGGTTTAAGAGCATAACTGGGATTATGGTCTTGATCTGGAAGTTTGAAGGTTCACGCAATAATGTCACCAAAAAATAAATTCCACTGTACACAGATATTAGCAATCTTGCACCAAATTGAGTACAATTAACCTTTAGTTATGAATTTGAACTTTGATTCAATCTTATCTCAATTAATTGCATTAATTTTAAGCCAATTAAGCATTGTCACGAGCATTGTTTGCAAAATCGGCCGAGTTTGAGTTTACTCAGCCGAGTTGGATCGGAATCGCCGGTCACCGAGCCGATTATATGCCGAGTTACTCACCTATGGATTTTTCTCTCAAATTCATCACTCTCCTTTGAAATTGGTTTCAGATTTTCCCTTCTCCCAGTCTATATTGTCTGATTTAAGGTTTTCATTGATCGATTTTGCCTTAGCATTGCCGGATTTGAGTGTATCGTTTAAGGAGAATAACGAATAGAGAGGAGTTGGGATAGAATAGGGGTTTTCGAGTCTGTCGGCAGAGAGGAGACAGGGAGATAAGAAGAAGAAGATGACTCTTACAAGTGGGGCCCAATGCTAAGAGAGAGACAGAAAGGGGCCCAACTGTAAGGTTTAATGAGACACATTCTTACCTCTTTTTTCTTTCTTTGTGGGTACGCCTAGTGTATGAAGACTGAAGTTCAGTATAATTATGGTGCACATGAACCAAGTCTGTAACATTATAATTCTTTGATACCCTCATGCTGCACTGTATTGTTATCTCCAAATTCTATCCAAGAGCATCTCTTAACCAATGAAATAATTTCTTCAGCTCCAAATTGATTTCTAAATTAATTCTCATAACTCTTTTTGTCCAAAGTTCATGAATTTTTTTCTCAAAAATTCTATAAATCATGTCAAATATTCTAAAATTTTCTCATTTTTTCCTTAATTAGATACTAAATTAATTTATTTGGTGCCTAATTATTTTATACTTCGTATGATTTATTTGGTGCCTAATCCAAGTTTCCGATCTGATTTGGCCGATTCTTCCGATTTCGATTTCGATTTCATGGTCAACTTGCCCATTCTGATTCTGATTTTGCAAACTTTGGTCACGAGCCTAGAACTTGGTTAAGTTTTATTCTCTCTATAAATTTAAGATGCAGTAATGAATTTCACAAAACCCAAAAAACTCTAATTCTGTAAATGAGCTATCATCATGGAATTAAACCTCAAGATACACGAAATATTTAAATATAAAAATAAATCTATAGTAAAGTCAAGTATTGCACGATCGGGGTACATTCTTTCAATCGTTTCAATTAGTCCCGCTTGAACTTCATATCCGCATTAAAATTTTCACTAAAATGAAACCTAAAAAAAATACATTTCAATAAACTATTTAAAGAAGACCATCATGATATGAAATATAAATAGTAGATAAAAAAATACTTTGGATTGAGGTAATACGCATGTAATGGTCGATCTAATGCGATTAATTCCTAGATCAATAATATTCCAAATCTTTTCATACCTATTGAGCTTGTTATTAAAGTTTTTAGCAATTTTCTCCTTAGCCGGTCATTGCTTCATAAATATATCCCATCACGGAGCTATCGACAAGTTTAAGCATGGAATTTGCGCGTAGCCGTCAAGCAATACTTAACTTGTCTCCAAAAATTACCATCTTTAATTATGATGTCCATTACCTTTGACCCTCAAAAGTCCCCGCAAAAGACTTGGACTCATCCAAATTTTATATTTTTGTTGAAAGTTATTTGTATGTTTTTGAGTATTTTTGGGTTTTCTAGGGACCTATAGATAAATAGGTCATTATGGAATAGTTTAGGGTGTTAGTCTGTTGTAGGTTATATAGTTCTAACTTTAAATCAATAAAAAGATAAGCTTTTCAAAAACAATTTCAAATTGCAATTTGGTATTAGAGCCTCTCGTGAGAGAGATGATCTAAACCTAGTGGTCAGCGACAACGAGAAGGGGATTGCTCAGTTAAAGGTGAAATTGAGTAGAGAATTCGAGGTAAAGGATCTTGGTTTACTTTGATATGTCCTTGGGATCGAGATAACTCGAGGAACGGAGGGGATGATTCTTTTTCAAAGAAAATACGTACTTGATCTTCTCACAGAAACATGTATGTTGGGGTACAAAACTGCAGCCATACCGATCGACCAAAGGTTCAACCTGAGTGCAGATGCTGGAGAACCAGTTGATCACGAGAGATACTAGAGGTTGGTAGCTAGGTTGATCTATCTGAGTCATACATGTCATGATATCTCCTTTGCAGTGAGTGTGGTGAGTCGTTACATGCATGATCCAAGAAAAGACCATATGGATGTAGTGTACCAGATCCTGAGATATTTAAATAGTGCACCTGAAAAAGGGTTGATATTCAGGAAGAATGGTCATATGAGCATTGAGGACTACTGTGACTCTGATTGGGCTAGTTGTTCAGATGATAGGAGGTCTACTTCAGATTATTGCATATTTGTAGGAGGCAATTTGGTCTCTTAGAAGAGTAAGAAGCAACCTCTGGTGGCAAGATCGACAATGGAAACCGAGTACAGAGCAATGGCCTTGGGAGTTGTTGAGTTATTGTGGCCTAAAAGCATGTTGGTAAAGTTGAGGTTGGATCAAAGAGTCAGAATGAAGTTATGGCGTGACAATAAGCCGGCCATCAGCATTGTTAATAATCCAGTACAACATGATAGAACCAAGTATATTGAGATCGATAAATTTTTCATCAAAGAGAAACTGAACAATTGACTACTGAAGTTAGGTCATGTTCCAATTAAAGAACAAACAGCAAATTGTCTGATGAAATGGCTCAGTTCGTTAAATTAGTTAGAGGATGTGACAAGATGGGGTTAATGGCTATCTTTCGTCCATCTTGAGGGGGAGTGTTGAAAGTTATTTGTATGTTTTTGAGTATTTTTGGATTTTCTAGAGACTTATAGCTAAATAGATCATTATGGAATAGTTTAGGATGTTATTTAGAAGAGTGTGTTGTAGATTATGTAGTTTTAACTTTTAAATCAATGAAAGATAAGATTTTCAAATACAATTTCAATTTGCAATTATTTTTAACCAAAAAATCATCAAAAGATTTTGTCATTGTACAATTTGAATGCAGTCTTTATGAGTTGGCGAATGAAGTGGCTGGTCTTGCTAAATTCTACAGTCTTGCAAGTGACTCTTATGAACGGTCTTGCACTCATCTCTGCAATTCTATAATTAATCTCGTATGTCTTTCTTTTAAATTGGGATTTTATAAAATTGATTTCTTGTCAATTAACTCCTAATTGTGCTTTTGTGGTTGCATCTGTCTACCTGCTTACAGTCTCCAAATTAGTACAATACCAAACCAGCAGTATACCTTGTCCACTCTCTAATATTAAATCACCAATGGCACAAGAACCTGCACCAAATCCTATTCATGTATATATACATGAAATGCAGTCCAAGTTGTGGTACTACAATGGTACTGAGTAGTATGATAAATTAGTAATCCTTGTTATCAGTCTATTGGAGACACCTCATGAGAATACACTATTTTCATTCTTTTTTTTTTCTGGGAAAGCAATTTGAAAAGCTATTCAGTTTTCACCAAAAAGTTGATGAACTGAGACTGAGCTGTGGAAAAAGTAATGATGAGGTAACTCAACTCAGATTTATTTCTTTTTGTTGTCCCTAACTTAATTTTTATCTAATGTGCATGAGCAAAACCAGAAAGCATAGTGCATAAATTACAATACTATGCTTTCTGCCATGTTTCTGGTTTTGGTAACATGTCTCTTCAGAGTGCAGAGCATGATGGTCGTAAAGCTTTAAAAATTAAAAAGAAATCGCATGATGCAATATGCAAAATGTGATTATACATGGATCAGATAATTGTTGAGGTGAATGTTTTTTATGAATAGTGGTAAATATGAACAGATCCCATTCCAACAAGGATTATCAAAAGCTGATCTCCGAAGGGTTCTTAAATACAGCTCAACTGGAGTAAGTTCAGATCCTAACTTTTGTTTTATCTAATATCATTAAGATTATGTTTAGATCTACTGGTAGTAAGTTTATGTACTTATTTGGTGTCAGATTGAAAAATCCTTCAAAGAAATGTATAGGAAGCTACATAAGATCCTATCCACTCAAGAGCTTCTACCTTCTCTATGGAATGACTGCAAGGTTTGTATGTTAAACTTCATCTTTATGTATAAAGGTTCAGATTATTTTGTTCAGTTTGTGAGTATTTAAACATTTCAGAAACACTTTTTGGGCAAGTATGGGGCATTCATTGAGATGGTACTGAAGATTTATGGTAATGAGCCAGTGATTCCAGTGACAGAAATGCAGCAGCTCATTGCTCATTTGTAGATACAGTTTAGTGTTTTTTTCCCTCTTTTGTTTGTTTCATCTTAGATTTAAATTTCTAGTACCTGTATTTGCATTTTTTTTCATTGATTCTTTGTGCATTTCGATTATCTTCTTGCACTTTCATTTTGTATACGTGCGCTATTCGTTTCTTCGCAGCAGTTAGTGTGTAAATTTACAAAGAACACAACAGATATAAACATATACTATTAATTTGCTTGTATTTTTTGTGTCAACTTTCTTATATTTTTTTTCGGATTTTTGGAAGATGGCCCTATTTTAAGTTGCAAATCGTATTATTTTGCTATTATTTTGGACTCATTTTTTAAAAAAAAAAAAATCCAGAAAAAAGTAATAAGAGAAATCAATAATAAAATTTTATAATCTATATCATTTCAATACATAGATTGTGTTGAGGAGTTTAGAGATTTTGATTTTCGAAATTTGAGTCCAAATCACAACTTCTTTGTAAATTATAATGTACCATAGCTTCATTCTATATCTAATCTAATATGATAAAGTTCAATAGAAACTATTTCAAAACGTGAAAAATAGAAAGGAAACATTTTGTTTGGTTTGTTTCTTATCAGAAAGTGTGTATATTTTTTCCTTGTTATACTATGGAGATTGGAGAGGATAGACAGAAATTGAATCACCTTAATGAATATGAATTACTCCAACTGCTTTACTGATTACTAATCTAATATACAGTAAGTTGTCCAAATTTTCCATTTACTGGTCTAGAATAGAAAATTTGAACCAATGGCTAATAGGAGAGGAAAGCAAATAACAATTTCCAACGTTATTACTGAGAATATCTGTAGTGTTAATTTAGTTTGCTAACGAACCACATGTCTAATAAAGATGGTAATAAATTTCATCATTCTACATAGTGACTCGGGTTCAAATTCCAAAAAATATAAAAAATAATATATATCGTTTTTAAAGGAGCTCTATTCTTTAAAAAAAAAATTAATCTGCTAGCCGACAGTTATTCTAATGCATGAAAAGCAGCAGATACGGGGCATGTGCATTCAAGCTGAATGAATCCAATAGGCAATATAACATTGTTGATATTTTGTCTATTTATTTTGAAATGAATTATCTTAAAATTTATCTCGAACTTTTTGAACTCGAAATAATATCCCGAGATCTAACACAGATGTGTTCACTCTGTCAAACAAGAACAAACGAATAACTGAATTAAATGAGAATAAAAATAAGTTACTAGATCGGGAAAGAAAGAAGAGAGTGCTCTGAAAACTATTTTCTTTATAACTTAACTATGTTTGTAAAGTGTTTTCTCTCTCTTATCTCTCTTTACACTACTCCTCTATTTGTAGTGCTCGATGTCATTAATGCACCTGAAATTCTATATAATCAATCTAATCCTAGCTATCATAGCTATATAGTGACATTAATTATCTAACCAAACTTCACTTCCACTGTTGCTTCCATCACTTGTCTCTGACACATGCGGTAGATGTTAGAAGTGTCATGTTTTCATTGGGACAAAGACTTCATCCCGAGCTCTCTGATGTTCTCGAGCTGTCAGGCTCTAGTCCATCTCGAGCTTTACCTTTGACTTGTGCTCGTATACCGGTCACACTTCAGTCACTTATGCTCCTTCTGAGCTAACTCTAAAATATGTGACCAATGTCAGAATTATCTCTTGTCATCCATCTCGAGTTCATCTCGAGCTTCCTGACATTCCCGAGCTGTTAGACTCTGGTTCATCTTGAGCTCATCTCGAGGTTTATGATGTTCCCGAGCTGTTAGGCTCTGGTTCATCTCGAGTTTTGTTTTTGGCTTGTGCTCGCTGTTGCTTCTTCAGCATAGGGTTGTCGAGGTGGTCAGGTTCTCGAGCTCTTGGTCCTTCGAGATCGGTACTTGGAGTTTACTACTCTCAACATCCTCCCTTAAACTCAAGTCTCGCTCTTTCATCATCACGTGAGCTTCACTTTATTTTGCTAGCCTTATGCGACTTGATTGTTCTAAGTTTCATTCTTCTCAATCTCTTGATCCACAACTTTCGAGCTGCTTTTTCGAACGATATCGACTTGGTGTCAGCCAAACAGACATACCAAGTGTACTTCGTTTGTCCTAGACAAGTCCCGTACATCTGAATTTCTTAGAGGCGTTTTCGACTTGATCTCTTCTGAGTTGGACATCTCGTCCGAGCTTCTCGAGAATGTCACTTTATCCACTCGAGTAGGGAGTCCTACCCCCTCTTCTAGTTCATCAACTCATATTGATTCTTCTAGCCCTTAGTAGATTCTTCTCGACCTCAACGATCCATAACCTTCCATTTTTGATCTCGAGCTACTTCTTCTCGAACGAAATCGACTCGGTATCCACCACTAGGTATACTAAGTGTACTTCGCTAGCTTCATGCAGGTCTCATACATCTCGAATGCTTCGGTTCCTTAGATTACTCTCTTCGGGCTTCTTTGAGTTTGACCTCTTGTCAACTCGACTTGGAGGTGTCCCCTAATAGAGATTAACCCATCTGTCTCGATCATCACGTCCATTAGGTTCATGACCGATCATTCGGTCGTTGGCCTCTGTGTTGAGATACCCTTTGGTACTTCTCGAGCTTGATTCATCATTCATCTCGGTGTAGTTGATTTTATCTTCTACCTTCTTATCAGCCCAACAATCTCGAATATAGTGCCCGTGCTTCCCGTAGTTGTAGCAGTCTACATCGGGTCTTCGATCATGTAGCCTATGTCTCGTCCTCGTGAGTTATGGCTCGACTGACCCTTTTTTCTTCTCCCCCCACTCTTTGCTACGAGAGGCTTTCTTCATTTTAATTCAGTTTTCGTCTGTCTATTCTCTGGTGATATAATCCGACTATATCCCATACATCTTACTGGATGCTCCAGTTATTTCGTCAACCTGGGCTCTGAAATGTTGAGTGAATTATTCTCGAAATCAGCCATAGGCTTTGATACAAATTTATTGACCTTTTGTCTATTTATCCCGAAATGAATTATCTCGAAATCTATCTCAAACTCTTTGAACTCAAAATACTATCCCGAGATCTGACATAAGTGTTCATTGTAACAAACAAGAACAAAAGAATAACTAAATTAAATGAGAAAAAAATAAGTTACTAAATCGGGAGAAGGAAGAAATGTTCTGAAAGCTATTTTTTTATAACTCAACTATGTTTATAAAGTATTTTCTCTTTTTTTATCTCTCTTTACACTACTCCTCTATTGATAGTACTCAGTGTCATTAATGCACATACAATACTATACAATCAATCTAATCATAGCTATCCTAGTTATACAATGACATTAATTGTCTAGCCATACTTCTATCACTTTCACTGTTGCTCCCATCAGCTGTCTCTGACACATGCGGCAGATGTTAGAAGTGTCATGTTCTTCATCGGGGCAAGGGCTTCATCTCGAACTCCCTGATGTTCTCGAGCTGTCAGGCTCTAGTCCATTTTGAGCTTTGCATTTGGCTTGTGCTCGTATACCGATCACACTTCAGTCACTTATTCTCCCTCTGAGCTAACTCTAACACATGTGACCAATGTCAGAAGTATCCTCTATCGTCCATCTCGAGCTTCCTGACATCCCCGAGTTGTTAGGTTCTGGTTCATCTCGAGGTTCTTGATGTTCCCGAGTTGTTAGGCTCTGGTTCATTTCGAGTTTTGCCTTTGACTTGTGCTCGTTGCTACTTCTTCAGCATACACTACAATAAAATGAACAAACAACGTTCATTTTGGTTGTATGACATATGAATGGAAAGATCTTGAAGTCTAGTGTCCAATGGTTCAAATACCAAGTCGTTTGGAGTTTTTTTACAGAGAGTTATGACTATTTTAGTGGACAGTGGTTAGCTAAAACAGCTGTTGTTTAGTATTCCATTTTTAATAAGAATTTTCTAGATAGTTTTGTTGACTTAGCCTATAAATAGAGTTGTAATCTATTGTTTGATATGTAAGAAAGATATAAGAGTGTCTAATAGTAAGAAAACTTATTTTATTCATCTCTTCTCTTATCTCAAAGTGTGATATCCACCATTCTCTTTTAACAAAGTCGTATCAGAGAGAGGTTTAGTCGATCAAGAGAGACCTACCATGGCGAAGAAAAAAAGAAAAAGAAAAAGAAGAAAAAGAAGAAAAAGAAGAAAAAAAGAAGAAGAAGAAAAAAAAAGATGTCGGAAAAATATGAAGAGAAAAAAAGAAACCCGAAAAAGGAGGAGACACTCGAGCAAGCACTTCAAACCAAGACGTCAATCAAAAACGAAAATGTACTCTATTCTCAAAATTTTCATGGTAGAGGGTGTGGCCGTGGAAGTCGAGGAAATGATCACAGTGGTAGAGCCCATGGTCAAGAAGAGTATTATGAGGAGAATGAGCAATCAAGCCGACAAAATAAGGTGTTGAAAGAGGCGCGATCAAAGGATAATGCGGCACTATATATGTTGTTACGAGCCGTTGACGAGTCGGGCTTTGAGAAGATTGTCGGTACAACTACTTCAAAAGAAGCGTGGGACATTTTAGAAAAAGTGTTCAAAGGAGCCGACCGAGTCAAGCAAGTGCGACTCCAAACTCTTCGTAGCGAGTTGGAGAGCATAAAGATGAAGGAGTCAGAAAGTGTATCTGACTACATCACGTGTGTACAAGCCGTGGTGAACCAACTCATTTGTAATGGCGAAGCATTAACCAATGCGTGAGTTGTGGAGAAGATTTTGAGATCATTAATCGATAATTTCGAGAATGTTGTGTGCGCGATAGAAGAGTCAAAGGATCTTGCGAAACTCACAGTCGACGAGCTTGCCGGTTCTCTCGAGGCACACGAACAATGTAAGAGAAAAAAAGGAAAACTTGTCAATCATGAGAGTTATGTATCAAGCAGCGAATGCTACAAAAGTGTGGTGAAGTTTTTGTCAGCGGTCTTCGAAGAATCGATGAATGAACCCGACATGAGCAATGACTCATGATAGCATGTGCAATGAGCGTCATGATAAGAGAACTAGCAACATTATGAGATATTTTGTTGGAAGTGTGCGAAGACCATGAGAAGATGTGGTGTGGAGCCACATGAAAAAATACGGTGTGGAGCCGCGGTGTGGGTGCGAATCTCACATATACATGACCTGAAGAATCAGGCAAATTGGATGGCATATGAGATGAAACCATGATTGATTTTTTGAATTTCCTAGATCAATGAATCGAGAAGAAGCCGTCAATGAGTAGCATCGCTATTCGCTGCGAGTTATGAAGAAGTGCAATGATGATTGGCATGACGGATGGTAGAAGCAAATTAAGTTTATGAGGGAGTTTTGTGGAAATATAAACTTAATTATCATTAATGATATTAAGTCTAGTGGAAAATAAAGAGACTTTAGAATTCAGCATTTACAGAATTTATGGGCTGATTGATGAGGGGATATGAAAGATCAAACGATGTCCATTTTGGTTGTATGACTTATGGATGGAAAGGTCTTGAAGTCTAGTTTCTAATGGTTCAAATATCAAATCGTTTGGAGTTTTATACAGAGCGTTATGACTATTTTAGTGGACATTAGTCAGCTGAAATAACTGTTGTTTGGTATTCCGTTTTTAATAAGAATTTTCTAGATAATTCTGTTGTCTTAGCCTATAAATAGAGTTGTAATATGTTGTTTGATATATAAGAAAGATACAAGAGTTTCTAATAGAAAGAAAATTTATTTTATCCACCATTTTCTTTTATCCATTTCTTCTCTTCTCTTATCAGACATCTTGTTGTTGGATATTAATTACCGGAAATTAGCACTGTAGTGGAGGCAGCACACTAGGAATGGCCTTTGACAGAATACATTTCGTTGTTAATAATTAGTAAGCTGATGAGTTCCTCCTCAAGTAGCGGTAGCATACAATGCACCAGAGAATTAGACACATGAGTACAGATGCACCTCCAGCAATCCCTGACCATGAAAGTAATGTTGTAAGGTGCGGTACTACTGAGGTATGATTACAGTTTCGGTAAGTGCCCTTTTCCATGTTTTATATATATATATATATATATATATAGTAAATCTACTTTTTAAGGTGAGCTTAAGCTCACGGAATTAAAAAGCTCAAAACACTCCAAATTTTTACATCCCACAAGTGAGAACATCATTTAAAAAAATTAGAAACGGTGAATTAAAAAAAAAAATATATCAAATGATCTCTAAATTTTGATTTTTCAATCTCATTAAATTCTGCATATTGAAATCTTCATGGGGTGCAAAAATTTGAGATGTTTTATGGGGTGCAAAAATTTGAGATGTTTTTTTTTAAGTCACTCTTTTCAATTTTTAAAAATAATGCACAAATATTAAATATTTTATTATTATTTTTGGAGCTAATTTTCAAAAATTGAAAAGAGTGATTTAGAAAACTCGAAACATTCTAAATTTTTGTACCCCATAATATTTTAATATGAAGAATTTAATGAGAGTGAAAAATCAAAATTTGGAGATCATTTGATATATTTTTGAGCTAAAGTATCTCCACTCTATATATATATAGAGAGAGAGAGTTTTACGAAGTCTTCCGTGAGCTTAAACTCACCGTAGATTTACTCTATATATATATATATATATATATATATATAGTATAGATAATTTGAGCTTAAGCTCACGGATGCCTTCCGTGAGCTTAACTCAAAAAATATATCAAATCATCTCCAAATTTTAATTTATCATTCTCATTAAATTTTTTATATGAAAATCTCATAGGATGCAAAAATTTGGGGTATTTTGAGTTTTTTAAGTCACCATTTTTAATTTTTAAAAATGATATTGAAAGATTGAATATATAAATATTATTTTTAGAGCTCATTTTAAAAAATTAAAAAGCTCAAAACACTCCAAATTTTTGCATCCCATAAGATTTTCATATAAAGAATTTAATGAGAATGATAAATTAAAATTTGAGATGATTTGATATACTTTTTGAGTTAAGTTCACGGAAGACCTCCGTGAGCTTAAGCTCACGGTATCTTTACTCTCTCTCTCTCTATATATATAGGAGGTGTGCTAATGTGCTTTATAAAACACAAAATATTTCATACTTCAGCTTATATCTCATATTTCAGAATTCAAATGGATGATCCAAACCGTTAAATATGATCTTCATATCAAAATATCTTGGTGATCAAATTTTATATTTTTTAAAAAATTTTTACTATTTTTTTGATGGGCTACAAAATTCATTGATCTGGCGTCTTTTGAACCATTCAATATAAATAATTTTTTATCCCTTTAAATAAATAGCAAAAAAATTTCAAAAAAATATAAAATTTGGTCACCAAAGAGATTTTGATATGAATATCATATTTAACAGTTTGAATTGTCAATTTGAATTTTAAAATATGAGATATAAGCGTGAAGTATGAAGTATTTTGTGCTTCATAAAACACATTTGCACACCTCTATATATAGAGTTTGACTAGCATGATTTCGTTAGCATTTCAACCGAAATGCTAGTGAGTCAAATTTTATTTTTTTATTCTCAAAATTTTAATTTAAGTAGCTCAATAAATTTTTTATATCATAATCTTATAGAATACTATTTTTCATCGTGTTTGGAGTTAGTTTACTATACTTAGATTTTTAAAAATAACTTTGAATAATAAAAAAATAATAAAAATTATATGTCAAAATAACTTACTTTCTAAAAATTATTAAGTATAGCAACTAATTTCAAACACGATGAAAATTAGTATACCATAAGATTATTATATAAAGATTTTATTGACCTACTTAAATTAAAATTTTAAGTATAAAAAATTAAAATTTGACTCGTTGACATTTCGGATTGAAATGCTAACAGAAATATACTAAACAAACTCTATATATATAAGTAATTTCTTGTGTCGGCTTCCTGATTTTCCTAATTACATAGTGATACAGGATACTGGTACCAATGTTGTTCTAATGATGCACATGATAATAACCGACTAAGCTGGATAAAGCATTTATCGATCTTTGTATTTTCTTTTATTGAAATGATATGCCTTGTCAGTGTTTGATTTAAATGAAATATGGCAATATTGTTCAGGTCTTTCACTAGGTACCGCCAGTAAACAATGTACAGGTAATGTGTCTGTAGTTTCCATTGCTTCTAGAACAATAAGGAAATTATTACCTCCTAGAATAGAGCGAGCACGCCTTCTCTCAAGGTTTTTCTCACAATCAGCTGCACATGTTTCATTCACTGTTTGAAATATAGGCAAATTGTAATACTTGATTGGAAAAAAAAAGCTAATGCTTGAACCGATTTTCATATTTGTTTGATAATAAAATATTAGTATAAAAAAATACTTGATCTTATTCTGTATTTAATCTATTAAGAAAAATTATGAATCGGGAGAATAAAAAATATTATATGTAAGTAAACTTTTATATTTCTCTGAAGCGAAATCCTAGGTGAAAAAAGCGGAAAACAAAAACTCAAAACCTTAGGCGGGGAGGCTGTGTCACCGGCCTCCCGCCAACCTCAAAATTCCTCCTTTTTCTTCTTCGGACGGGATAACAGGACTCTATTATCTCTATCTCGACCATCGGATCAAAAACGAATGGGCCGGATTGTTTTATTTTCCTCTCTCCTCTCTCACTTTCTCTCTCTTTGGGATCCATCTGGTGCATTCGTTTTAATCCGAGGGCCAAGATCGGGATAACAGACTCGCATTCTTTCTTCTCAGCCACCATCATGACTGTCGTACATGACTTGGGACGTTAAAATCTTTGACACCTGTTGGCACACATCAATCCTCCTTATTTAATTCCTAGTTTATAATTAGATTTTATATAGGATTTAGATATTTGCATATATTTAGCTAGATTCTATATTATATTAGATTTAGATCTTTTATTTTTCTGAAGTGCTCTGCGTACCAGTATTGTATAAGAGACTATCTCTAACGTGAAATATAAGAAAAACATTTTTCATCAATTCTTTCTTATACACTAAATACAAATTATCATAGTATCAGAGCCTATTGTGAGAAATCACGCTACCATTGCTCCATTACACTTGCATCGCTAGAGATAATTGTACCAGCAAGCTTTACGGCACCAGGCATCACCTAGTTTCATATCGTGTACAGGCTTGATAAGCTTCTCCTGGTTCATTCTTGCAATTTTTTCTTCAAACCTAAGTCATGCCGCCAAAGGAAGATCCAACCAAGAAAATTGGTAGTATGTCAGATGTCTTGGATCCTTCATCATCTTTTTTTTCTTCATCATTCTGATAACTTGGGTATCATCCTAGTACCACAATTGCTTACTGAAAGCAACTACCCGGCTTGGAGTCGGGCCATGACCATGGCTCTTTCTTTGAAAAATAAGTTATGCTTTGTTGATGGAACTATCAAGAAACCCAAAGCAGCAACGCTGGAGTACCAACTGTGGGGGCGATGCAACACCACGGTGCTCTCATGGATGTGGAACTCAATCTCGAAGGACCTTACAAATAGCGTCATCTATTTGAATACAGCCAAGAAGGTCTGGGATGATTTAAAAGAGAGGTACGCTTCGAGCAACTCCGTCTAGATCTATCAAATCAAAAGATCCATTTCGAGTCTTTCTCAAAATGAACTCTCTGTTACTGCATATTATAAAAACCTAAAAGGGTTTTAGGATGAGCTTTGTTCTATCATACCCATACTGACATGTACATGTGGTGTATCCAAACAACATACTCAGAACTAACAATTAGAAAAGGTGATTCAATTTCTGATGGGTTTGAATGACTCCTACTCAGCAATCAGGAGCCAAATGTTAACAATGGATTCATTACCAAACATCGGTAAGGCCTATTCCCTGATGTTGCAAGAAGAAAAATAACAGGGAATACGCATGCCAATGGTTCAGCCATCGGAATCGGCAGTACTGGCAGCAAGTTCTGAAAAACAACCAAATCATTCATATGGTCGAGGTCGAGGGCATGGTAACAACAAGGGCGGTCGAACACAAGATAGGTCATGATGTGACCACTATGGGATGATGGGACACCCAAAATAAGTGCTACAAGTTGCACGGGTACCCTGACAAATCAAAAGAAAAGCCTACAACACATCTTGTGGCAGTTCTAGTGGCAACATCCTCCTCTACGCATAACTTCTCCCTTACTGCTGATCAGTACAGTCACTAATGTCACTTTTAAGCAATAGTAGTGCACAGGTTGTGGCTAAATTTCACAGGTATGACTCAATCTAATCATCTCACTGATAGTGATAAATGGATAATAGATAGTGGGGCATCTGATCACATGACCCTAATTGATCAAAAGTTGAATCAGAAACAACATGCAAACCACCATATTAATATGCCTAATGATGCCACTGTATATACCATCCAGATGGGAAAGACAAGACTAGGCCCCAACCTAGAATTGACAAATGTACTTCATGTTGTTTTTTTCTCACAAAACTTTATGTCAGTGAGTAAACTAACAAAGACAAACAACAGTGCTGCGATTATTTTTCCAAATGTTTGTGTATTTCAGGACCTATCCATGAAGAAGATGATTAGGATGGGTGAGGAAAGAAATGGACTATATTATTACGAGTATGGAAAGTCAGCATGTCTCTAGTCAAGCAGCAACCGTACACTACCTTTAAGCACCTGGCATTTTCGTCTAGGTCATCCACCCGAACCTCGTTTAAAGGGTTTACTACATGATGTTTTCATTTCTTTGTTTACTAAAGATGATTTTTGTTGTTCTATATATCCTTTAGCTAAACTTACTTTTATTTCTTTTTAACTCATTCATTGTGATATTTGGAGAGGATACTCTATACCTACTCATAACGGGGCCCGCTATTTCTTAACTATTGTAGATGATTTCACTCATTGCACTTAGGTTTATTTGATGAAAAATAAATCTGAGACTCAACCTCTTCTAAAAATGTTTCATGTCATGACACAAACACAATGCTCTTCTAAAATCAAAACCATTAGGTCTGACAATGCATTTGAACTCAGTTTTTTCACCTAAATGGTATCAAACATGAAAATACCTGTGTGAATACACCATAAC
This sequence comes from Schoenoplectus tabernaemontani, assembly GCA_037127355.1. Taxonomy (NCBI): domain Eukaryota; kingdom Viridiplantae; phylum Streptophyta; class Magnoliopsida; order Poales; family Cyperaceae; genus Schoenoplectus; species Schoenoplectus tabernaemontani. The sequence goes on from CM073745.1 coordinate 17,567,179, forward strand.
AAAATAGTGTTCTCGAGAGAAAATATAGACATTTACTTAAAATAGCGCGTTCCTTGAGATTTTAATCAGGGTTAACAAAAATTTCTAAGAGGAATGCATCATGACAGCCACCTACTTAATAAATTGAATTCCAACAAAAATCCTTAATGGTAGTACACCATATAAAATGTTGTTCCACAAAAAACCTTTCTATACACATCTTAGGGTCTTTGGATGTCTCTGCTACATTCATACTCATAGCCCAAATAAATTTGAACCTCATGCTAAAAAATGCATTTTTGTTGGTTATCCCCAAGGAAAAAAAGGTTACAAGGTTTTTGACTTAGAGAATAATAAATTCATCGTTAGTAGAGATGTGATATTTCATGAAATAATCTTTCCTTATACACAAGCCACATCAGAAAAATCACCTCTCCTTTCAAACACTTTCCTTGAAACAAAAGATCAACCATATAATATTCAAAACATTAAGCATTTCATTTCAGAAATCAACCCATCTCCTAACCAAGCCCAAACTATAACTCAGACCGCACCACTTCAACATGATACAACCCAACCAACCAAAGTTTGTTCTAACCTTGTTGAGGATCCATCCATACTGCCTGCCGAAACTGAGCCAAATAATTATCCCATGCGTTCCAGCCGAGAGAGAAAATAGCCAAGCCACCTTGCTGACTTACATTGCTCTCAAGTAGTTTCATCTCTCAGTCACTCATCTCATAAGTCTCCTTCGACAGAAACTAGATACTCAATTGAGAAATATGTCTCCAACCAAAGATTCTCGCCCAGGTATCAGGTTTTTCTTAGCACGGTGTCGATCTATTGCTGAGCCAAAATTCTATTCGAAAGCTGCAGCAAGCCCGAAATGGCAAGATGCCATGGCTTTTGAAATAAGAGCACTTGAAGAGAACAACACTTGGAGTATCATAGCCTTGCCTCTTGACAAGCGCCTATCGACTGTAAATGAGTGTACAAGATTAAATATATCATGCATATGGAAGAGTAAATGAGCGGCACAAGGCACACCTTGTGGCCAAAGTTACACTAAAAAAGAAGGGACTGATTATCAAGAGACGTTTGCACCAGTGGCTAAGCTGATTTCTGTATGATGCTTGATTGCAATTGCAGCATCTAAAGGTTGGCCTCTATTTTAGCTCGACGTCAACGATGCTTTCTTACATAGTGAGCTAGCAGAAGAAGTGTACATGCATTTGCCACCTGGTTACTTGGTGGAAAACCCGACCAATCAACACCTAGTTTGTCGACTGAACAAGTCCTTATACGAACTCAAACAAGCTTCACGAAATTGGTTTTCTAAATTTTCTCAAGTGCTACAATCATTTGGTTTCAAGCAATCACCGAGTGATCATTCTCTGTTTGTTTTGAAATCAGGTAGCAACATAACCATTATGCTAATCTACATGGACGACATGATCATCACAGGTAACAATGAGAAAAGCATCTCCACAGTAAAGACTTTCATTCAGTCCCAATTCAAAACCAAAGACCTTGGCATACTCAAATACTTTCTTAATATAAAAGTTGCGCAGACAAGAAAAGGGGTTTTCCTTTCTCAATGAAAGTACACTCTCGACATCCTAAAGGAAATGGTCTTCTTGGAGCCAAGCCGGTCAATTTTCCATGGACCAGCACCTCAAACTAAATCCAGACGATGGTCAGCAGTTGCACAATCCGAGTTCATACCAACGATTGGTCGGTAGACTAATATATCTAACCATCACACGTCCAGAAATCACCTATGCAGTTAATGCATTGAGTCAATTCATGCATAGCCCTCTCCAACCATATATGACTGCTGCTATTCAGGTGCTCTGCTACCTGAAATCATCTCCTGAAAAAGGCATTCTCATGAGTTCAGAGAGCTCACTCCAGTTGAGTGCATTTTGTGACTCGGACTGGGCCTCCTGTCCTATAACTCGTCGATCGATCACAGGTTATTGGACCTTTCTTAGGAATAGTCCTATTTTTTGGTGAACAAAGAAGTAACCTATCATTTCTCGATCCTCCGCAGAAGTTGAGTATAAGTCCATGACCGTTGCTACTTGTGAATTGATATGGCTCAAAGCAATACTTACTGACATGGGAATTCATCACCCACAACCCATGATTTTGTACTGTGATAACCAATCTTCCATCCATATTGCGGCCAACCCTGTGTTTCATGTACGTACTAAATATATTGAGATGGATTATCATGTCGTTCCTGAACAAGTTCAAGCTGGTACAATCCGTACTCAACACGTCCGTACAATTCAGCAATGTGTGAATATTTTTACCAAGCCACTTGATGCGCTCAGTTTATCGCTCTGCAAGGCAAGCTGGGTGTACTCAACACGCACAATCCAATTTGAGGGGGTGTTAAAATCTCTGGCATCTACTGGCACCTGCTGGCACACATCAATCCTCCCTATTTAATTCCTAGTTTATAATTAGATTTTGTATAGGATTTAGATATTTGCATATATTTAGCTAGATTCTATATTATATTTAGATATTATATTAGATTTAGATCTTTTGTTTTTCTAAAGTGCTCTGCGCACGAGTATTGTATAAGAGACTCTCTCTAATGTGAAATATAAGAACATTTTTCATCAATTCTTTCTTATACACTGAATACAAATTATCAGTCGGTGATGGCAACAACAGCGTTGGCTCTGACGTTGGCAACAACAGCAACTACGACACAGCATCCACTTTGACATTGCCCTTGTCAGCAGCTATTGGCGACAAAGATAGCCACAGCGATAGTGGCGACTTTCTTTCTACTCAGACACCACCATGGCTTGCCTTGGGACACCACATACCCATGGATCAGGTATACTGGTTCGTTCTTTTTTGAAAAAAAAAATTAGTAGCATTGATAAAAGCTCGACTGTGGCATGCTGAGTTTCAGATAGATTAAGCCAGAGTGAAAAGTCCAGTCCAATTTAATTATACAAAACCTGATTTTGAGCTTATTTTTTTCTTGTGCTTTTGTTGATTTAATGATTTATATGCTCAAACCTGATTTGGGATGCTTCCTCAGTCGTCCAAAGAACACATCAAAATCACAAAAGGTTATACCAACAGCTTTCTAGACCAAAACAACTCTATCGAAGAGGCCAAAGGTTACCCAAAATGAAGACCGTGTCAGTATAAGGGGATTTTGAAACCCGCCATCAATCCCCTTACATGAATTTTAGATAGAACTAGGAATCATTATGAGTACAAAAAGCTAGTAAGGCTTACCTCTACAACCGTCTCCATCAGCAAATCCATCTCCCACAAACCCCTCATTACATTTACACCAATATCCATTTTTTGCTTCACTTGCATCAACACGTTGACAACTCGCGTTGGCAGCGCACCGACAATTCCCAGTCATCCACCATTTGATCTCTACGATTCCTAAAGCAAGCACTATTTGCCCTTCCTCATTCTGCTCGTAAAGGACTGATGTCAAAAGATTTTTACATGAACTATGAGTTCTTAACACACTGTCTTTCTTCAAGCCGGCTGTGTTATTGTAGAGACATGTTAAGTTATCATCTTTTGATCCGCAACTTGATAACTGATGTGCCAACTGAGAAACCAATATTGTCGGTAGCTGACACGAGGATGAAACAGATGGGGTACAATTTAGCAGGAACAAACCATTTCGATATGTCAATGAGTAATTGGTGGAGAAGAGTTGGGAGGCAGAAGTAAGTTGACGGTTGCAATCCTCAGAGATTTTTAATGTAAAAGTGTTATTCGCTGTGAAATTTTGGACGGGAAAACCGGAGAAGCTGATGCCAGAAGTGGAGTTGCAAGATAACTGCATATGGCATGAAGGGGAGAAACCAAAGGGGTACGGGACAGTGGTTTCTCCACAAGAACGATTGCATGATGCGGTCGATGTGGCTATTAGAGATAGGAAAAGGATGAGGTCTAGCATTTGGACAAATTGGTTAACAAAAAGTAGATGGGATTGGGATTAGGAAGTGGGATGATTGTAATTGAGTCCTAGAAATTATTACTCCATCTTATATGAATTGTAACCAGCACAATTTACGCCTTTCTTTGTTTCCACTTATTACAGAATGATTGTTCCACAAGTCAACCGAAAGACTTCAAGTCAATGGTCCGGGCAGGACGGGCCAAATCTGTTTTTCAAGTCAATTGTTCACACAAGGGATTTCAACTGCCCGATCACTAATATCATTTAGATTCGGATTCAAGAATCAAGATGAACAGATTTAATTAGTGATATGGCAAGGAGAGGTGCATTTATCTTTATGAATTCATTGTGTTATGGGTATTAATTGGGATTTTCTACGGACGTTGCCATAGTTTTTAGTTGTGTTTGACATGTAATCAAAATAATTAACGTGTACTCTTTATCTCGATTATAAAGTGAATTAGATTGTAAATTTACAAGTAAACCTAACTGGCCACTATAAATAGTTTGGAATGATCTTTTGGATTGGTTTGGACAAACAAAGTGCTACCACATATTTAAACTTTGTGAAATAAAGCGCTGCCACATATTTTGGTCCGTGGAGTTTTATGGGCTTAAGCTTTATCTTCAGTTATTTATGGTTCTGATCAATGTTGTATGTTGAAATAATCATGAGCAAACGGTAGCCACAGAAATCAGCATAATTTCTATCAGAAAGATACTGGCATTTGACTGATACTAATATTTCTAAGTTTGTTAGTGAATTTGTTCATATAAATGTGGCGTATCAACATAAGAAATATTGTCAGATCAACTATCTCGGAATATTCAACATTTGATGAAGTCAAATTGTATTTGTGGCCGCAGTCAATGTTGAAATAATCATGAGCGAAGTTTCTCACAAATAATAGGCACAGAAATCAGCATACTTTCTATCAGAAAGATTCCGGCGATTGACTGATACAATTAATATATCTGTTTAGTATTTAATTCCTATGGATGTGGGCCATATGGCGTATCAACGTAAGGAACATTTGACATATCAACTTTCTCGTAATAATTCAACATTTGATGAAACCAAAATTGTACTTTCCATTAAATCACCTTGAAGAAAGAAAATAAAATAAAATTAGGTATACACAATTGGCGTCAAATAATTACTCTAAAATGCTTGCACCGAGACATGCTTCTCCTTACTTTCATCTTTCTTTTTTTGTCAACATAAGTCGGATATTACAGTGTGAAAAAGTATGGAACTTAATTGAAAAGTTGCAACATATGGAAAAATATGGAACTGAAATTTTATTTGGACAAAGTATCCACTGGAGAAAGTCCTGCACTTGTTACTTATCTTCCAAAACTTTACCTGTAAACAATACTCTGAATAGGAGAAAATTTCTTGTTTATATAAGCAAATCGATGTTCCCAAAGAAAAGTTTCACCCTAAATAAAGCGAGGCATTGATCCATTTGTTGAATAAGAATTGTGTTCACTGGCCCACATATACTGTACTGATACTGGCGAATCTACCTTGTGCTCCTTCCTTCCGGTTTTAGGACTGCTTACTAATACCTTCTCCTCATTATTCATGTCCATGTCCTCTTCTCCATCTGACGGATCAGAATCAGGTATGGTAGCCCGGATAAGCTCCAACTCATCAGCCACCTCACTCATACTTGGCCTAACATCCTTGCTAAATGCAAGGCATCTAAATGCCAACTCAGCCACCTTTCTAATCGAATTCATGATCCAATCATCACACCCGGAACTTGATTTTATCAAGAGCGGGTCACCAATTCATCAACCCGCCCCCGTCCAATCCAATCCACCGCTAATGATGCCAAATTCACCTCAGTTGGCCCACGGCTAAAGTCGACCACTTTCATTGCTGTTATGATCTCAATAAGAACCACTCCAAAGCTGTAGACATCACTCTTATCAGACAAATGAAAATTCTGATGGTATTCTGGGTCAAGATACCCAGGTGTACCTTGAGGTGCAGTCGAAATGTGGGACAGCTCAATCCGAGCAGCCCTCGAGAGGCCAAAATCAGCAACCTTTGGGTTGAAATCTTGATCAAGAAGAATGTTGCTAGATTTGATATCTCGATGATAGATCGGAGGGTGGACAGAGTTATGGAGGTATGCAATGGCTTTGGCAGTCTCTGAGGCAATGGAGAGCCGAAGAGGCCAAGAAAGGGCATTGCGACCATGGTCAGGATGAAGGTGCTGCAAAATGGTCCCATTTGGCATGTACTCGTATATGAGAATTTGTTCTCCGTTGTCAATGCAGCATCCAAGTAGCTGGACTAGGTTGGGGTGGCTTACTGATGAAATTAACTTGATCTCATTTGTTAGCTGTGTTTTTGTCAAAGTAATCAATCAGTTATGGATTGTTACTCGATAAAATTTATTGTCTAGCAATCATTTATCTAAAAGATATGAGCTGACAAAGAAGACTTGTCTACTTATGAACTTATGAAGTTAAGAATACTAATTGTGACATGGTACCAAACTAAATCCAAGAAGGTGCAGTATTAATAAAAAAAAAATTTAAGAACAATTTTCTGACCTGATTAATTGAATCAGAGTCAGCACGGTATCGAATCCGTTTGATGGCAACAAGGTCCTCTGTGCTGTTGTTTTGCAGCAACAACTTTCCAACGTAAACTGTGCCATAACCCCCTGTGCCAAGTTTATTTGTTTCTGCAAATGAGTTGGTGGCGCGTTCTATTTCACGGTATGAGTAGATCGGTAATGAGCATGATATCTCTGATAGAAGCCTCTGAGTTGTTATCTGGTATTCATTTAATGAACATGTTTTCCCATAGCGGCGCCAGCATATGATGCATAAGAAAAGAGCAGCTGCTAAAGTTCCACCAGCAACAGTTCCTAGATATCAGAACGGATTCTTTAGTACATGGCTTTTTACTGCACAGGTTTCTTATAAATCCACTTGTCTAGTTTTCTGACAAAACAGAAAAACCAAAAAACCTGCTGGCTTGTACTCGAACACATTCAGTCAGAGAAAACTAAAAAAATAAATCCTGCTGGTTTGTAACCTTCTTTTTTCAAGGAGTACCGTTATTCTGATAATAAATTCATAATTATTTAACGTTTTTAATTAATCAATTGTTTCTTCAATACTTGTGATGGATTTTTCTTTCTTATAGTGATTAATACTTGTGCATAGGAGGATACTGATACTGTTCTTTTGAATATTTGTACCAGTTAGTAGAGAGGATTTTGTCCACTTCGCTACAGTATTTACCAATCATATAGTGCCAATTTTCTTTCGAACAAATTTTACTCTTGTCATTTGTCATTTTTCAATCTATCTTTGCAAATTAATATTACCTCCAGCGATAGCAATGATCCGGTCGCTTCTGCAGGAGCTGCTGCCCCATAAATTGCATTTTGTCTCTGCTTGAAAAGAAAGGCACAAGTTTAGTCTAGTTCTTGACTGGACTGGCAAAATGTTCTGTTGAATTTTACTTCAAACAGTTGGAACATGCACTTGGAAAAAAAGGATAGGATTTAAATCATCATCCAAAACTTACTGCGTAAACTCGAAATATATTAAATAGAAGTTTCTTGGTGACCAAAATATTTTTTTTGTTTTTTTCATTTTCTACTAGAGTCAGATTCGCAGTTTATACTTTTATGCAAACCAAAAAATATATATCTCGAGGAATTTAATGAAAATTAAAAGGATGGAACAAACGTATATAGCAAAAGAATATATTTTTTCATTTAAAAACTGATCTAATTAAGTAAACTCTAGACATCAGTTTGTACATGGGCCTGAGAAAGTTATTGCCAATTCTGTTTAAGTTTTGTTTAAAATCAGTGAGAATCGCTAGCCGAAAAGACTGTTTTATGGTGCCCAACTCGTATCTATTAATATCTCCATACCTATCCATCCTTCGTGAACAGGAGTTGAACATTGAAACCGAGAACAAGATGAAAAGGATAATTTATCAATTCTTGGGGATATCCAATGCCCCATCAAATCAAATTAGAATCCAATGAACAAAACATTTAATTAAACATGAAATTTGGCATATAAATCTCGCTCCAATACTTTAAATATAATATGAAATATCAAATCTAGCGATATGTCTGTATACAGATACAGTCCATCGCATTAAATTTGATCCAATTTCATATCTGGTACACTAGTGGAGTGCTACGACGTATATAAATATGCGGTAGCTAGCAATTTGTTTGTGTGCTTGTCCGGGACAAAAGTGTCCTAGAAAGGCAGCGATATTTCCATCCAAAATAACACTCCTTCAATTATCACAATGTTAAAATTTCTTCCAAAAGAAAATACATAATGGGGCAAGCGACAATCTATATGTACTATTATATAAAGTGTCATGATATTCAAACTTTTATAATATTCATTTTATCCGTCATGCAAATGTTGAAATTCAATTTGACTAACTTTGACGGTAAATATCATTTTCAGTTTTTCAATTTCCTCTCTATTCGGAAAAATAATTTTTTTTGGAAAGTAAAGATTTTATTAAAAAATTAATGTCAATTAACCGAAATAATATAATATTGTATATTTCCTAATAATTGACAGAGATTTTTTTATCATCTTAGTTTTTATAGTAATTTTTTTCTAAATTGACTTCTCTTATTAGATAATCTTCTATAATCATTATTTTTTTTAATCATTTTTTTTATTTTATCTTTTATAGAAGTTCTCTCTGCTGGTATATCTCATAATTTTAAATTCAAAAGTACCTACAAATATTAAAGATGAATATGACAATCATGTTATGTGTTTTTGACGGAAAAAATAGTTTGCTCATTGATAAGTATTTTTATTAATAATATGGCGTATATCATTTGTATACTAAAAAATGAGAAAGAAAAAATATGATAAATTGACTATCATAATTGTATAAAAATAAAGAAGAGAATTAAAAATAAATTTTAATATTTTTTTCTTAGAAATATTAATCATGTCTTCCATCAAGATATATTAAAAGATAGAGGCGAGTAATTTTTATTTTTTCTAATATAAATATATTCAGTTGTCAAAATAATCTATTATCTTTTTTTTATGTATCTAAATAAAAATGTCAACCGCAATGCGTGGATATGCAGCTAGTTTAAAAAATAGAGGATTTCAGATACGACTTAAATACACGCCCAGCTTGAGAGTTGAACAACTAATTAAGAATCACTATGTCAAGTTTGTATAAACGCATTGGCTGAAATTTTGACGGTCTAGATTTTAAAATTTCATATTCGAAATATTAACTTAGATAATTCAAAATAATCTTTGTATTAAATACTTATAGCATACTATTTTTTTATCAATTTTAATATTTTTTTATTTTTTAATGATTTTCTAAAATGACTCATTTTAACATACAAAATATTAGTATTTTTTATTATTTTTTGGGTCATCTTTCAAAAATCTTAAAAAATAATAATAGAATTTTAAACATCGTAAAAATTGATATACTATATAAGTGTTTTGTACAAAGATTTTTTTGAACTATCTATATCAATATTTCAAACACACGATTTTAACGGCTGAAATATTTATGAAAGTAATAGATAAATTCCCCATATAGAGAGAGAGATAGGCTAGGGTGCTCCATGGAACATCAAATCTCTTGTGCTTCACGTCTATATCTCAAATTTAAAAGTTTAAATGGCCGATCCAAACGTTGAACATAATCTTCATATTAAAATATCTTTCGAGATCAAATTTCATATTTTTTTTTGAATTTTTTACTATTTTTTAGATAGATACAAAATCACTAGTTTTGGATAGCGAGAAATCGTTAGATCAACAAACTTTGTATCTATCTAAAAAATAGCAAAATAATAAAAAAATATTTATATATTTTGATCTCAAAAGATATTTCATTATGAAGATTATGTTCAATGGTTTAGATCGGCCATTTAAACTTTTAAATTCGAGATATGAACGTGAAGCACAAAAAGTTTGGTACTCCATGGAGCACTCTAACCCATCTCTCTATATATAAGAAAAAGTAATAAGCAAATAATATATTTTAAAATGTCAATCAATAAGCAAATGTTAATCTATATGACAACACAAAACAAGAAAAAGTAACAAGTATTTGTCGTCACTTCGGCGTTATCTAACCATCACTCATCAAATGTCACACTCACTGCTTACATATTTCTTTTTTTATTAGCATATAATATATTTTTTCTACGGAAATTTTGTTAGTCATACGACATATCAGGGAAAGTTAACAGTAATGATTTTATTTTGTAGTGGGTTCCTTTCCTTTGAATTCAAACAAGGAGAGTTCTGTTGAAGAAAGCAAAAGTGCAAGCAACGTTATCACATGAGTAAATGCTAACGATCTCCTGTAATTTTCGCCAAAAAGGCCAAAACAAACATTAATTCCCGAAATTCTTTTTCCCCAAGGGGGAAATAATGAAGGAATATAAAATTTAATGCGAATTATGGAGTATCATGAGGCCACATGGCAACCCCAACAAATTTCCAAGGAAGGACTCGCCGGGAAGAAAACATGTATTGTCATTGTTTTAAAATGAGATCGTATGACCGTATATATTAAGAGTATGTATTCACATATTCAATCATTCGTATTATTTTTAAAAATATTTATCGTATTAAGTTTATAAAATTAATTATATTATATTTTTATGTAAAATATTCAAAATAATTTTAATATTTTATTATATTTTCTTATTCTACATTAAAAAATTTTAAAAATAAATAATTAATTCAAATATTATAAAAAAATTTAAAATATATATCTATATACTTAACCGTATATGCACAGACATATCTCCATCATGCCTAATAATGGAACGGTTTTTAACGCGGAAGAAAGGATCGGCATTAACTCAGCAACAGTTCACTCCGGGAGAAAAAAAAAAGAATCTGGTTTTTCACAACAAAAGCACATGCCAAACTATTCACGAATAAAAATTAATTGGATTGCTCGAGTGGTAGGAAATCCATGATTTTTGTATGTGAAGAAAGATTCAGTAAACAGAATGAAAATGAATTCTAAGCAAAACTTAAAAAGTATTTTAATTCGAAACAAGAGCAATAATTACCTCTACGACAACCGTCTCCATCGGCAAATCCATCTCCAGCAAACCCCTCATTACATTTACACCAATATCCATTTTTCGCTTCACTTGCATCAACACGTTGACAACTCGCGTTGGCAGCGCACCGACAATTCCCAGTCATCCACCATTCGATCTCTACGATTCCTAAAGCAAGCACTATTTGCCCTTCCTCATTCTGCTCGTACAGGACTGATGTGAAAAGATTTTTACATGAACTATGAGTTCTTAACACATTTTCTTTCTTCAAGCCGGCTGTGTTATTGTAGAGACATGTTAAGTTATCATCTTTTGATCCACAACTTGGTAACTGATGTGTCAACTGAGAAACCAATATTGTCGGTAGCTGACATGAGGATGAAACAGATGGGGTACAATTTCTCAGGAACAAACCATTTCGATATGTCAATGAGTAGTTGGCGGAGAAGAGTTTGGAGGCAGAAGTAAGTTTACGGTTGCAATCCGCAGAGATTTTTAATGTAAAAGTGTTATTCACTGTGAAATTTTGGACGGGAAAACCGGAGAAACTGATGCCAGAAGTGGAGTTGCAAGATAACTGGATATGACATGATGGAGAAAAGCCGAAGGGGTACGGAACGGTGGTTCTGCCACATGTGTGGTTGCATGACGCAGCGGATGCGGAGATTATAGAGAGGAAAAGGATGAGCTGAAGCATGTTAGAATGATTGGTTACTGGAAGTTCCTCATGTAATGATAATTAAGCAAACTGATTGAGAGGGCTGAGTAGGAACTGGAATAGGATTTGAGATAGGAACTGAGGTATTGAATTGTTGCTTGATCTTCAGAATAAACTATAATCCCCATTCTCCTTCCCTTCTCTTACTTCCCATTTTCTTATTTTACGCAGTGGTGGTTCAATAGTCTTTGGTAAGAGCGGAAATTTGGAAGACTTATTGAAAATAATTGTTCAGGAAAAATGGGTTCATCCCTTTACTTTTTGAATTGGGAAAAAGAATCCAATGGGTCCTTGGAATTCTATGCAATTGCAACTCGAGTCCTAGAAGCCTAATTGGAGTCTTGGACCTCACCTACTGTGGTCCTCAAATTGGCTAATTATATATGAGCGCTGGATTACAGGAAACTTCAGTCTGAAAGATCTCTTAGGAGTTACGACTTACAAGAAGTCTATGGCTTTGTGATACCGTTCCTCTTATTTTGGATTTGTTAACAAGTTAGATCATGAATTTTTAATTTAAACAAATACTTCACTAAATTATGCCATATGTGACAGAAAAAACAAGCCCAAAACCATCAATTTAATATACAATATTTTATTTTTGAAGTACAAAACGACTAAAATATCTTTATATGCTTATACATAATAATAAATTATTTATGTTTTATAAAAATTTAATTTAAAAAAGTCAATAGCTATTTAGAAAATACAGCCAGTTAATTAAATATTCATAACATATAATATATTTTTCTATATATTTATAGTCAGGTTTTATATATCTTATTTTTAATTATTAAAAAAATAGTAATGTAAATAATTGAATATAACATTTTTGTTTATTTTAATATGAAAATGGCAAACGTTGTCAGCTTTGACAAGTAGTTTGTCACTCTAAAATTGATTTTAGAACTTGCAAAGTATTACAAAAAAAAAAAAATAAGTTCTACATATCAATTTAAAATTAATTATGTAGATATATATTTCTTATAAAGATAAAATAAAGAATATAAAATTAAAATAAATATGAGATGTTATTCATATTATATATCGAAAGTACGGATCAAGTGTGCATGTTGCTATATTTTTTAGATATTTACTGTTTTTATTTTTGTAAATTAAAAGCTTATGAATCAGGGGTATTTGATCATTTCACACTCAAAATAGTGTCCTAGATAGCAATCAACTGCCAGGTAATTTTTTTTTCATATATTACAAAGTTCAAGAAAGCGTTTATCTAAATTAAAATTTTAGGACCAGCTTGTCATAAAACTCCAGTGAAGGGTAGTGAAATCATTAAACCTTTTTTTAATATAAGTCATGTCCTATAATTTTTTATTTATCTGATGCATTATCGCTTCCTAGAACATCATAAGATATCTCTGTATGTGTCTCTGTTTGTGTAACTTTTTATAATATGTGTTTTATATTTTCTTTAATTATGAAGAATTTTTTAACAAACATAAGAGTTACTATTGCCCTGACGGTGTGTATTAGAACAAAAAAATTTCTGTTATCAAAAAATAAAAATAAAAGGTTCAGAAACAGAACAACTAGTGGATATATAGATCAAGTCGGCCAATCTGATTCAAATCTAAAGAAAGTTTAAATTAGTTGTTTCTTTAACATGAATGAATATCAATACTTTAAATTATGCCTGTGCAAATTCCGAATTTTAAGCCTACAAAAAATAGACTTGATTTTGAAATTGAAAAGGAAAGGATCGCAAATTTTTATAAAATACATAATCCGCTTCATAATAAAACTACACAAGAAATGAACTAATATTAAATCCGGCGTAGCAATTTCTGGTCCAAGGGGACAATGCAATTTGATTGACGACTGACGAGTGCTAAGCTACACGCTAATAACACGGACGAATCGATAGACCAAACAAAAGGGGAGGGGAGGGGGGACGAAATGTATTGGAATCAGCCTGCTTAAAGCCGAAATCATATCTTCTCCGGAGATATCTTTTGTGGAACTGTGCATTTTTTTTATTACAACCATTCAATTACCTATCAACTATTCTGATTTAACACTAATAAATTATCTGTATATCGAAATTCATATTTATACTTCTCCACAGCTGTTTAAATTGAAATGAACCGTTTGAATCTCTCTGTAGAAATCTACACAAAGAAAATCTCAGTAAAAGAAAGGCACCCGCTTAAACGCCGGAGAGGCGGAGACAATGGTTCTTACTAATGATTTCAATATGAAAGCAAAGGTTTAAACTAGGGCTATAAGAAAAGTTCGTAATTCGTTCGATGTTCGATTCGAATTTAGATTGAATTCGGTTCATTCGATTATACTTTTTTGTTAGTTTGATTTGAGTTCGTTGCGATAATTTTTTTAATGAACTAGTTCGATTTTGATTCGTAATAGTTTGATATATAATTATTTGTATATATTTTTAACTACTTAGTCAATAATATTTGCAATAACATAATTATTTTATTATAAAATTAATAAGATATTATTAATTTATTATTAAATTAATAAATATTAGATAATTTTATTTTAAAATTTTAATATAAAATTAATAAAATATTAATTATTTAGTTTTAATTATTTATGATAATATAAAAATTAGAATAATTGAGTTTGTTTAGAGTTCGATTTCAGTTCGAGTTTGATTTAGTTCAAATTCAATTTAGTTCAAAATAATTTCAAATCAAACACTAATGAGTTCGATCGAATTTAATTCGTTTGTAATCCTAATTTAAACTGTAGTGGAAATCCCAGTCCTACGGCCCTACAAAAATGTATTGAAGCTTCTATCGGGACATCTCTTGCTTATTTGGTGTGCCCTTGGTGTTATGGTCCACATTGAGCGTTGACACAGGATTGTAGAGTAAGCATTCTATGTACTGCCTCTTTAATTAAATATCTCAGCAGGCATAAAAAAATATAACGAAAAGAAAATATATATTTGAGGTGGAGAGTGGTGACTGGTGAGTGGAGGATGCACGCGCAAATACGGCGTACCAACGAGGCAACGACCATCGAGGCAACAGTTTCCTCCTGTAATATAGTCTTAGAAAAAGTCTGTATTATATTCGATTGCTTTTTAAAGAACTTTTATTGTATTTTCTAATTTGATATTTTTTATGCATAGGATTGATCTTTCTTAAACATTATCATTCATTTCGAATATTCTATCCACATTATTTTGAATATTTTTATCTATTTTTAAATGAGAAACTTATTAGTATATTAATATATTATTTTATTAAAATAACATATTTTCTATATTATATTTTTGGATTCGAATTTAAATTTTACAACTTAGAAGAACCAATTTTTGTAGCCATGAACCTGTTATTATGGTTGTTGCTATGTTATGAAGCGATACTTAAAAGTGATAATGTATGAAAAGGTCAAGTATTCAAATTGTTATATTCAAAGCAGATTGCTAAAATTGTAAAACTGATAAAAGAAATCTGAAGTTGGAATACTTGACTCATTGAAAATAAATTACAAAAAAAAAGTTGAAAATTTCGATATTAAGAAGGGTACCAGTTTAACATTTTTGCAATTGGCTGTCTGTTTTTTTTTTCTTTTTTGTTTATTTTATCTTATTCGACAAAAAAAAAAATTGGCTTTCTTGACAGACTGTCGTGTTTTTTTGTAATATGTTAAAGAGGTTGATTAATATAAAAATATTTGCAATTCTGTTCAAGTGCACGCAGATCAAATTTTATCATAATATATTTAAAATTTAAATTTATCATTCTCATTAAATTACTCATATAAAATATTTGAAATACAAAAAATTAGAGTGTTTAGATTTTTCTAAGTATTTATTAAATTTTTTTGAAATAATGTATAAAATTCAATACTTTATTATTATTTTAGAGTTGATTTTTAAAATTCAAAATAAATATTTAAAAAATTTTAAAAACCCCAAATTTTTTTTATGTTCCAGAATATTTTTATATGAAGAATTTAATGAGAAAAATAAATTTGAATTTAAGATATATCATAATAAAATTTATGCCGTATGCACAAGAGGCCGAATTTAAATGTTTTTACATTAGTCAATTTTATATTTCTAAAATATCTATGTTTATCAGCCTCCAAATTCTACCATGTGATTACTAAAATCATATTATAATTATCATAAAATGCCTTGAATTCCTAATATATATATATATATACTAATAGATATACTGGTTTTCAAAATGTTTAAGGTTTGCAGCCCCTTCAATCTCTATTAAGCTTCACCCTCGCTGCTATGTACTAATTCACCTAGACCATTAGCTTATATTTAAAATCGTTGTTCTCTTTGCTCAGCATTAGGAGGCATTAGGAGCAATAAACTCTCATTAGTTCGAGCAATAAACTCTCATTAATTTCAAATTAGCCTATATAGTCACGGATGAGAGTTTCAACCTCGGTTCAAAAGTTCGAAGTTTGAATAACGTTTGTGTAGATATTAAGATGGATTGATCTAAAATATTACAACAAGAATTAAAATAAAATTTTATAAAGTCAAATATAAGCATCCGTCTTGCTAATTGTCGATTCTCTGTGCAGCGAACAAATTTGTCATCCGTGTTGCTTGGTGGTGGCAAATGCACCTAGACTATTTCCGTTTCTTTTCTTTTCTTTTTTAGATAAGAATTGTATCTTATAACCAATCAAAATGTTTTTTTTTGGTAGAGCACCCAACAAGCTACTTGCAGAGTTGCCTTGAAGCAGACAGAATCAATTGACTAGTTCTTGACTTTTTGTTGCATAAATTTACAAAACATCAAATGTAGATCAGGACGCGAAATCACTAACTGTAGGCCAGCCCCAATTATTGGGTGCATCGATCAATCAGTGCACTGCAAGAAAATTAGAACACAATATTATTTTATTTTTTCGTGTGCAAGTAGGACAATGCGTACTTTAATTATTATAAATTAATTAAGAAAAACCCTACATTTTACGAGTACAACAAACCATGTATGTATGTGAAATATAAGTCGTCCTATTATATTAAGTCGGAACATGTCAAATCAAATCGGATCAAATAAATAATTTATACCCCTAAATTAAGTCGTCCCGAACCAGAAGTCTCTAGTTGGGTGTAATGCCGAATTACATTTTATATATATCATTGATGTAATGTATAACTCCGACAATTTTCACCCAAAATAATGATCAACATAATAACTCCGAC
The DNA here is from genome assembly GCA_037127355.1 of Schoenoplectus tabernaemontani. Lineage (NCBI taxonomy): Eukaryota > Viridiplantae > Streptophyta > Magnoliopsida > Poales > Cyperaceae > Schoenoplectus > Schoenoplectus tabernaemontani. The sequence goes on from CM073745.1 coordinate 17,584,095, forward strand.
AATTTTTATCTAAAAGTAATTTACAAATTTTGACAGTAACACAGATTATAAAATCTTGTGAAATCGTTTTAGTTTTTACATGATTTCTCATTTAAATTAGGAACAAAAAAAATACATCACAACTATTTTATTTTACAATTGTTACATTTTTTGCTATCAACTAGAACAAAAAAGATAAATTTTCATATGAATAAAGAAGAAAGATTATATAGAACACTTATTTTTTTTATATAAATAGATAACTGTATTATAATTCAATTATCTTTAAAAAATGTTATGATATTTTTCAAACTTAACGATTATGTAAGCATCAGCTTAATATAACAACTTAAAATAATTTTGCTCTTGTTAAGATTATTCATTGGTAATTTGGTATATTTATATTCATCAAAACTTTTATATAGTTGTCACTTCATTTCAGACCAAGGAATAATGCTCAGTCTGAACACGTAAAGAGCGCGCTCAAATCACCTTCAAGTTTAATTCAAGAAGCAACACGACTTCCATTGGTCTGTTGACTGGAAAAATCCAAACAAACTGAACTGACTAGATGCTTCTACGATAATTTCTCTGGAAATAAAGACTTTGAACAAACACATCAAGAACTGCTGCTTCAATATGGGGGCTCTTTTCCGTGTGGATTAAGCGTCGCTTCACATAATGAAGCCAAAACCTGAAATCAAATTATTGACGCCTTGGTTTCCCACTACGAAAGCTACTCTTCCGAGGGAGACTGCATTTAAACAAACCATATCAATATTAGGCCGCATAATTAAACTGACACGCACGTCGCTACCGAACCCAGGAGATGCAGATTTTTTTGGAAATAAAAGAAATAAATAAATGGAAATTATAAGATTTGCTCGGAAATTAGTCTATATAGTCTGGACCGAGTTTCAAATTCGGTTCCAATTCCTTTGATCGAGTTTGAAACTCGGTCTCTGATTTTTTTTTTTTTTTACGTTTGTGTATTATATTAAAAATAAAGTACAATAGTCAGTGGATTGATCTAAAATATTATAATAAAAATTAAAATAAAGTTTTATAAAACCAAATATAAACACGATTAATATATTATTCTAAAATAATGTCAAACAAATTGAAATATTACAACAATAATTAAAATCCAATTGTTATAGTAAATATAACAATAAAAAAACATAAACACACTGATAATCTAAATCATGCTCTGTTGGAACGAGCTTGACCTTGAGTTGTCAGCTTATTGATACGACCTTCCATTTCATCCATAATCATTGGAATGTGTATCTTCCTTCTCCTTCCTTTGTTGATTTTTGTTGGATCTGACCTAATGATCGGACTATTGTACATTGGTCAATCTCGTCTATTGCCATAACTACGTCAATGATCAGACCATGTGTTAATATAATACTGGATGGTATAATATGGACTAACGTACCGAGTGTAATCCAGCCTTCTGAATGAACAAACAACAAGCAAGTGGTCATATGTGATATTGGTCAATTGCGATTTCTGACACCAACAATTATCAATTCCCGTCATCGCTAATTCAACCTCATATTTTATTTCATCACTTTGTCCCTATTATTTCAAATAGAAATTATAAATTATTTCTTAAAATTTGAAGTTAAATAAAAAATAATATAAGTATAGAATATTACCATCTCGATAAGTCCATTTCTGTTATAAACATCGTAATTGTTGATACCTCAATCAGTGGTATGACATTATAAGTTCTCCCCTTATCACCGTAATGTTTTATTAGTTCGGTGACCTTGTGGGAGAATATCAAATCTTGAGCTTCTCAAGCCGTTGTAATTTCTCGACGCTTATATATCCTCTATGGACAGTTAAAATCTTTACATTTATCACTAAATTTAATTTGCTGCTATTTGTTATCTCTAATTCTATATTTCATTGAACATGAAAATCAATGATTTTCACTTTCAACTCTGATTTTGTACTAAACTGCTAACCGACACCAAATTATTTCATCAATTCTAGATAGTTTGTGAAAATAAGACTCGTCTGCATACAACATTGTCATATTATCAGCAAATTATGCACACGGGTGCTTCATTCCCCGATTAATAAAAGAAACATACATTTATCACTCTTTAACTATTTCTTCAACATCTATCGCATCCTCAATTTCATCCATATTTATATATGTTTCATCATGAATGTCATCCTCCTCAACATACAGGCGTAACTCTTCCTCTTCATCATCCTCATCCACATCCACATCCACATTTTATATCGGACCACGGGATGATCGTTGCTCCTGAGCTCGGGAGTGAGTTCTTTCCTCAGCCATGACTGGATTATTACTTCTGAATATGGTTGGATCATAGTTGTCGATTTGGATATTGGTTCAGATTCAACTACTAACTCCTTCCTTGGTGTTTTATACCGGATAATTGGTCTAGATGAAGAAAGTTACGAGGAACTGTTCCAATCAACTTAAACTGAGGATCATACTAGATGAAGAAACTTCAATGGGACTTCTTTTGAATCATGACCACTGAAAAGAAGCAGAGTAATTTCTATTGGGTGCTGGACAGCAAATTTAAGTTTAACGATTCATCTGTTCTCTTATAAATAAAACTTATGCAACTTGGCTTGTCTAGGTGTTAATAGATCGCGTCGTGTCAAGTTCAATTATTTTGTTATCTTTTTTAATCCAATCTTATTCGTTTAAAATCATATTAATATTTTTTGATCTGATCGAATTGAATAAAATAATTAATAATTCATTAATTAATTTTATATATTTTTAAATAATTTAATATTAATTAATATATAAATAATCTCAATTAGTGTATATATAAATTTTATTTAGCATTAAATTATAAAATAAATTAAAAAAAACACAATTAAATAGAAAGGATTGGGTCATGTCGGATCGACTTATACCCAACACATAAAAAAGTCAAAAAAAAATTAACTAATATCCGGTTTATTTATTCTCAATTCATTTTGAATCAAATCAGCTTCAGATTGACCTATTTGTCAGATCAAACTTTTGACACCCTTATTTGACTCCAACTTTATAAGAGAAAAAAATAGAAGTGGCACATCCGAGCACAACTGTACAACGACCAAAATTATGATTGTATAAAACTGTTAATCCATGAAAATTTTATTAAATATTAATAACGGTTAAAGTAGTAATCGCCGATCTTAAATTCAATTAAGAAATTGACGTAACTCATTAGTTAATAAAACTTAAATATAATAATCTAATTTAATTATTTTATGAATTATAAATAAATAAATAGAGATAAATCTTAGTTACAACTTTATCTAACGATCAAAGAAATAAATGCTTAAAATAAATTAAATCCAAGCATACAATTTATTAAATAAATATAATCGAAATATTAATAACGGGTTATGGATTTAACTGATTTTGATTTAATAAAGAAAGAAATGGTTTACAATAACAAAATATTCAAATTTGCCTAAATTTACTAATCAAGAATGAATAAAAATTCATTTTGCCACACCAAAGGCCACAGACCTCGGCCACAGAAAACCCATCTTTCCCTCTCTCTCCCCATTAATTTCTCTACCCCCTCTCTCTCTCTCTCTCTCTCTCTCTCCTGCCCCCTTTTTATTTATCTCTTCCGCCTCTCTCTCGACTCTAGCGACTGCCCAGTTGTCTCTCTCCCTCTGTCCCTTCTGAGTCGCTTTCCCCTTTTCTATCCGCTCTCATTTATTGCCCTGTCACTTCTTCTCTCTCTCGATTCACTCCGTTGACGCCGCCCCTCTTACTCTCCCTGCTTTCTCTCACTCTTCGGCGAGAGGCCTTACCGGCCCCCTGTCCCTCTCCTTCGGGTCAAAACCTAACCCGATCACCTCACTCTCGCCCTCTCTGGCTGCCCCGTCAAGACGGGCGCCGTCCCATCCCTGTGACCGTTGTGCCGGCCCTTATCTATAAAAGGGCTTGTGCCCCTCCCTCTTCTTGCTCGGTTTTTACTCATGTGTTGAGGCTTAGACCAAAAAAAAAAAAGAAAATTCTGCCTTAGTTGGTTTAGTTGATCGGTGCAAAAGAGGGAAAGGTGTGGCCGGGAACCCTAGCTTTACCCCTGTTGCTTTGTTGCTGATTTTCCTCTCTGACTCATTTACTGGTAAATGATCCTACTTTTGCTGTTTATTATTTTGTGCATACTGTTGCTTTCTAGTAAATATGTTAGCTCTGATATTTATCTCTAGGTTGGCTGATCAATTGGTTTCCCATGCTTATTGTGTTGGTTGCTGCTACCAGTCTTGCTGATCGATTTTTCTTTTGCTGAGTGTTTAATTCATGAGCTTGGTTGGTACTAGTAAACAAGGCCCTAGCCCTTTCTCTGTGCTGGTTTGAACATTTCTGTTTAGCTCTGTGAAGACAAATTTCTTTGGCTGGGTTGCTTGATTCTGGTTTGTCAGACTTACTAGTTTGCTGAGTTGCCTCTCAACCCTAAAAAAATTTTGTTCTTATTGTTGGTTAATTCATTGCTGGGTTAATCGTTGTTGTTTGGGTTGATTGGTTGTGTACTAGTATTGCTAAATCATGGCCCTTGGTACATTGGTACCTCTAGGTACCGGTGATGCGGGTGTTGTTCGGGTCCCTTTTTGTATGTGCTGATAACTGCTCGATCTGTTATGTGCTGTTTTGTTGAGATATTGTTGCTTGTCTGGTTTGTGCTGTTATCTGTGGTTTCTGGTACACTGGTATACTTCTGACTGACCCTTGGACCCTGGTAACTGACCTGGTTTCTGCTGATTTACCTCTCTCGATCGCTTATCTTTGTATGTAGTGTTGCTTGTGTTGTTCGGTACCAATTTCTCGGTGTAGGACTATCTTTGGTATAGCCTTAATTGTGAAAAATTGGTCGTTTTACGGTTACACATTTTGCTTATTAAACCCTTATTTAGTTTTGTTCCTGTTATGGACTTGGTACCGATGTTGTAGGTTTTCTTTGGTACTAGGGTTGAATTTCTTTGACTTGTCTCTAAACCTGTCTTGGTATTGTTATGGTTGTCTTTGGGCTATTTGGGAATTTTGTTGTTGTTGCTGGTTGTTGTGACCTGGCTTCCCTAGTTCAATTGATGCTGGTTTTGCGTCCCTGTGTTGGGTTGGGCTCTGATGGACTCTATTAGACCTTAGATTAAACTGAGAAAGTTAATAAGAAGTTGAAAGAGGATTAGGCCCATTTATATTAATTTGGATTAAAAGAATAAATAAAATCTTATTGGGCTAACAAATCTACTCTAATTAACATAAATAAATTAGGATTAGAAATAAATAAATAAAGCCCAATATTTAAAAGTCCCAAGATAATTAAATGTAAATAACTTAAAAATATGATAAATTAATTGGAAGCCGCCCCGAAAGGTTAGGCGGTATCCAAGGACTAATACGTAAACTTAAAGATACGGGAAATGATTATATTCCCTGACTGCCCCCGATTCGGGATATCGGTTCATTGGCACCAACGATTTGGTAATCAGCATATGATCCCGAACATTAAAACACCAACACATTTATAATATAATAACTTTTTCTTTAATCTTATTTTTATTTTATTTTATTTTCATTTAACTCTTTTCTTTCATTTTTATTTTATTTTATTTTCAAAACTATTTTTCTATAACTTATAAAATCTAATAATAATACTTATATATAACAAAGTAAAGTATATAATTTAAAAACATAATAAAAATAATAATTATGATATAATTATTATATATTAGAATATATTAATCAATTTCTCTATTTTTAAATAACAAATAAGAGAATATTAGAATATAATATTATATATATTACATATTATATATTAATCAATTTCTCTATTTTAAATTAATTGATTTAGTAATTAAATCCATAAACTCGAAACTAAAATAAAGAATGAACGTATAAAAGCGATCAAGAACGATAAACACAATTTAACGGATCAATATGCGAACAACTAAAATTTCCGACACCGCATAGATGCAGCAAGAATATTGCCGAAATTTTTAAGAAAGGACGATGAAACCCGGACAACCACTTAATTAAACTATCAATCTAATTTAAATGATTAGTTGTGAAATAAATCACGTTAAAACTAATAAACCTTTAATTTAAATTAAAATAGGTGATATAGTCGACTCGGATCCACTCACGGAGTACGAGGTCACTCCTGACCCGACGTACGCAAACGCCGACCCCGAGGCCGGTGTTCTACCCCCGGAGTAGAGCGACTCTGCGATCCTCACCAGCACTCTCAGGTACGGTTTCCTGGGATTTGATTTCCTTTCTTCAGAATTAGGAACCCATACCGAAAATAAAACTAATTTTAAAATAAATCTAAATTGCGGTGTTTTCTGACCAAAATGATTGGAGACTTAATCTGACCTGTCATATGCATCTGGTAAATTGACCAGCATATTTGAGACATACCCGCATTTGCATGTCATATCATATCACATTGCACGTAGGCAGGATAGGAGTAGGACTCGGGAAATAGTCCCGAGATAGGATCAGATAGAATTAAATAATTCAAGTTGTAGATTATATTTATTAAGAAAATATTATTACTATTACTAATTATTAATTAAGTTAGGTAGTTAATCATGCATTAAATGCATGGGAGTGTTGAGAGACGGACGGGTAGGGTAATTCTCGATCGAGTTGCCTTGCATAACTGAGACCGTTGTGGTTACGTACGGTGACCCATAGGCTCGTGGGACCCACCTAGGTACGTATATGTCTTGCGCATCTTTGCATGTCGGATTATCCACCGATCCCGTCATTTGGCGGGTTCAGCTGTGTCGAGTGTTTTCTTTTGATCTTTATTATATTTTATTATTCTTAATATGATTTAATTTTTAATCCAAATTTGAGCGATTAGGATACCTTGTACTTCAGTGTTTAGTGTGGGCGGCCATATTCGAGACTGGAATCTACTTCGTGATATTATATTATTATATTTATCCGGCTTATTTAGGATCCTAATATTGTCCGAAGGGCTTTCTCCTTTGGCCCATAGTTGGTACAGAGAAAGTCGGGATGCGGTCCGCTGGCCTTAGTGGGTACAATGTAGGCTCCCATTTGCTTATATTTCGTTTTGATGTTTCTATGGGATGCGGTCCTCTGGCCCTTGGTTGGTACAGTGTAGGCTCCCATTTGATTTCGATTTGTTAATTCACGGGTAGTTATCTCCTTTTGGCGATATGGCAACTGAAGACATACTTATCCGCTTGCTTTCATTTTGTAAGGTGAATTATCAGATTTAGTTTGAATACAGTACGTGCTTATGCACGCTCACTCTCCTAGGCGTTATCGCTCGGGAGCCGAATTGTCGTTTATGTGGCATTGGCGCCGCATAAACATAAAGTCCTAAGTTCGTAAGTTGGGTCGTTTGGTGGCGCCCGCTTAGGCAAGCCCAAGTTCGTAAGTTGGGACGCTGGTGGCGCCCGCTTGGGATAGATCTGGTGATTTGCAATCGGAATATTTATTTCGGGTGTTTGATTTTCGTACCTTATATTTTATATTATATTATTATTTCCTCAGATTCTCTATTTTGGGTTTATTTGTCATTTCATGTCATTCATGTAGGTGTTTTCTCGAACATGCATAAAATAATAGTACATTAATATATATTAAAATATTTCATTGCATTTAATTTTCGGTATCGGTATTTGGGTCCAGTCTAGGAAAGAAGATCAAATCTTAAATTTGGATCTAAATCCGTCGAGTAATTTAAAAATTACTCACGTGTTTCCACGGTGGTTGTGGGATCCGGGTTTACGGGTGCGGGATCGAGTTTTGATGAGAGTGCTAGGTGCAGTCCTGCGTGATACCAGAGGTGTTTCGTCGCATCAGCACAGTGAGGCGGGTAGATGATTAGGACTTATCGGGTATCGGGTTTTTGTTTCTTTCTTTGGGTTTTATTTGAGAGATTTTGCTACCCATTCCGATGGAGTTAGCCCCGCCGGTGTCTGATGTTGTATTCTATTGTATATTCTGGACTGTTATTGTTTTGTACTATTATTATTGTTTTGTTTATTATGAGATTTATCTTATTTTATTCATTTAGCCTTCCGTACGCATGTCTCGTCATGCGTACGTGGCGGGATTAATCACCCCTAATCAGCTTTATTATTTCTGGAGTGTGACAAAAATACCAATTGTTATATAATTAAAATGTCAGTATTAAAAAAGAGAGGGTTCTTATCTATTATTCTTCAAATTTCTCTTATTTTCTGTTTTTTTTTGGACAGCGGGTTCCACTAAAAATTAGAATCGATTTGTAGAATGAGATTCATGTTCGATCGGTACTTTACAATGTAAAGTACTCTAGAGGATATGGATTCATGAGACTTACCGTTAGAGAGAGCAGAGGAGGAATTTGAAGAGCGGCAAATCTCAATCCCAAAAAGAAGTTGAAATGGAGCAAAAATCTTAATCTTTCTAAAACGATGGCCATTGTTCAGCAGATATTTTATCTTATTCAAAGAATAAAGGATGTACTATCAATAGTGTAATCTCTTATATCAGCAGCAAAATTTAACAAACATTCTAAAATAGATAAAACAACCATAAGCTAAAAGAAAGCCAAAAGGCATGTATATAACCAGGGGCGGACATAGCTATGGCCAGGGGGGGTCAGTTGACCCCCCCTGGATTTTGAAAAATAGTGCTTTTAGCTTAATATTTTGTTAATCTGACCCCCTGGATTAAATTTCTGACCCCCCCTGGATTATCTGATTATTTTTCATTGAGAAAAAATATTTAATATCACGGATAATTATTATTTTAATATTTTTATTTAGTACCCGATTAGTTAATGGATTTAAATCCGATAAGCTACTGAATCCGATTATTGACCCCCCGACCAAAATCCTGCATCCGCCCCTGTATATAACAGCACTGCACCGTTCCAGCTTGCATATTTTGCCTCTTTTGCCTCACTAGGAACAAGTAAATATACTAAAAAAAACATTAATTCCTCTTCTGCAACGCGTGAAAATAATAGAAACTGCCCGCCATTATCATTTACATTATTACATCTCTTATCAACTGAGAAGCCCGTGATAGTTTACAAATAATAATGATGATATACCTTAGGAAACAATAAAGCCCATGCATTGTTTTGACTTTTATGAGACGATAGACATAGAGGCATAAAAGATAGCACATCCAGAGAAGCCTAGATAAACCCCCAAAATTATACATCAGTTTTAGTCTTTTTGATATTCAACCAACGCACAAGCTGAAGCGGGCTTTTTAGGGTTAGATGACCTCCCGTTCAAAGGCCTTGATAGGCCTCAATATTTATAAATTTTCACTAATTGATTTCGGTGTGTTTTTTGTTTTGCTTGCATCTTCTGATCAAAGTATATGATAGTATATAAAAATTTTCTGCAATTTCATTAATATTTGATAGTTCATTAAAAATTATCAAATTTAATAATTTTTCACTAATGTCTTTAAAGATTTTAAATTAGTAATTTTTAATGGACTATCAAATATTAATAAAATTAAATGATATTTAACGGCCTATTAATCTATAAATAAAATAACATATTTATATTTTTTTCTAATTTTAAGATTTTTTAAATATTTTTTTGATTTAAAAGTAAAACTCTACTATTATCCAAAATAATAACAGATCCATACATACATATTGGGAAATTGTCATCAACTGCATTTTCACAGTGGCTTACAACTCTTCCGTCTTGTAAGAAACTCAATCTGCATTTTCACAGTGGCTTACAACTCTTCCGTCTTGTAAGAAACTAAGTGTTTGTTCCATTCTGAATAATTAGAACAAGTTTCGTATTTCGTTGGATCTTCGGCTACAAAATTGTAGCCAGGAAATGAATATTAATCTCACGGTGTTATGTGGGGACCATTGTCAGTGATGGGAAAATTCAAGAAATGATGAAAATCGAAAAATCGGCCTTCTTTTTTATTAATAATTGTTACTTAGCTGAAACACACAATAATACAAAGTAAATGCACAACCAAACAAACCCTTATAATTAATTAACATGATCCCTAATTAAATTACACACGCACGCACTCTCCCTCTCTCTCTCATGGAGAAGAGAAGGCATCATCAACCACGAGCTCTCCATCCTTGATCTCTCGAGGCTCCGGCATCGCCTTGAGGAACGAAGAAAGCGCATTCCTGACTCGGTCAACCCGTCTCTTGTGCCGGATTCGCCTTAGCACCGCCTCCTTCTCAAGCGATTGCGCCGATCCCCATCCTCTCTCGTTGGTGCTTTTCGAGGGTTTGATGTAGAGACAAGTCGTGACTTCACTCTCTTGAACGGAGGCGGTGGTGGTGGTAGCAGGGGGTTTAGTGACTGTAGACATGGTAAATTATTTGGTTGCTTATGTGTCCGGAGTTTTCTGGCTGTTTTCTTGAAAAGACTGGAAATTAGAAGTGAAAATGGAAGAGTGATGAAGAAGGTGAGGTGTATGATTTATATAGTGGCCTTGAGTGCTACTTTAATTCATTAAATGATGCACAAAAACTGGATGCCGCAGGACATGGTTTTTTCTATTTATGACAAACGACTGGAGGAAATTATGCAAGGAAGTACCTAGCAATAAAAATTGCAATTTTTTTGACAGAATAAAATAAGATCTCTTGTTTCCCTTAAAATAAGACCCTCCGAGACTCCGTGCTGTTGGGGAGTTGGTGCTTTTGTGCTATGATGCCAATGTGGTTATGATGTAGAAGAAATGTCAATCTTTTGTTTTTTTAACATTGAATCTCGAATTTAAATGATGGTTTAATGAATAATTAGAATATGATTTGAATGACATATTTAAACTTATAAATAAATTATATTTCAAATATCATACGATTTAAGTGGCATCTGATACTATCAAAAATCATTAAATAATATTTATAATGTTTAATAATCTTTGGTGAAATATTAAATGATATATTTTTAAGATAAAAATGGGATTTACGTCATCCAATTTTAAATATCACAAATAAAGATTCATCTAGGTTTTCAATATGCAACCCGGACATGAATGTCGAGAGCATTGTCTTTACCATTCGATCAAATGTTATTTTTCATCAAATAACATTTAAATTATATAAAATAATGAACATCAAATTAGTTTAATATATCATCAGTTTGAAATAACTATGCGTACAGATGTTTTCTGTATTTAATTTTTTTTCTAATGTCACTGAAAATTCATTATTACAATTGTCAAATTGACCATTATCAAGTGACCTTCCTTGGTCCTTATCAGAAAAGGTAATATGCATTGATCCAAATATACATCATAAATGTAAACAACATAAAGCCAAATCACCTGATCACATAAATAGATAATTGTACGCCAATAATTAGCTGGTGAGGTTTCTAGATAACATATATGAGTAAAGAGACTTTTTGTATCTGTTCTACAAACAAAAATCACACCACTCGCATACTTGATTAATGTAATATTTTTAATCTAAAAAATCATTCTTCTAAATGCTACACTAACTGAATCTGTGAAAACGGCATAAACCATTTTTTTTACTCTGCATACACGTACACATTTATTGCAATTGCCACAAATTTTCTTTATTTTTAAAAAGTTTGGTAAATTAAGTGCAATCCAATTTGATGCCACTTGAATGATTACAAAAGTGATGATACCTAAATTCCTCGCCAATCACAATTTAGAACACAACTTTCATTTTTCAAATTGCCCAACTTTTCTTGTAATCAGGCTTAAATTATTAGGAAAAAAAACTTAAAAGGTGATGTATTGTTTGGATGGCACTGAAATGCTATGAAAAAAAATATTAATAACGCTGACAAATCGCCAACCCATTCAACAACATAATTTCATTAAATTTCAAATTTCAGATGCAGCTAATTAAGTCCGGCCACTAAAAAGTTCGGTACAAGCGATTATTACGTCAATTAAGATATGCTGCTGATGAAATTCGTCTCGGATAGAAGGCTAAAAAAGAACAAAATTGATCAAAATTTTATTTCTACCGACCATCCTAATATCCTATTATTTAAGAAAAAGACGTTGGGCTTTTCTGTAAATCTCTCTTTCAAAAGTTGGTCTAAAGCATATCTTGGAAATTTGTCCAAACTCCAAACCATGTGCATTTCCTCACAAAAAGCCACGTTGCGTGGTACTGCAGGAAAATCGGCACAGAGAAACCGGCCTCCATAAAAGGTAAGATATATACTAGGGGCTGTGCACAGACAATCCGAATTCATATCCACTGTTGCGTAGCACGTGCAGTACAGTATGTAATCCGTTCGATCACTTTAAGATTCGTACTAAATCGAATCTCAAAATGATCAAACGGATTATATACTATACTGCATGGTGCTGCGCAGCAGTGTATCAGCACTCAGACCGGGGCACTTCACTGGACTTGGTTCGTAAACTATGGGGTTTTTTTCTTGGTGAGAATAATTTATTTTTTCTAATGATGAATATGAATAATTAACGACTTAGTTAGGTAAAGGAATATGACATGAATCCTCTGACGCGCTGCCTTTTTTTTTTGCTATTATCATAAATTCAACAGATTAAAAATTAGAATAAATATGTTTGTCCCCGTCGTATCGTCCCCAATTGTTATCCCCAATAACTAATTTTCATTTAAAGACAATGCACTTCTGAAGTTTATTTCTATTTTTGCAGAAGTCTCTTAAAGACGTCTTTCTACCAACTTTAATTTAAAATTTGAAAGCCCGTAAGTTTCTTCTCCGCTATTTATTTCATAATATCTTCTCACCCATCATTCTTTTTATTTTGGGATGTGAAGTTCTTATTTGAATACGCTTCTCCCTCTTAGATTATTTGCTTAATTATTTTTTAATCTAAATATTTTTTTTGTTGTTGTTGTTGTTCTTCTTTTTCTTTTGTTTTTATCTAGAAAAACTCTTTTATTGTATTTAATATTTAACAGTAAGAAGCATTTAAATTGAATTTGATCATCGTCACTTTTTAAACTTGAGTTTTTTTTCTTTTGTGAATATTTTTGTTGCATGAAGATGGTTGGATCTATAATCATACTTAAATATATTCTAAGAATACTTAAAAATATAGGAATATTATTATCATCCCCAGCCTTTTATCCCCATTCGTTGTGCCCAAGCGAAAATTTTCCATTTTAAGCATTCAATTAACTTTTTATATGTTTCCGACTTTCCATTTTTAGAACTGCATAGCACATTAATAATTCAAAAAAAATTGAAATTGAAATAGCATCTCTTTAAGAAAATTAGAGAGAGTTAGCACTTGGTAAAAACTATCAAATTTACTTATATCTATTATACTGTGCTATTTATATCAAGTGTTGTGATTATTTATTTGTATAAATGGTGGAATTTAACCACCAAAGTCGGTTGATGTATATAGCAAAAATTAATAGATATAAATAAAATTGATAGTTGATGCCATTAGATACAACAATTACAAAAAACGTAGATATAAATAACATGGATATAAAATAACAATATTTTAAGTTATTAGAATTTTAGTAACTGGCACAGTAAATATAAATAGGGACAACTAAAGATATAAATAATGTCGAATGAAAATCAATTGATGGCGCGCTAATTTTTTGTGTCAAATTTATTGTTGCTGTAAATAATCTAAACATTTAAGGTCAATTAATATAAACTAACGGTTGATTATAAATTAATCGACCAGTTGCCTAGAAACTGAAAAAAAATAGTGAATCTAATTGATGTCGCTGAGATTGCATGTTATGGTCAATAAATATAACTAGTTTCATTTAGATGTTGAAAAAAAAATTAAAAATTAATTGCCGAGTTTTATATTAGTACAACTGATAGGTACCATCAAAGAGAAGAATAGAGCCCTTTCTTTTATTCCTTCTGATATGTTATATTCGGATTTAAGTTAGAGAGAATTGAGTGCTGATTCTCCCTTATAATTTGCCTAATATTCTTCCAAAATAGTAGCTTATCAGGATGATGAGTTATTGAATAAATTGATAACTTATAGATGAAGCAAACATGATATGTTGGAATTAATTATTATTAATTACAATATATGGGCTTATATGTAATAAATATATATTATATAATGGACTGTTAAATTATATATATCTGTAATGAAGTGATCAAATTTTATATCGGATTTATTATATGTCATGAGAAGTGGGTCTTTGATGTGTAGAATGTGTATTAATGACTTTATGATTTAGTGATGGTCTGAATTATATAAAGTCTGATAATAATACAATTATGTTATTGATATCTAGAGAATACAACTATAGACAGAAATTTTTCGATTAACGGACGAACCCGTTAAGAGAGAATCGGATCGATATGGATCCGTTAAGATATAACTGCACTCAGTTATATGAGCGTCCATATATATGCAGGGATATTGTTGGTTTTGTAACTACTCTCATTTTCCCCACTTTCTGTCACCCTTTCGTTTCCCAACACAGATCTATATCTCTCTCTTAATAGAGTTTCAGAAGAGAAGAAATTGTCGGCGCCGGTCCTCTCAATCACTCCATCGAATTAGAGGAAGATCGCTGGAAGACTAAAGAAGTCTGATGATCAACGGTGTTGTGTCTCTCTGAAAGACCAACAACATGAATCAAGATAACATAATTTATATTTGAAATTCACTAGAGGATCATAATCATACAGTACAAATTCCAACAGCATAATCTCACCAGATGTCAGTTGATGCGCTTGACGCTTTGTTTTATAATCCATCAGTCAAGTTTTATTCGTCTCGCCAGAATGCTGAGAAAATTAGCATTGTCATGTTTTGAATAGGTCCTTCACCAACATTTATTAATTAAAGTTTTATGATTATATTTTATTCTATCCAGTCCCAACTCATAAGCGAGTTGAAGACTTATTTTGTCAATTAATCAGGTGTGTTCTCTTCCAAATAAAATTTGAGAAACAAAATATGTCTAACATCACTAAAAAGCAAACCATGACCTTTTCGGAATTTTTCACTGACAAATTTCCTATAGTTTCAAACAATTGTAATACTAATTATGTATAAAGTTGTCAATCATTTTACAAGTGTAATAGTTATTATATATTTGAAAAACAATAGCATTATATTAGAAAACTTAACTGATTTACAAATTATTTCCTCCAACGTGGCAATAATCTTCAAGTTGACATAACATGTTACACTTAAACAGATAACAAAAATTATTCAAAAAGCAAAGCAAGAGGTGAATCATTCACAAAAAGATAATCATAGTTTTAGAATTGAAATAGAGATAGAATAAATTACATAATTGAGTAAATTTATACACCACGAAAATGGTTACATTTTAAGGCCTGTCCACTGCAAAGCCTGATAAAGTAGCTCATATTTTTATAATTATTTTAAACTATAACCATATTTTCTTCTTATTAGAAGACTAAATTCATTTGGCTTCGCCCATAATCACTAGTTTGTTATATCAAAAGCGATTGTGTTAACCATTTACATTTTTACCTTGACGTATGTATGAAATTTTGTGATCGGAAAATTGCTAAAATATCAACCATCTGCAAGGAAAAATATAATTTTTTTTATTTCCCAAAAAAAATTTAAGTTTCTTCTAAAAACTAAAAAGTTTGAGCGACGTCATTCTAAAGCTTAATAGATGAGAGAATACTGTTTAATATATACAATTATTCTTTAATTCCGTGTGCTCTCTATTTCAATGTGTCGTAAATGATAATCTTTAGCTTTTGACCTCTTGACGTCTTCAATCGTTCATTAATTCTCGCATAAAGCAAAGACTAGTGACTAATGTGTTCGAATTTCATCGAGGAATGGGTCTATATATAATAGTTCGTAGATGTGAAATGGATTTGATGAGGGCTCTATAGGTTATCAATATCTAAAGTTGCAAAAGATTCTCGTCTTTACTTCGATCTCTAATGGAAACAAGCACTAAAACGGTCTAGATTAGAGTTTAGAAGCACTAAAATTGGGCACTTGGGCTCGGTTAAGAATCTTTAAATCCATTTCACATCTACGAACTATTATAAATGACAGAACGTTACCTCAAAAAGTGACAGAACGTTACCTCAAAAAGTTTCTGTTAATGGTTCGTCAAAGAGCACTAAACTTTTCTAATTACCACTATCAAAGATAACGTTATACACACCACAGATATATATATATATAATTATCACACACAAAATACAAAGGGGGCTAAAGTGAAAAAATACAAAAGGAAAAAACCACACAATCTATATACAAATCTAAGGTCTCCTCTCCAACCAAACTAGCTCGAGTATGTACCAGGTTCCGTTATACTACAAATCGAATCAGCTTCAAATGCTGGTGGCTTTTCATCCTCCCATCTCAACACCTCCTTCGCATACCGAAGTGCCGAGTCAACTGAGTTTGAATCCAAGGCATTGGTGCATGTGACATAGAGCCTCCTTCCAGACCCACCTACCAGGGATGTAAACAACCTCTTGAACTTCACTGCGATGTAGTGACCCGCAGTTTGACCCAATGTCGAGTGATTGCCAAGATTACGGTTGCTGTAGGAGGCCCGGTAACGGCTGATCAAGGGATGGAAGTCACTAAACCAATCACATGCAGTAAGAGGTGAGTGGTCTATTTTTTTCTCGAGCAGATCGGTTTTGTTTAGGATTAGAAGAAAACTGGTCTCTGCAAAGGCATCACTAGTGATGATTTTTTCAAACAGATCCCTGGATTCTAACATTTTGTTGATTTGAAGACCATCAGGACCCTCATAGAACTCATCATAATCACTCATGGCAACACAGAAAATTATGATTCTGACCTCTTCGAACATGTCCAACCACTTGCCATTTTTACCTAGACACTTGCTGTGTATTCTGATAAGTTCATACCTATGATGGAAACGAAAACTCAGTAAGACAAAATTCAAAGCAGCTTCAAGCTCAACTAGTAGGTGCTTAAGGATCTTTTAACAGACTAAACAGTAAATTCCAAATATGAAAAAAAAAATGTTTGATTTCTCTCAAATTTTCACCAAAAGCCCATCCATGGAAAATTAAGTTTGCAGACATTGCCGGTAAAAATTTGTTCTCCATAGTCTTTTCTCCTAACTCAAACTAAATCAGTGCCAAGGACAATTTATTCACTTTTAGCATGATTTAAACTCAGCTTTAGAAGTTGGGAGCAATGTGCACATAAATTAATAATTTGTCAGGTCATAAGCATCAGAAACTTGGGTGCCATTTGCAAAATCAACAACACCCTAACATGGGCTGCCAACGGTAAGATTCAAAATCAGCTTATTGTTAAAGGCTCCATTGGCATAATTATGTATACAGGCCTTGACCTCCATTAATTAAAGGGAAAAAATAACATCTGCCAGAAGAAGTTACTAACTTAAGAGGGCTCTCTTGATGGTCAAGGTCTTCCATGGCACGGGAATTGTATGGAAGGCGTGGGAAAATAAAGTCAGTATAGGCTACTCCATTTGACGAAGTCAATCCAGCCGCATTGAGTATATCAGAGTTATTGGGCTCATAATCCATTCTGCATACATCTCCTACCTGGCAATTTAGAAATAGAGTTGCCAAGGATTATACAGCAAACATGAGAACTTACATGTATGACAATAAACCAAGAACCAACTGTATAAACAAACATGAGAAATAAAAAATGATGGACAATTTAATATTATTAATAGTTCCATCACCTGGCTGTCTCGCACATAAAACCAAGCAAGAAAGAAGTACATTGCATATAATATTATTAGTAATTTTGTATCAATTAAATTGAGCTTCATACTGCAAGCAAATATGTATATATAGCATAGTCCTAGAAGCACAAAACCCTTCCGTGCTCCTAACTCAAAAAGTACATCAAATCATCTCTAAATTTTGATTTATCATGCTCATTAAATTCTTCATATTGAAATCTTGTGAGAGACAAAAATTTAGGGTTTCAAGTTTTCTAAGTTGCCGTTTTTAATTTTTGAAAATGATGTACAAGCATTGTATATTTATTATTATTTTTAGAGCTAATTTTTTAAAAATTAAAAACACTGACTTAGAAAACTCAAAACACCCCAAATTTTATATCACACAAGGTTTCAATATGAAGAATTTAATGAGCATGATAAATCAAAATTTGGAGATGACTTGATGTGCTTTTTGAAAGGGCTCTGTGCTCCTAGGATTACGCTAGCTTCACTCTCTCTCTCTATATATATAGGGACTAACTACGGTGATTCCATATGCATTTCAAGCCAGCCAGGTGATGGAACCAAGCAAGAAAGAAGTACAATTTAATATTATTAATAGTTCCATCACCTGACTGTCTCGCACATAAAATCTCGTGCTTCACGTCCGTATCTCGAATTTAAAAGTCTAAATGGCCGATCCAAACCGTTTAACACAATCTTCATATTGAAGATCAAATTTTATATTTTTTTTAAATTTTTTACTATTTTTTAGATAGGTACAAAGTTTGCTAATCTAACGATTTCTGCAACATTCAATAATAGTGATTTTTCACCATCTAAAAAATAGCAAAAAAAATTCAAGAAATATAAAATTTGATCTCCGAAAATATTTCAATATGAAGATCATGTCCAACGGTTTGGATCTGCCATTTTGACTTTCAAATTTGAGATACGAACGTGAAGCACGGGAGGTTTTGTGCTTCGCAAAGCACCATAGCCACACTATATATATATATTTCCCAAACTCACTCATAACAAACCAAACATGTAGAAAGCTTTGATGGCTGAACAGGCTACAGTATTTTGCCTGAAATCAACAAACAAAAGTTGGGTTCAAGTTCCAGATGTACCTTCTCAAGGAAGTAGCTAGCACAGCTGGGAAGCATCTGCAACTCATCTTTCCTTCTATATGTGGCTTGAATTGCAGGATCTTTCCAAAGATCCTCTACTCTTGGGGCATACTCCCTAGTTGCTGCTGGAAAAACCACCTCTAGACTGCCTGAAGCCATCACCTTCAGTAGCCAGTCTGCAAAGCCTCTTAGACGTGGACCCAATGCATACTTTGACACCTTAGCCTGCTTGTCTGATTTGAAACAACATTCAACCCAGAAATTAGAGGGATTTATTTTTTTACTTTTTACTGGTGAAATACATCCTGTATTATCATGTGCATTACCCAGCCAACAAACAGTTCTAGATCACTACCAGAAAAAAAGATCATTTGAAAGGTTAAGCCCTGAAAAATAAAGATGAAACAGGTTCATTTTACTGTTTACCAAAAGGAAAACTAAGTTGCTGGTGAATAATTTTATTTCCCCTCAGATAAAACATTCTTAAAAAATCATTGGTTTCGTCTAAAATAATATTTTAATCTAATTACTATTATACCAGTGTCACTAGAAGATAACCGACTTGTTTGTGCTTTTTCATACATACTTTCTTCTTCGAAAATCTCTCGCCCCTCGAGTAAAATTGCAAGGTATCTGTATACATTGGTCTGTATCATGGTCTTCATTTCTTCACACTCTTCTTCTGTGAATGCAGTGTTTCTGTACAAAATCTTGGCCTGAAAATGGATGCCCAATGAGACGTATCAAGAAAAATGCCTGGCGGACAACGTGACACCAAAAGGTATAAACATGTCTATATTGCACAGCAGTTGGCCATAAAAAATGGTACATCACACAAACGAAATGGTCAGTGATTTTCTTAGGAATTCAAAATTATTACACAACAACAGTCAATCCCAAATAAATTGGGGTATGCTAGAAATGAAACCCAATCCAAAAAATCACCACAATCATACATCTCAAAGATAAAAATCAATGATAACAACTCCATCTATGTAGACTAGTTCTGCATAGCCTGTCGCGATTGGAGTGGTGAGTCAGCAATAAAACATCCGATCTTTATGGAAATGAAATTCAAAATTACTAATTTATTAAAAATTTAAGGATGTGAAGCATGCGTGCACCTGCTTAAAAATGGTACTGGTGCCAGATTCATCACACCCAACAAGCAGCATCTTCTGGGCTGGCTTGATTTCAACATAGTCAGACATCCCATGTCTAGACGACTCAACATGTTCTTTGTCGTTGAGATGTGGATGTGGTGCACCGCTAGGTGTTGGTAGAGACAAAACAGGACAGAGCAGCTTCACTATTGGCTGTTTGACAGGGTATAATTAAAGAGAGAGAGAGAGATACAATAACAACAACAACTAAGCCTTTAATCCCAAGTAAATAGGGGTAGGCTAGAAATGAAACCCAATCCAAAATCATAGAGATCAGAGATCTCAAATAGCAAAAGTAATGATAACTAAAGAGAGATATAGCATAATTTACAAACATCTCTTGCTTTAAGTAAAGCTTGGTTCAGCATTTTGTTTCAACCTCAAAATAGCATCATTCAGGACATATGCACTTGGTGCCAATCAAAATGTAGAGAAAGCAAGACTAAACTATCAGATAATCTAAGGGCCTGTTAAACTAAGACCTACTGTCCACCCCACCTCAAGAGCAAGACATATTTATCTTACTCCACAGTATGATACAGCCTAAACCTAATAAAGCATAACAGAAAAGTTGGATTGATGCTCTCCAACTCAAAGTTTAGTTATTTTAGGTGACTATAGTTTGAAGTGATTTGGTTCTCATTGCAAGGGTAAATTGGGCATTGCTCTTTATCAATCCTGCAAACAGAATTACAGAATTTCTAAATGTTCAGCAACACATTGCAGAGAGTAAAAACAGCCAAAAGGTTGGTGCTCAAACCAGCCTTTTTGTCTAGTGGTAAAAGACAATGCCTTCGGTGTGGGAGGTCACAGGTTCGAAACCCAAATGGGGTTTTTTATGAACATTTATGAAATTTGAGAGTTTAAAAAAAAAGGTTAGTGCTCTAACCTTGTCCCAAATCCGTCCGATGATTTTCTTTTGTCCCTCCTCTTGGTAGGATCCATCAGAATTAACCCAAAATTGAGGTTTCCCAGCACATTGAACTCCAGCCAACTGCATAACAATGAAAAAGGGTATGTATCAGAATTGGTGTGCTTACAATACCTCAAGGGAAGGGACACGAGCACAGTGGAAGAAAGAAAAGACGAAGGTGGGGGAGAGGGGGGGGGGGGGGGTGGAGAGGGGGGGAGAACCTTAAGCATTTGAAGCTCTGATTTTGTGATCTCTCGGCCATTTATACAGATGCCCGTGCTACCATTGCTAGCATTTTTCTCTAAAATCCCACCAACATTCAAGTTTGGTGTGATAATTTTTAATGGCTTGTGTCCAATCTACAAACAAGGTCAAATATAACCAGTTCAGATTATAGAAGTAATTCAAAGCATATCAAAATTCGAGAAGAGCAATATGAACATTTCACATCTTAACTCCTGTTCTTATAGCTTAGCCATTGTGATTTAGAGAATTCTTTTAGAAAAAACACTTAATTGTCACTAAAAGCAGCTATCAAACAGAAAGGTGCATAAAACTAAACAAACCCCCGAATGAAACGACACAAATGGAAAAGAAAAAATAAACATTCCTCCAA
This sequence comes from Schoenoplectus tabernaemontani, assembly GCA_037127355.1. NCBI lineage: Eukaryota > Viridiplantae > Streptophyta > Magnoliopsida > Poales > Cyperaceae > Schoenoplectus > Schoenoplectus tabernaemontani. Next base: position 17,605,556 of record CM073745.1, read on the forward strand.
TAAATACAACAAAAAAGGAAAAGAAAAAATAAACATTGTACTCAAACAGGTTGGCCTGTGAACACTAGATAACTGGTGCCAGTAAGAGCACCAAGAATTATCTCAAATGTCAGGTTTTGAAGCACTAATAGCACCAAGAATTATCTCACCTTGCCCCAGTAGCCAGACACCTTATCATACCAGTAGTATCCAGGCTTCAGCTTCGGCGGGGGGCAGGGGCAGGTCTGCAAGTGAGCCAATTCATCCGAACTCAGTTTCTTGTCATTAACAAACACATCCCCAGGCCTCAGCCGGTTGGCATCACAACATTTCTCCGCCCTCATCACCTGCTCTACCTCTCTACTGCTAAGTAGCTTTTTCAGAACCTTCGAGCCCTTACCAATTTTCTCCCTCTTTGATTCTAAGATGGGGCAGCCAATGCAAGTGATGCACTTCCGCCCCTCTGGCATTGATCCCATTGCACGGATCAGGCAGTCAGAACAATACTTGGCACCGCATGCTAGGCAGGACTCTTTCTCAGTGAAGCGAGACCCTTTACCGCAGTGATAGCATGCGCCTTTCTTTGTTGACCTTCTTGGTCCCGAAGTTTCTAGATCGGGTGAATCGCGGAACATAACAAGATGTCTTCCACTATAATATATAAAAAGAAAAAGGAGAAAAAACTTTACATTCAATAATCAATATCTATTTATGGCAAGATTCATCGTGTTTCATGTTGGGTCCTGATTTATAAATTACCTAAATTATAGGCCAAAGGAGCTGAGAATAACCATAAAGAAACAGAAAACAATTACCAACCTATTGCAACTATGCATCCGGCTGAAACAGTAACGGCTCATGCTCGAAAACTAACCACTACAAGATCCAAAATATAAGGAATTGAAAGGAAATACAGAAGCTGACCTTCAATGCATGACAATCTAGGGTTTTCTGTTTTATCTAGAGCATAAAAGCTCGAATTTTGATAAACTTGGCTTGGGTTGACTACTTATGAAACAACCAAAAAATTGTGGTCGGGCAGTACAACAAGCAATGTCGAACCAGTTCAAGAATGGAAGAGACTAATTCCGACTGTTCAACACCCTTCCATTGTTTCTATTTTTTTGTTCTCTTTGCATTTTTTCCTTTTCGTCTCTTCTTTTATTTTATATATTTATATATTTATTAAAAAAATGAAATTCAACTTCAAGATCCTGGTTTCTACTTCGACTAGTAGAAGTGTAAAAAACTAACCCGTCGTGGGGCAAGGAACCCACGCCTTCTCCGTCCAAAAAGTCGTCCTCCTCGTCGTCTTGTTCCTGGTCCGAAGCAGACGATCCCGATCTGAAATCAAACTCCGAGTTGGACTCAATGGAGACGCGGTGAGACTGACTGACGGGACCCGAATTTTCAGCCGCATCCTCGGTGAGCTCGGCGGAGCGGTCCATGACGGCGCCGGTCTCGATGACGGAGGTAGGAGAGAAAGTGGAGGTAGGGGGCTTGGAGGGAAGAAGTGGGGAAGGGAGGGGATGAACAACTGGTGCAGAGGAGGTGGAGGAAGGAGGCGCGGAAGAGGCCATGGGGATGTGAGAGAGGTCGAGAGGAATGGCGCGAGGGATGGAGTAAGAGAGAGGAGGGCCATCGTACTCTATGGCGAAGGAGTAGTCCATGGTGGAGGCGTCGGAGGGAAGAAAGAGGAGAACTAAAACATGGCGAGGGAAAGAGAAAGGGGAAGAAAAGTGTGGGGGAGAGGTGGGAGTGGGAATCGGGAGACAGGAGGAGAGGAGAGAGGTGGGTTAACTTTTGGTGCACGCGGGTGGGGTGGGGTGGGGTGGGGTGGGGTGATGTAGGGCTTGGGAAAGAAGGAACTTTGGACTAGCGAGTGGGAACGGGGCGCAGGGAAGAGAAAAGGAAAAGGCAAGGAAGTATAGTAACTAAAACAGAGGCATCGGTAAGAGTAAGGCTGGTTCGTTCTGAGCCTTTTTGAGGTTTATTTGCTGCTTCTGGATTATTTTATCTTTCTTTTCTTGTGATTTTTGACAGTGTTGCTGCTTGGTGGCCCGGACTTGGGAGCATGTGGGCCACTTTGTATGCTCTTTTTAATTTATTTTTTCTTCCTTATTGGGAAAAGGTGAAAAAGGATCAATCGTAATACATTTATTATTGCAATTTAAAAGTGATTAGCACGTCTAACAGCCTCCTCATCTGATGCTTGTCTTTAGTGTGTTCTTTATTTCTATAATGATTTTCTTTAAAAAAAATGCAGTTATATGAACTATTTAATTGTTATAAAAGAACTGTGCTGAAATTTGAACTTCTAGAAAATATTTCAATCACTTTTTTCATTAATTTAATGTACTCACGCATTAATTATGTTAAATGCGGTTTCATAGCCTGCTGCGTCAGCATGCTGTGCACTCTTCGTTAATTATGAACAAAAATAGAATGTGGGGCAGAAGATCCAACTTCTGCTGAAAAGGGAGAAAAATAAATAAATCATACAGTGAAGATGTCATAACGCAAATTGGAAATGTTGATAAGGCAAATTGGAAAGTATAAACAAAAAATTCAGTTAAAATAATAGTGCTAGTCGATCAAATTTATCGGTTACTACTTTCTTATTTTTCTTTTTTTTTGAGGAAAAAAAATCTCATTTTTCTTAAATGCAATATGTCATTTGTAGTTAATTTTTCATTTTATCCGTCTTAGTTCTCCTATAGAGTCAAACGCCAGTGTTGGAAAAGTAAAAACTATGTACCTCTCTCATAAATGGATCCAAATCTGTTGTTTTTCTTCATTCAAAAGTTTGAATATGATGGTGCTATATTCAGAGGCCATTGCCAATGATGAGAGAAAAAAACATTAAATCCAAACCTTTGGATGAAGAAAAGCAGTATCCTGCTTTCACAAAAAAAAAAAAATAGCAAATTTGGTTCCTCATATAAGGGACCTATAGTTTCAGAAGAGTCATTCGATTAAATTCGATGATGATGTGCATATATGGTATCATGAAAACATAAAATCTGATTAATTTTATTATTGATAAACATCGATTGTAATTTCAACATCAAAGAGACCATGAGGCAACAACCATGGTTTTTATTTATTAGATATCACTTTCCTTGTTTCTTTTTATATTGTCTTTATTTCTTCGTTTTTTCTACAATATAGAGATCGCTTTCGCAATTTGCCAACATGCTTTAGTCTGTTGGACTTTCACTACAAGCTCCAAAAATCAACTTTTTTGCTCAGCGTTTAATTTTTTATGCTATTTTCTTGTCAAATATATGTACCTTTAAGGGGGGAAAAAGAAGTAGCGGAGAAGGTATTTTGCACGATCAGTTAAAATAGACTTTCTTATCCTTTTCTGTGTGCTATTTGGTCTCCCGTTTTATTTGACGAAGAGAAATCTTCTTCGCTTAAATGTTGTGATACAGATATGAATTTAATATGATATTTTGATCTGAATTCTGAAACATGTCTAGTTGTCTACCTATTTAATTACAGATTTGGTTCAATCTTTGAGATATCCGTACAAATTAGTTATGATTGAGATGAATTTTTAATGCGTACCGGCCAAAATACAATATATTTTATTTTTGTTCTTATTGGATATTTGGATGTTGATGCAGAATTGTCTCCCCCCAAATATAATAATGTAATATAGTAAATAATAAGCTAATCGACCGTCTTTTCTTTTCATTTAGCCCTTTTTTATTTCTGTACTTATTTATTAGGTATCTGTTTAGCCCGGATGTGCATTCACACATTTGCACCGAGGAACTCGCAATTGTAGATTAGCAGTCTCTTTCATCGTATGAATTAAGATATATTAAATTGTACTAACTCTAGATTTGAGCGAAACTAACAGGAGACCATAAACACAAGTCAGAACTAAAAAGGAGAAGAAATCAAAATCTCCATTGTCAATTGCCCTTGCCCATTGGTGGCCTGGTGGGGTCCTGCAGTAGCAGTACTAGTATTCTAAGCGAATTGCAGAAAAATGTAAGGACGTGTGCACGATATGGGTACAATTATCCAATTATCAAAAAGAGAAAAGAAAAGAATATATTTTTAATAAATAACGAGTAAAACAAGAAAGAGACTAGCAGAGGTGGCAGAGCAGTCAGATACAGTGATGAAACGGAGCAGAGAAGAACAGGCGACGATTTGACCACTGGGGCCCACAGGAAGAGGAATCTTCTGTGTTTTGGGCAATTTTTATTCCCTCAGTGTCAGGCTATTTCTGAGCTCTGATTTCTGAATTCTGATCAGAACAAGTTATTTAACAGTTTGAGTCCATATTAGTAGAAAAAACAAGCTCTAAATTTTAGTTAATCGCTGATTACAAACCGAGTCAGTGTGAAAACTTCCATTTGTATTGGAAGGTCATTGACTCGCTCACGCCATGTAAATATATGAACGAGAAATCTACCGTTAGGATTTAATATTTTAATTAGTCAACGATCATTTAACAAACCTCTTTTAGGTTGTGTCTTCTTTATTCAATTTTTAATTCATTCAACTCGAATTCAATGGAACTTCAATATCCTCGGCCAATGACTTTTTAAACAGATTTACGAGACATATTGTTAAGACGGACATTTTATTTCCCGGACATTGAATGTTTCAATTTTACAATTTTAAGAATTTCCGACTTAATTATTTTTAATTAACTTTTTACTTGGCTAAAAGTTTGAAGAACTTCTGTAATTTTTCTCAATTGATTTTTTATACTGTCACTGTTACACAAAATAAATTTATCTAGCACTCGTTTTATCGTAAAATGAGATAAACTCAAACAAACAATTCTAGTAATGTCATCTGTATGTTTATATGTTTATTAATTCATCTGAGCACAAAAAAAGTAAACTTATATCATACTTAAAATTACATAGAATGTGCATTTCTAAAAATATAACATTTGTTGAGATTGATGTGTGTTTTTAAAATAAACAGCAACACTCATTGGTCAATTTGCAAGAGTAGTATCAGAGGTCGATCTACAATTCTATTATTAAGCTTCTTACCATTTAATTATCTCCAAAATAAGGGAAGTTTACTAGAATCCTAAATTCCTAAATCTGATGTTTGGATGGGTTTAAGATGCTTTAGAATTATGCTAATTCTTAATACATTAGAGGATTAAGCTTCCAAACTTTTTAAGCATGTCACACCATCATTTTTTTATCATTGATTTTATTTAAGTCCTTTCATCTACTTAAATCTAATGGTTCATATAAAATAATTTTTCTCTCATCATTTAAAGTAATGTGTATAATATATTTAAGATGAAATTTAACTCTTAAAATGATTTAACTGTTATATATGATCCTTTATATATTATTATGTGTTTAATTATATTTATTATTATAATATTAATTATTATCATCATCATTATTATGTAGCATTTAAAAATATTATGTATAATATGAAATTTTATTAAATATATTTAATATTTATATTATTAATTATTTATTTGATGACTATATTATTGGGGTAAACCCACAGTAATACTTGACTCTAGTATGTGTTAATAACTATTCTCAATTGCTATTATATGTTTGAATGAGTCAATGAGTAAATAGTTTTTTTTAATCATTGGGTCAGTAACTATCCACTAAACCAATTAAAAATTGAATAGCTAATACTTCAAGATTTTGACTTAGGAGCTATTCTCATTAATTCACCGTTTCATCCAAACAAAATTCTAAAAATGTGTTTTCTAGAGTTATTGAAAGAACAAGATACTAATGTAATATCTTATTTAATCATTATGACCTTATTCAGCAATAAGGATTAACAGATTTTGGATTGAGAATTTAATCTCCAATAAAGAGTGTGTGTTCGGTGAGATGATGCATGGGATTAAGAATGAATCCTTAGTGTGAATAAAATATACATTTTAGTACATTCTAAGACTAAAATATCTCAACTTGTTATTCATAATAATCATTACATTTGTGCATATTATTAGGTATAGACGCAAGCAAGCAAAATGATGAACTATTAAGCGCGATATTTAAACTCATATACAAAACAAATAAGAAGAAAACCGCTATGCCTTTTATTTCATCATCTATTTGCAGCAAGTTAATTTTATCAGACTGATATATATAGCGGGCTAAAATTTACAGGCTATGTTAAGGAGCAAAAAAATTGTATTTTAAGAAACAAGATATTTTAGAAAATTTTATTTCTGGTAATTGTTTCTTTTTTAGAGATTTTATTTTATTATAAATAGATCTTTTATAACCTACGTAATATCAAGTCAAGTGAAGGAATATAATTAAGTTTCTTCATAATATGTGTCTCTTATGTTTCTCTCTTTGTGTCAAGCTTCGCTCTCATTATCCTTCCTTAGCATATCATCTTCAGAGCTTCCGCTGCATCTAGCAGAATATTTATATTGCTATGACATAGAGTGTAACGTAATATACCAAGAAAAAAAAATATGAAGGTTTAAATTATAATTTACTTTTGATATTATTTATAATATGAGATAATTTGCGCATATTAATGAACAATGAAAAAAAAAACAATAAATATGAGGCCACCTCATCCCTCCCTTGAATTCCACGTAGTCTCTGTTTAGCTGCCTACACCATCCTTTAAAAGAAAAAAAAAGGCATCGCTAGCTAGGAGAGCTCATAAGAACGGGAAAAAAATGAGGAAGAAATAAGAAGAAAATAAATAAATAAATGGAGAGAGCAAGCAAGAGGTAAAAAGAAATGACGCGCAACAAAAGGTTAAGGGATCGGTGGCACGACAGACTTCGTATCTGATACAAGTTTTTCAATAAAGCTATATAAAATGAGTAATTGCAACAAAAGAGAGGAAAATAATGAAGCAGGCTAAGGTCAAGAGGCGAGGCCAGAGGTGTTGTCGAGGCAGAGCTCAGCCCCGACGCGCAGCAGTGCCTCTTTTTTTTATACTCCTTGCCTTTTTGGCCCTCACTGGTAAACCCCAGCTCAATTGTTTCCTGTTGTGTGTTGCTTGTTTGATTTCTGATGCATGCTGTGATTTGCTGGCTTGTTGGTTCTGATTTGTTTGGGTTATTTGTCTGTACTGGTTTGCACCAAATTTAATTGACTCCAGCTGCCCGTTTTATGCTTATTTTTGTCCTTGTGACTGGCGGTGCTAGTTCACTGATACAGTGATACTTGGTGCTGATTTAAAACCAGTTAATGGTCTGTTGACTATGCCCTTGATTTAGGCTCCTTGCACTGTTCTGTTTTTATGCCATGTCCCTAATTTGTGTTGGTATGTTTGACCATGCCGATATGCCAACCTGTCCCTGACTTGTGTTGGTCCTATTAGTAATATGCTGGCTCTTATCTTTTGATTTGTTTTTCTTTTGGGGTTGCCTTTGTGCTGATGCTTTGACCATAACACTGCATTTATTTTGTGGTTGTGTTGTGTACTAAAAACGGTTATAATTATCGGTATTTAACTATTTATCTATTAGTGCAACAAATTAATGATAAGATATTTATCTATTAGTGCATTTTTATTATTATTATTATTATTATAAAAGGCGTACTGATTGATTATTAAAATTATAATCTATTATTTTACAAAATTGTAAAATGGTCAGAGGAGAATAAATTAAATAGTAACGTGAGGGTTATTTGAATTGCACACTTATTTAACAAAATTATCCTTATATATATATTATTTTGCATAATTATATGTTTGTGAAGATAGTCACGTGTCCGATAGACTTGGGGCGTGTCAGCTACAGAAGCCAGCGACAAAGAATTGAAGAGAGCGAGGGAAAAGAAGAATTCCGGTCAGACGAAGAGGCCGGTCAGCTTGAATTTAAATTGCGGGCACCTTCTGCAGACGGGACCCACAATTTAAATTCAAATGAAGGGCAGACCCTAAAGAACACAGCTCATCCGACTGTTGATCATGAGGAAGTTGACGTGGCGCTCGCAGAATGATTAGGATTAATTTTAAAGCCTTTCTTGTAATTTCTTGTTTCTATAGCATCGCTTATATATGAGCATCATGATTGTAAACTGGGATTAAGTTGAAATTAATAAAGAATATGAGTTCCGCCATTGCCAGAATCTCATATAGCTGAATTCTTGTTCTTTATTGAAATTAACTATTAATTTCCTTCAATTAGATCCAAATTGATACTCAGAGGTGTGACAAGTGGTATCAAAGCTCTAAGATTGTGTATGAGTTATTGGAGACCCCGAAGTAATTCAAGTTCAAATAGAGCGGGCCGGCACCAAATTGATAACTCAGACTTTGGAGAATCGAATGACAGAGTCCGAGGAGTTAGGCTTTATGTAGAAATTACACTGTAATAAAGCATGAATTGTAGCTTGCTATTCTGAAGAAATTATTGAACTTTATACAATCAAACATTCCTTCTATTATTTTCTTTTCATTCTCGTTCTTCTTGTCATTTCTATTTGATATTCTATCTGTTAGATTAGAATCTAACCGATTGCATCTGATTGTTCAATTCGACGAATTTCATCATGACTCGTTCTACAAAAAATAGCACTTCCTCTGACGACCCTATTCCACTTTCTTCTAATTTTGAGCAACAAATAGCTGGATTAGAACATGTTATGCAAGACATCAGTACTCGCCTTACACTTCAAACTTCTCGCATGGATGAGGTTGAATCACAGTTGGGGACGTGATTTCAACAAGTCACGGATGTGATTTCTGCACTAATAGAAAAATTCAACAAATGTCAACCAAATACTGCTTCCATTCCTCCAAATTCACCATCCCGACATCACGTGTGGAGCGTACCGTACCAGTTCATACCTCTACGCCTTATCAGAATCCTAATGCTTGCCTGACCAATCATTCAACATCCACCAAGAACATCCAAGAAGAGATGATGAGTGGCGTCCTCTAGATCCTAATCCTCATTGGCAACCTCTTCGTACTGAATTAACTAAGTTTGATCGTACTAATTAATTAAGTATTATTTCTCTTCAATCATACATCAGAATTTTATAAAGTACAAACGATCCTCCTTTTCTTACAGGTGACGCCCAGGAATCGCACAAATATTTCAAATTGTCTAATGTTGACCCCTCTTGGTTGTAATTTAAAGAAGAATTGATTGACAGATCCAATCCATACTCTAAGAACCCTGTTGATGAATTCAAGAAAGTTCAACAATTAGGTCGAGTTGATGATTACATTAAGTCATATGAGCGAATTAAGGCTCGGGTTATTTCTCACCAATATTCTGAAGAAGAATATTATTTGTTAGGATTTCTGAGTGGATTGAAAGAAGAAATCGCTGATGCGGTTATTAACACTCAAACATGCCTACAAATTAGCGAGACAAATTGAAAAATCATTGCATAGTTAATCAGAATGCTTAATCCTTTTAATAAATATGTTTCATATTCTCCTATAACTTCTACTGTTGCTCAAACTAAACTCAGAGATGACAAGATTGGCTCTTCTCTCACTGATAGTACCAAGATTACTCATCCTTATTGCTAACCTTCTAACCCTTGAACAAAAAAGGTCTTTGGGTTTGTGTTTTAGGCGTGGAGATAGATATTTTTTAGGTCACAAATGCAAAGGCAAAGGGTTACACATCATAGAAGAAGAGGAAAACCTTGCTACTGATATTTCAACCCATGATAGCTCTTTGGTGGAAACCATGTTATCCACCTGATGACCAAGCCCTCATCACCATGTGTTCTTCTCAAATGGGTTCTAAACATACGACTTTGAAATTCAAAAGCCAGATTGGCACACTTAATGTTATAGCTATGTTAGATAGTGGGAGCACTCACTCTTTCATAAGTCCTACCATTATACAAATCTTGGATCTTCCACTTACTATATCAACTCCTCTCACTGTTGTAACAGCAAGTGGTACAAATACTTCTCACCTTTGTGGCCAATTGCAACTTAAACTTCAATCATTCTTTTTTGGCAGATTTGATATTGTTACAAGTAACTGATCACAATATTATCCTAGGCATGGATTGGATTAACTCAAACAGACCTACCCTTGGCATATAGGTATTATTCTCCAAAGATTAGATAAAACATTTGCAATTTTGAGTGGCAAAATAAGTTTAACCAAACATTTGTAAGGAACTTTTAAAAGTTAAAATCTGACCATGCACCGTTGTTACTAGTGTTGAATGAGATCAACCACATACAACATTAAAAAAATAAGTCATTTTGATTCTTAGCTATTTGGAACACGTATTGTTCCTTTTCTCATTTTGTACAAAATAATTGGCCTCAAGGATTGGTACTACACGATGTCATACATATTTTTACTCATAAAGTGCAGGAATGAAACAAAGATGTATTCAAATACATTTTGAAAAGGAAAACATAACTAATGGCAAGACTGGACCGCATATAAAGGGCACTGAGCCGGTACTATAAATCAAGTCTGGTACATCTTGAAAAGGAGTTGCAACTACAACTCAGCCTGCTACTCAAACAAATAAGAAATGCTCTGATTTCATAAATTACGCTATAAATGGCTGCATCATGGGAACCGCAAAGCTTTGTATTTTCATGCCCTAAACAAAATTAAACAATGGGGGACAACAAATTGATGAATTAAAAAATAATCAAGGGGAGGTCATTTGCGACATACAAAAGTTAGAGGAGCTATACGGAGGAGGCTGCAGAGGTGACTCATAGACGATATGTTAAGGCCAACTACGCAACACCGAGTTTGAAAGTCATCCCTATGCTGGAAAAAGTAAGGCAAGCCGTGTTTTCAATTGAGGCTCACAAAGCATCGGAAAAGCGATTGGATCTTAGTAAGGGATTTTATACTTAAGTGGGTTACTAATATGTTTAGTGGTAAATGCCCGGTCAAAGAGGTTAATGCTACTTTGTTGTGCCTTGCACAAAAAAAATCAGAACAATCCACTGTAGCTGGTAAGGTGCATGGAGTGGCAAATAAAGGGGGGGTATCACTATATCAGGATTGATGTAAATGGGTGGCAAGCTCCACATCTAGGCTGGTACGAACTCAACTCGGATGGTGCCAGTAACCAAGCATGAGAAGGGCAACAGTAGGGTTAGGGGTCTTATCAGAGATGAAAATGATTTATGAATTCACGAGCTTGTAGGAATCTGGACTACTGCTCAGCCTAATGGGTAGAGGTATGGGCTCTGAAAGAAGGATTACAGCTTGCATGAAATTTGAGGATTAAACAACTCATAGTTGAAATAGATCCGGCAATATTGCATCGAGCTATGGGGGAGAAAGTGAAAGAACCATACAGACTAGATCCGCCACTAATTAAACAAATTAGAGAGCTGATGTGTCATAACTGGTTGGTATATCACGTTAGAGAGGACAATGTTGAAGGAGAATTAGATATTTTTATCCTCTCTTTTTAATAAAAAATATTAGAAATTTTCTTTCCGTTCCATTTTGTTTCCTTCTATCTTTTACATTCCTTCTCCTTAGTCCTTACTCCGTCTTATCCAAACATACATAGTAAGGAGGCCTAATCTTGCTCAGCCGAGCATGTACTACTTGACTGATTCTCAATTTGGTATTACCGAGGGTTTCTACTTTCTAATCTGTTTGAGATACTAACTCCTAGATTAGCTTGGATATATTTCTAATTATCTATGTTTCATGATTAGGTCTATAATACAAAAATCTAGTCTAATTTTAGGGTACCCTTAGTTTTTTTAACTTAAACCGGTTCATGTTGTCCCTTAAAAAATCTCAAGGAAAATACAAGGCCCATAAGGCCAACCCTACAATGTCCAAAAGGGCCTAACAAATTCTATAAGACCCAAAAGGAGCCCAAATAAATCCTAAAGATCCACAAGGCCCAAAATACCTAAGAAAATCTCACAGGATACAAAGGCTTAGGGAATTCTGTAAAGCTCGGGAAAGCCTAATAAAGGTCGAAAAAGAAGGAAAAAAGCTAAAATTAAACTAGTAAACCAGTACAACCTAAGAAAAAGACCCAGAACGAAAAAGGACAGTGCACAAGTTTAGTTCCACTTAAAATTTACGAATTTAAATTGGGTAAGGGATTCTTGATAATGTGTTATTTTGACTTGACGATGAAATTAAGTAAATATTAAAAGACTCTTAAAATTGGAAAAATATTTAGAGATGTATTTTTTTACTTATTGATAGTGTTTCAAATTTTATACCATTTCATTATTGTTTGATACTCGACCATTAAATTAGAACCATTACAAATTGTATAAACTTTCAATGATCTTTGATGATCTATCAAACGATAATGAAATTACATAAAAATTTAAACACTATCAATGGAGGAAGAAATAAAGCTGGAGGTGAAATGGAATGAAACAAAAAAGAAAAAGAAAAAAGAAATAAAAAGGACAAAAAATTGATATCATACGATTTTTATTTTTCGAAATGAACAAGAATCAAATGTCAAGGGACCTAAGTAGACCTACCTTGGATCCGCCACTAGTGACACCAAAAGACTACTGGAGAAAGAAGAGTCTTCTTGTGACTCACAAGATATAATTATTGAGAATGACAAGTATGACTCACATGTCTTTGAAAGAAAGCAAATAAGTCTACAAATTTTAAAATGTTAGGATGAAAGAATGTTCAAATTAAAATCCTTAATCAAATTCCTAAAAAAAAGATTATGCTATAGATACTTTAAAATCCAAATCCAAAAACCTAAATCTAAAATTCTAAAAAATTCAGATTTCATGGAAAATAAATTCCGCATGAAATTTTGAGCAACTTCATATATTTCTCATGAATTATTGAGCAACTTCATATTTCTCATGAAATTTTGAGCAACTTCATATTTCTCATGAAATTTTGAGCAACTTCATATTTCTCATGAAATTTTGAGCAACTTCATGTATTCTTATGAAATTTTTTTTAGCAACTTCATGTAGTTCTCATGAAATTTTGAGCAACTTTTTATATTTCTCGTGACATTTTGAACAACTCCACATATCATTTAGTATTTTTTAAGTTGCAAAGTAAAAAAAAATGAAAATTAATGTTCTAGCCTACATTATGTGAGAGACAGATCTGAAGTCAGATGGCAGAATTGTCGCAAGACATCCAGGAATTACGCTCCAACAATAATACTGATTAACCCGGACCTTCACATGTCCAACCTACATTGGATGAGAGGCAGATCGGATGTGATGATGTCCAGCTTGCCATAGGATGTTGTATATCAATAGATGGTGTTCAACATCGAAATTGAAGCGTTAGACCTAGGCGTGTCAATTATTGAACTGATCCGACGTGACATGATTTGAAAATAAATGGATTAGATATGAATTTAATTTTTTTGACCCGAATCGGGTCGGATTCGGATCAACCCGACCCGATTAATTATGTTTTTTGAAGTAATTTTATGATTTAATACTAATAAAAACTTAAATATGCACTAATTATGATTAATTATAAATTAATTAATATTTAATTGCTTAAAATTATATAAAAATAATTAATAAATATTTAATTATTTTACACGGATCGGGTCGGGTCGAGTATGGGTTAAGATTTTTTGACCCGAATTTAATCGGGTTGGGTGAAAAAAATAATAAAATAATATGACCCGATCCGACCCATGACACCCCTAGTCGGACCTAAATCCTTCACTGGAATTGACCCATCTTTTATGAGTTAGCGACGATTGTTAGTAATTATAAGGTATTTGAGTTTTGAATAACTGAAGTATTTTCTATTTTATTCTCAAGTAGTTATATTAGAGGATTACAAGAAATAAAAATAATAATAATGCAGAAAATAAGAAAAGCAATAAATACAAAATCCTACAAACTTTTCTAAATTAAATACTAAATGATATTTGAGTGTTTTTGTAATTATAAGATATTTGAGTGTTTTGAGTTTTTTAAGGCATCGTTTTTAATTTTTAAAAATAATGTTCAAATATTAATATTTTTTTATTATTTTTAGAACTAATTTTTAAAAATTAAAAACCCTGACTTAAAAAACTCAAAACAATCTAAATTTTTGCATCCCACAACATTTTCATATAAATAATTTAATGAGCATGATAAATTAAAATTTAAAAATGATTTGATATACTTTTTGACTTACACACATGGAAGGCCTCCGTAAGATTAAGCTCATGATATCTTTACTTATATATATATATATAGAGAGAGAGAGAGAGAGAGAGAGTTAGGCTATGGTGCTTTGCAAAGCACAAGAGCGTTGTATGTTTTGCGCTCTATTATTAATTTTAAGTCAGAAATGATTGATCCAAATCGTTCAATCTAATCTCCATATTCAAATCTATTAGTAAACCAAATTTTATATTTTTTAGAATTCATTTGCTATTTTTTTGGATAGGGGGAAAATATCATTTTTGGATGAACCATAATTCTCAGATCAAGTCAATTTTCTCTTCACCAGAAAAAATAGCAAAAAAATTTAAAAAATATAAATTTTGGTTTACTAATAGATTTTGATATGAATATTAGATTGAACGGTTCAGATCAGTCATTTCTGACTTAAAATTAAGAATATAGCGCAAAACACACAGCGCATCTGTGCTTTGCAAAGCACCATAGTCACTCTCTCTCTCTCTCTCTATATATATATATATATAGGGATTGGTTACGATGATTCCATAAATATTTCGAAGCCGAAATGTTTATGACTCGAATTTTAAAATTCTGTGCTCGAGATTTCAATTTAAATATCTCAAAAGATTTTTCATATCATAATCTTGTAGATTATCAATTTTTATGAAATTTGGAGTTAGTTTACTATACTTAATAATTTTTTAAAGTTGGCTCTAAAAATAATTAAAAATAATCATTTTTATAGGCAAAATGTTGCTATCTTTCAAAAAACATTAAGCATAGTAAACTAACTTCAAACATGATGAAAATTGATAATCTACAAGATTATGATATGAAGAATTTTTTGAGCTATTTAAATTAAAATTTTGATGCGAAATTTAAAAATTTGAGCCATAAATATTTAGATGAAGTGCTTATGAAATCACCGAAGTGCTTATGAGTCTCATATTGTCTTCTACTTATTTATAAGTTCATCAAGGTCTTCTCCTGAATTTTCTAATATTCTACTTATTGATAAATTTGTGAAGGATTTCTCCTGATTAATCTGATCGTATCGTGCTGAACTTTTTCCTTTTTTTTTTTAAGTATATGTTGCGTTACAATGCATCTAATGTTCTAAACGACAGACATTTACAATTTTGGAATAAGCTTTATTTCTTGATATTTGTGTTTGAGCCTTGGTTCTCGAATTGCTTCATTGGTCGAGCTTGAGAATCGGTTTCGTTTATATTTGTTTTTGTGAATCTCCTTTAATTTTTGTTGGTATTACAAACAAGCTCTCAAATTTATGATGTCGCCATATTACTACCAATTTTATTTTATTTTTTCGTGCCAGCAATATTGTTCTCATTTTTAAGAGACATCTGGTGGATGGATCTTAAGCCTGCCAAAATCAACCAAAGAAATGACAATGCGTAGCTCTGCCCATAGGCTGTATAGCGCCTTGGAGGCCTGGACCCACAGCTTCACAGGGCCTCGTTGAGAAATTTCAAATCTTACAAAAGGCCCAGTTATTATGATGCAATCCATGTAATCTGGATAAAGTAATAAATATTCGATACATTTCAAAATATGATCCGGAGGTTTTTCTTTTCTTTTTAATTTACGCAGCAATCATATCTGCTGGAGAAAAAAAAAATGAGATAAATCTTATTATCACAAACTAAATGGTAATTATATTTTCTAAAATAAAATAAAAGGAAGGAATTAAGAGATAATGCTTATCAGTATTTACAAATCTTATAAGCTTGAGCTCTGTCTGAATGTTGAAGACCAAAAATAAAATCTAATAAAAAAAGCAACATGATTTCTAATATCCTTCAAGAATCTAACTCACGGATCTCCTAACTAAAATGAAAAGCAAACAAATAGCTTTTAAAAGTTTACCTTCCATTTTGCTTTACAATTAGGAAGCAAACTTGCGGTTCATCCATCAATGCAAACAATTCCAGTAGTAACATGGTATTGTAGCACTGAGAAATTCTCTTATACTCTGGTAAATCTTGCATCATTTTAGTACTGGTTAGCAAATGCATTGGGTTATAGTCACCGCTATATAAAACACAATTTAAAAGCCTGATTTGGTGTAACAGTCTATTACGTACTAACGCAAATTAGGTGGAGTCAAGATTTTTACATGGCGTTCAATTAAGAAAAGTTTTGCTTACAAACAGTATGGGGTCAATTATAGAATATTTTTATGATTTTGGGGTCAATTTTAGCAGATTACTTATTCATTTTTAGTTGAATTTCATACAACATGACTGTAATAAGAGTAAGGAGATAATTGGCTCGCAAATTTATATGGATGATATACGATCTTAGATCCATATCCTAGTAATTCATATTCGAATATTCAAACGGAAAATGATATGAAAATAGTTTTCAATCTTAATTATCTATCCGGATATTAAATATATATTATATTATTTAATATATATCATAAACAATAAATATTATTCAGCACTATAATTGAATATATATTATGAATTTTAATATTTCTAATATTAGTAATACATTTTCAAATAAAAAACTTATTAGTTATATATTGTACATATCAATAGATTTTAAAAAGTTTAAGCAAATTTTATATTTATCTTTGATTTATACATATAATTCATGTTTATATTTGAAATTATTCGTATTCATATTCATATTCAAAAAATTAAAATGAATACAAGTAATGAAAGGCATGTACCTATACCCACTTTCTTGTGTATATAATATTAGTCCTACCAGTATATAAACTACCATAGATAAGGCATGCATTATCACAAATCCCTGATTGGTTGTCAGAAAATGAAAGGTAAAAGAGAAGACGCCCATCTTTCTCCTTGTAATTAATATTGTGGTAGAAAATTTGTTTCATACGTAGTGTATGAAATTTAATGTCCTGATTTGCAGTGCTATTTCTATGGTAAGATCAAAGATTATTGCTGCCTGTTAATTCTTTGAAAATTAATACATATAAAAATCAAGAAAAGGATTGGAGGATTTGATCAATTTTGTCAAAAAAAAAGTATGGCTTTTAACTTCGCAACAAATACCTGAATATCATTATTCATTACCAGTAAGAAGGGCCCTCTGAAATATATGTAAAATGACTTTAGGCACCCTGAAAACTCAAGTCAAATGTGTGAATGCATTGCAAGATAAACCGGCTAATTTCAAGAAAGATGGAATGATCTAGTTTCGTGATCTTCCAGAAAACATATCTTTGTCATTATTTGATAATTTTTTCAACATTTCATCACATCTGACATGTGCAAGTTAGATACCTTTCTGGCTACAATTTTCCAACACATTGTCGTCAAGATAAGATGTGTCACTTTTTGTACCCCGTGAAGGTAGAAATTGGAAATGTGTTGTGTCTTTCCGGAGAACTTTCTGTGCTCCTGGAAAGGTGGGATTTTTAGCTTTGATAATGACTCAAGAGGATATGGATATGGGTATAATGACTGTATTATTTTTCCAATACTTTATTTTTTTTATTTGACAAGTGAAGTACCAAAATAGAATAAATTTTAAATTATTTTAACAAGTAGAGTTAGGTAATAGTGAAGTAAATTAATCAAGTAGTGTGGATAAAAAATATTAAAAGATAGAAAATTCGGTGATTTAATTCTACTCTATCTCTATAGATACTTCAATTTATTTCACTGCAAATCATTTCCGTTTGATGCATTAAAGCTATGCCTACTCGCTTCATTATAAGAGGAAGACTCATTTGACGAAAGTTATATTATATTTGTTTTTCGATATATATGTGGATAATATATATGATGTCTATAATATTAAATTTCACGTTACGCTTAATTGTTGAAGATTGTCAAGTGATCCTCTGTTATGAAAATTCTAAGACATATTTAAGTTTTAAATTTATAGGATCTGCAGGGTAGTGTACAAAATTTCCCTTTCCAACATCAATTTTCCTTTGATGTGGAATATGAGATCACAGTGCTCTTAGACTTAAATGTACAATTGTTGGGACCAGGTCGCAAATTGATACCTCAGCTTAATTTAATGTGCAGATTGTAGAATAACAACAGCAGGGGCACAGAGCCACGGATCAAGAAGAGAAGAGATCGGATCCTGTGCGGCGCCTTAACTGTTAACATGTATACAGTACTGACATGTGGAACCCGTCCATGCATATTTCTTGTTAAGTAAATCAGATTCGAATTCGATAGCTAAATATCGGCACCATCACAAAAATATCAGGAATTTGGGAATACACGGTTCACACTTCACAGGTCACAGAAGAGAATCAAGAGAAAAGCTCGACCTCGAATTCAACTCACACTCTCACTCATTTTAACTCGAACTAAAAGTTAGACTTAGTGCGTCGTATGGGTTGGACAAATTTCTTTGTTAAGGACTTCCTTATGTTTAATACCGAATTCAACTGACCCTTGAATTATTATTATTTTTAAATAGGCTTGCAGTTAAAAAAAAATTTAAAAATATGCATAATTTTTAAGAAAATTATTATAATTTTATCCTTAAAATATTTGTAAAAATATATCTTACTTCTACTATAAAAATTATAAAAATATACTTAATTTTCAAAATAATTATTATATTATACCTGCCCGAAATTTTTTTGCCACACCTGTTTTAAAAGCTTGCTCCACACTTGAGTCTAGCAATTTAATAATTGATATTACATATTTTAAAAAAAAATAGTCATATTTTTTGGATTTAAATGGTTAGATTAAAACAAATAAACTCTCTATATAAAAACGTTTCTAACATTTTAAATCGGATCGATTTGTTATATTCGTACTTTATCCAACAGCCCCATTTAAGAAGCATATAATAAGACAATTTGTAATAATATCTGTTTGTGATGGATATAAAGAATCTAATTATAAATTTGAAGATTGATCGATTTCTTACATCTGCCCTTCTACCGATTAGACGGTCCGAATGTTATCCGTTGCAGTACCCGGATAGGATGATATATCGCTCCTTAATTGGATTGGACATTGGCAGTTGGCACATATCTTGCGATATAAAACGATGACTAGTCCTTGACATGACAATATGACATATTGCCAAATGTCAATCGATCATTCTCAACCAGGCAAAATCGGAGTTGTGGACAATTTATCTACATAAATTCTTAATAGTAATATCACAACCAAGCAAAAGCGATCGATGCTTAATATTTGTTTTCAGTGGTGTTAGTCCAAAAGATCCGGGCACTGTTGCTACAGACGAATTGATGGATCGTGCCACGTACAATGAGATCTGATGACTGAGGGCATTAATTGCTGCTGTGTGTTATATCTCCGAGGAGGGATTCCAATATGACGTCATAATCGCAGCTTGTGTTGAACAAAAATCCGACCGGATTAGACTCCGATCAAGAAAATCCGGGCTGCGACCTAATTCGTCCCGATTCGGAATCGAAATCTGACAAATTCGAGCACCGGCTAATTCATAGACTAATTATGAATTGTGGCCAACGTTTCCCAAAAACAATATTATCTTTAACTTGGTCCACTTTAGAATTGATCTGACCCGGT
This sequence comes from Schoenoplectus tabernaemontani, assembly GCA_037127355.1. NCBI lineage: Eukaryota > Viridiplantae > Streptophyta > Magnoliopsida > Poales > Cyperaceae > Schoenoplectus > Schoenoplectus tabernaemontani. Next base: position 17,625,127 of record CM073745.1, read on the forward strand.
ACATCTAATTTTATCCAAAAATCTGTCTAACTCATCCTTAAAATCCGACTCTAACTCTCAAACTCATTAAGGTTAAAATTAAAGCCCACTTAACCGGTTTAATTAAAAAATATTAAAAAAAAAGAAAAATCACTCACTATAATTTTTTTTAATTTTCTTATTTTTTTTAAATTATTTGAATTATTTTGAACTCTTATAAAATTAAAAAAATAACAGTCCACTTTAAACTCGATTCAGCCCATTACCCACGTATCCCATATCGGATACGTATCCGATACGGGTGCATGTGTGATTCGCGTGTGATACGCACCCGATACTCCAGTTGGTGTATCAGAGTATTCTGACAACTCCGATACGTCCCGATACGCCCCAATACCCTGCCGATACGTCCATGATATTTTTTTCAAGATATTTTGGTGGATTCGGTCAAGAATACGCCCCCGATACTCGTCGATATGCCCCGATACTCCTCCGATACTCCTCTGATACGTTCCCGAGTGAAATTCATATCATGCCCTTTGTGTTGCTATAGTATGTCAGTTATTTATATATCAATAGAATATAATAATTTCTTTCTAATTTTATTTATTATATAATTTATTTATATTTTTATATAATAATTTATTATATATAGCCGCACCTGTATCCGATGTTTTTTAAATTTTCCGTATCGCCACACCCACACCGTATCGGATACGATACTCGCACTTGCACCCATGGAACATAGGTTAATAATGAGCTATTTGGACAATATTGATAGTAACTTTTTAAATACATATAAAAATCTTAAAAATATAATCTCTTGATGGATATATTCTTTTATTCATATATTGACAGTATTTTATATTTAATGTAATTTCATTAATATTTGATAGTCTATCAAATATCGTTAAATTATAACAGTTACAAATTGTATAATTTTTTCGTACTTGGTTAAAGCAATGAAAGCAGTAAGCTTAAGTGATGCTCTTGAACTTGGCCCCCAGAAAGAAAATATACTTTTTTCTCGATATGATAATATGAACTGAAAAATGCACGTCGAAAAAAAAAACAGATGGGTATTTATAAATCAGAACGATGAACATGGTACCCCTCTGATCTCTCACCATCTTTTTCTGATTTAAGAGGTGGATACTTAAGCAAAGCAGGGGCTTAATTCATGCACCATTACCGCTTATTGACATCACACAACTACGATAATCAAAGCTTAGAACACTTCTCTTTCCGACCTTTCAGCACCGAGCAGTTGTTAGACTCTATACATCGTGTTCCCGAAAATATTAAGCAATAAGCAAGGCCCAAATAGTAAAATATTAAACCCTGTTGCGGACCCGAGAAAAAGTGGAGTAGACTTGATGTTGATGGACTATCAAATGATAATAAAATTATAAAAAAATTGAAATACAATCAATCTATAAATATATATATATATATATATTTTTCTTTTTTAACAATTTTATATTTATTTAAGAGTTTATTGTCAAAATAACCCATTGTCAAGGGATCCCCACCCATATCAAAAAATCTTAAAGTTAGAAAAAAATTATAGATACGTTATTTTACTTGTAGATTGATAGTGTTTTAAATTTCATTGTCGTTTGATAATCCATCAAAAATCATTAAAATTGTATATAATTTATAATGGTTCTAATTTAATGGTATTTAATGGATTATTAAATGGATGAAATAATATGTTTATTTGTCCTTTTCACGTTTATGTTTGTTTATTGATTTATTTCAATAGAAATTGGCATGTGATATTAAGTTTTTATGGATTTCAACTGGTAATACTTTAATTACTGAGAGTCTTGGTATGATTTGTGGGTTTCAATTAGTTGATTTGAGTTCGCGCGTAAGAGCAGCTACATATATTAGTAAATAAATAAATAGCCATGGGTCTGCTTTTCTTGACTATATCTTGGACGATGCGCAAACTGGCTTAATTAAGCATAAATGCTGAATTATATTATATTCAGAGCTAATCGTCCTTGCTTTTCTTCCCTATTCTTTGGCGGAGTACAGTTCATCCGTTGGGAATATAAACAGTACAAATAATATCCATTTTTTTAACGATTTCTATCTAAAATTTCTGAAGTGGATATTTGAATATCCGCCCGGATATGACTACAAATATAATTTAATTTTTTATTAAAAATATTTACTTTTTAATTTCTATGTATATCCAAATATATTTTTATATTACAATCTAATATACAACGTGGGCACATTTATGTTGTTGATTATTTAATATTCGATCAACATCCATATTAATGTAGGTCGTCTACATCCTTCTTTGTATTTGAAAAAAATATAATGGATATAAATAAGATTTTATCACTATATGATACAATTTCTTTTAGGGTTGTAAGAACAATTCATAGTTCATAAATTGTTCGTGACTTTTCTAATTTTTTTTTGAATTTGTCTTGTTTATTAATGAACCAAATTATTAACAACTTAGTTCGTTAAGCTAATGAGCTGAGCTCGATCTTAATTTGGCTCAACTTGTTGGGCTCATTACACTCATAAAAATATTAATATTTGTTATTTACATTTCTTTATTTTGGATTTTCGTGTAGTACATAAGTTATGCTTCAATATATATGAAATTATTATATAATATATATATAACTTTGTTGTATTGGTTCGTGTTAACTATTTTACAAATTTTGATGTAAATATTTATGTAAAATGCAGTTAATTATTAGATTTTGTTGCGGGTGCTTCCGACAAAAAAAGTATCGAGTGAAAAAAGAGAAACCACCTGACGACCATTATTTTTTATAGTGTAAAAATAAATTTTTAAATAAATTTGAAAAGTTTTAAAGATAAAAATTAATATTTATTTTATTCACTTGATTGTATTTAAAATTTTATACAGCTTAAATATCATTTCATGTTAAATCAAAGCTTATTAAATATAGAATGTACAACCTTATTTCAGTTTGTTAACGGTATTTGGTCAAATATCAAATGACATTTGCGTTAAATAAAAACCTAAACACAAATAATCTATAAGTTAAAGAATATCACTATAAATGTTCTTCTGTTTCAAGTTCTTTTCTGAATTTATTCAAAAGTCTATTAAAATAACAATTGCCAAGTGATCCTTCTTTATTTCTGAAGGTAATGAAAACTAATTGAGTATCATATAAAGTAAATTTTGGCATGGTGGCATTTTTTATTGAACTAGTAAAAATACCCGCTCTTACACGCGGATCCTTATATTTATAATAATTCTTTAACTACAATCAACATTTAGGCTCAGAAGAATTAATGAAAGTTGTTAAACATTTCATATAATGACACAGATTCGAAAAAAAATATATATATACGACGGTGGCAGTGTTGTATATAAGGGCTAACTTATTCTCGAACATATATTAGAAATGAAAATTGACATCGAGATAGCACGGTAATGCATTCATGGTACCCCCAATAAATAAATTCAAAATGCCAAAGCAATGTTTATATGCATATATGGAATGGAGCAAGGCGGTAAAATATTAATGTCAATGAGAACGACTTTTCAAAATTTAGAAGTACAAAATATTTATCAAGTATCTTTTTCGATCAAAAGAATCTCTCACAGAGAGCCAGATTAACATAATGAACCTAATTATTAAACATCTTTTGCTATAAGACTCATCCTCATATATTAAACACGGATTGTTGAAAATCAACTGCTGGGGCCTTCGATTGAGCACGGCATGAACCTAATTACGCCATTGGAATAAATAAAATCAGATTAAATTTGCAAGATATAAGCAACCAAATGTCATGAGGTCAAAAACCTGGATATATTCAAATTAAATTTATGACATCAAATACCATCACCTCATTTTTAAATTTCTATTTTTTAAATTAAAAACTCAAATTTGAAAAATAAAAACACCATCTCCAATATGTAGTACTTCAAATGAAAATCTTCATATCCAACGGCCACGTCAGGCAAAAACTCCTTTGATAACTTTACACATATTAAAAAGTTTGAAACTTGAATAGAAACACACACAAATTCATATTGATTAGACAGTTTGCAAAATAATTAATGTATTCATTAGTGGTTTAATTGGATTAATGGATCCTCAAAACCTACTAACCTTCTATATTTATTGTTATCCAACAATTATCAAGAATTTAACCTAAAAATAACAAACAGAAATTCTAGAAGCTAGTTGCCTACTACCAATGTCCACACATACAAGGGCAAAGTGGAACAAAGGGAATAGAAACTGTGCTTAGAAAGAAATGAAGACAAGCAAAAAAAGGACAAGTCATAAACTTTTAATCAACTAAAATTAAACTCAAACATTAGATGACGTATATCAGTGATGCCCCTTTAATTTACAAAATATTATGAATTACCTATATAAAATATCTATTCTAATTAGATGATAATTTAATTTCCTAGGATTAATAAAAGTTTTGGGCAACAAATCATACACAATGGAAAATGTACAAAATATAATAATGAAAACCTCAATCATACAAAATTGATGTCGTGCACCCATTAACATATATATTGTTCCATCAAAATCTATTTGAAAAATATTTATCAAAAAAATGCTCAAAAAAGCCATCACAGGATTTATGTCAGACACCTCATCTCATGGATTTTTTTTCATGATTTTAAATTGAGATGCATACAAAAAAATTAAATGAACTAAAAAAAGATAAATCATGTCACTTCATTTTACAACCTAAGTTTTCTTATCTATAATGGTGACTGAAGTCACTACTGATATCATTTTTATCAATATAATCAGCCTAATCATGTCAGGACATCAATATCAAATGATAATTTCTAATGCTTGGTATTAGATTCCAATAGAAAAATATTTAAGATTTTTGAAATATTAAGTTTTGGATTAATACTCCAGGATGCAAAATAGCACTATCATTTTACAGTTGAAACAAATTATATAGAGAAGAAAACTCACAGTTAATGTTGGATGACTCATACGCGTCAAATGTAAGTGATAAACTGTTTGCAACAACTTTGTTGTTCTGATCCTTCCTACCTATAAGTTTACTAATGATAACAAAACATAATAAATTGGCCCATGTTGCTGCCACCTCTGATGATTTTTTCCCTCAATGAAGACGCTTCCTGTTGCGATGATACATTATGTGGTGGGATCCTCTACTACAAATGTGCAGTGGATGTCCCCTAGTTTTTTTATTTCTTCAAACTGAGCCTAAGAATCACACAAATTTTATTTATTGTTATTGATTGATTGCTCAATTTCTTTTATTTATTATTTATTTATTGAATGGAAATTTTAAGGTTGACCTAAATGAGGACTCTCTACTGGTAAATGTATCTCTGATATGATACAAGGCTGATTTGGATGGAGCCATACAACCAGTGATCGGTTTGTGCTATATCAGCAACTTTTCATTTTTGGTACAACTTCGTGCATGATTTTTCCAAGATCATATTGACATAGTGACATACAGTTTTGGTATCAGCCCCTCAATAGATATTTCAAGTGAGAGCTTCAATGGAAACATCCAACTCTGTATGCACCTATTCAGAGAGTAAAATGAGAAACTAATATACATCTTGAAGACTATGTATACTGATTTAAATAGAAAAACAATGTTGGGTGAATGAAACAAAAGGAGGCCTTGAATGCACCACATCTTCATTTATGGAGTCAACAATTCTTACGTCTGAAATAAGTTAACATAACATTTAACAGGTTTAAGAGTAGAAAATGACTTAGAAACAACCTTTTTCTAGAATTTTCACAAATTGGTCTTAAAAATGTTGGAAATAATAGAGCTTTTTGCATCCTTTAAAGATGAATCAAGCAAGATACTATTAGCTAAACATACAAAATTCATATAAGAGATTCATACTAGTATAAAGATCTGCAGTAACAATAGGGTTTGAAAATAATATTATTATGAGTACATATTGCTAAAATTTGTACCATGAATGCATATACAAAGTACAAAAATAACTCATCTAAAACAAAATTATGAATAAAATAACACATTTAAAATTCTGAATATAATTTTATTAAAGAAAAATTATTGTGAAAATTAAAAATAATATAAAATGAATGCTTTCTTGGGCCTATAAGCTCCAAGAATCAAATATAAAATAAAAAGTAAAGCATCCAAAAATAATCACCATACTTGAATAGTCACAAAATATTTTGTTGCACAGCGTGAAGTCAAAACCTCATGTTCGAATTGTCTGATGCTAGTTCAAAGGGAGGAAAAGAATAATTTAATTAAAATAAAGAGAAGGGATGATAATTGTACTCTCCACAGATAATACTTGAAGTGCATCATTCCCCATATACACCTTATATCGGCTAATCATCCTACAAACACCGAAAAAGACAAGTTCTATAATTTAACAAGCGGTTTTATTTTTATGTCAATGGAAAAAGAACTTATGAAGACATTAATCGGAAATCCACTAAATTCATCATCCACCAATAAAATTGCATAAATGGACAACAGAAAAAATATAAATTATTGAATTACATCATAGTTTCAAAAGAGTGAAATACGTTAACTTGAGATGGACAGATTGACACGGTGAGAGGTAATAGCTCTAATTGGCGTTCCCATGAGAGAGGAATAGTTGGTAAATAGATGGTATTGAGGGCAATCATGGTTTTCCCTAGCCTAATTGGTGTTCCCATGTTAGCTTTGGATTGGTGGCATTGGACATTGGTGGCCGGGCGGGAAGCAACTCATGTCTCTAAATTATATTTCGAGATATCATAAATTTTATCAAAGCATAAAATGTAGCCTTCTGACTTTTATCTACAGCGCCACAAAGACGCATCCAGAGTTGGGGTTAGAGGCGACGAGCGGCAAGGGAGAGGAGCGAGAGGGCGAGTGAGCGAAGGAGAAAGGCGAGAGGGCGGGCGGCGATGGAGAGGGGGCGAGAGGGTGAGTGGGTGGGCGAGGGAGCGTAGGGTTTTTGTGCAGAGAGGCGTCTCGGAGAGGGAGAAATGAATTTTCAATACCAAAACCAGTGAAAAAATGTCCAGAGAGGTGTCTTGGGGAGGTAGAGGAAGGGGCGAATTTTCAATACCAAAACCAGCGAAAAAATTGTTCGGACTGGAGAGGAGAAAATGGTGTTTTATCCGATTAATTATTTAGATCGAACCGTTCAGAGGGTATTTTCGACAATTCACGTCTTAAAAAATCCAAAACATCTAGACAAAACAACTGGATTGTCCAGTCTTTAGATGCTTTTTAAGATAGTAAGAATACTAATTACGGCATGTACATGGTAAGGTAAACAATGCGATAAGATGAAAGACGCGCCAAAAAATACGAAAAAGAATTAAAAAACATTTGCATTAAAAATAATAATTTAAGAAAATCTAAAAAATAAAATTTGATATATTATGGTATTTTAATATATGTAGAGTTTATTAGAAACTTAAATCGTTATTTCAAAGACTAAAAAATATATTTGAACAATTTGTATTGCGGCTGGCCCATCTCTATATTATACACATAATTATTTTTTAAAATTATGTTGCATCTCAATCATAAAAAAAGACGTATACATTTAAATGATTAGAATAAATATAGAAAGTGATGGCACGTTATCTTATGAAGATAAACAAATAAAGCAACAACATGGTGTTTTGTGGACTATTTATTGGTTAATTGGTTTTGTGTTTGGACGTACGGGGCGATGCGAATTTGCTGTCGAACAAAAGCATATTAACTTTAAGAAAAAAATACATTAATACTTTTCAGTTTTGACGTGTCTAACAATGGCAGTGCCACACTTTGAGAAGGATTTCCTGCAGTGATTTCTCTCTTTTTCAGTTTTCATAATCAAGAAGGCAGTCTTTATCACTAATATTTCTTCATATATTAATAATATCTTACACAAATATAAGTGTCAGATCATGCTCCGCAGCGGTATACAGAGGTGGCAGAATCCGACCCGATCTGAAAAATCCATCCAACTCGTTCGGACTCGAATCTGATCCGATCCGATTTTTTACGAAAGTCAAACTAATCTGATCCGAGATCAAATGACCTTCATTCCAATCGAAATCTATCAACGATATGAAAAAAACACAACATATAAATTGATAACATCGACCCGATTTCTTCTAAAAGGTCAAACTGACTCGATCCGCCCGACCCGAACCGAAACCTGATCCTACCCCGCCCGATTGCCACCTCTAGCGGTATGCATGTTAGATCTGTTACGTGTAATACATGTATACGTACGTAACGTAACTAAATCTTGTTATCTTAAATTAATCAATCTTGTTATATGTTTAATTAATCCGGCATAAATAATTGGTTATTTAAAAAATGTATTGCTAATCCCAGTGTGTACTTTCCAGATCACTCTTGTAAGAATTGAACTTGCTTTAATTTCATTATGTATATTTTTCTATGTTGTGTTATTGTATGATATAGTAATCAAACGTTGATGTTTTTTTATTTAGTTCATGTAAAACATTGATCTATAATATTTTTTTTTGTGCGTTGAGAATTGGAAATGTGAAAGGAAAATGTTTAAGAGAGATGAGAAATTTTACGAATTATGTTTTTCTCATTTAGTTGATACCATAATCGAAATCAAATTTATTATTCAAGTTAAATATAGTTGTTATTCATAATATAATATTTTAATTGGGCAATTTATGATGCACAATATTTTTATCACTCAATTGAAATACAATAACTCTAACTAATAACTCAGAAAGTACTATACAAAATAACTTGTAGAAAATAATAACTCAATTAAAATAAAATATTTTTCATCACAAATTTATATGCGACAAATTGGAAAAATAAATATATTTAAAACATAGTAGTTTGTATAATTAATTATAACAAAATTAGTTATATAAAAATTCATATGGAAGAGAGAGAATGATGATTTGGTATGAGAAAGGAATCTTGAAATTTATGTATTCACTTTTATGAAGTACTAACGGTGGTTGTTTCTCGGGCATTGCCCTGAACAAGTAGTTATAGCTTAAATAATTATAAAAATAAAATTTTAAATTATTTCAATACAGGTACTAAATTAAGCAAAATTTAAACATAATTTTTAATATTTTATAAAACAGTCGTTGATTAATTTGACAATTCAGAACGATTCTTCAAGTAAAATCAAAAGATTTAAAAAATAATGATGTAGAACCTATAATTTACTTTTTAAAAAAAACATATAATTTAAATGTTATTTGTCAGATGCGAACACAATTATCCTTCGTCATGTTGCACGCCGGTCACAAATTTTGCAGTTTTTATTATTAATAAGTATTATTAAATTAATATTGTTAAAAATAAGAGTGAAAACCGTAAAATTTCAAATATAAAAACTGCAAATTTTGACTTGCTAAGTATGAGTCGTATACGATTTCATGCTTACATACGTTGAAGGATTTTGCATGACACATTTCTGTCGAATGAATTAGTCAGATGCACAGCGGACCCAGAACAATTGTTAGCAAAAAAATGTTGAAAATTTCAATTTAATTTCGAAAATCCCCTCACGCACTGAAGTTGAAATAAACTTGGTCAATAATATTTGCTCAAGAAAATGTCTTCAACGCGTTCAATAAACAGCCAACCATTTACTTCAAAGAAAAATAAAAGTAAATAGTCATTCATGCAATAGATAGCCAACCATTTACTTTAAAGAAAAAAACCAAACACACAGTCAGCCCTCAATTATTGTGTGAATATAATTTTAAAAAATAACCCCTCTCCCGTCTCCCGCTCACAATTCAACACGTAGATCTTGGAGCCCAACAATGATTCTGTGAGACGCTGTGTTGTTTGCCCCCAAGCAATTGACGACAAAAAAGTGTGGTAATTAGTTAAACAGTTCATTGAGATTATTAAATAGTAGTCGATGTAGAATTTTAATTGGAGGATAATTATCAGATTATAATAATTTATCGGATATAAATTTATTAATTAATCGGATACTAAATAAAAAAATAATAATTTATTATATATTCTTATCTAATAAAAAAATTATTAAAATAATAACATTTTATATATTAAAAAATAATAAAATAAATCTCAAAGTAATAGATAATCAAGTTGATGAAGAAAGTTTTCGTCTACGGAATTTTATATTTTGATATCTTTGCATAATTATTTCATTATGTACGATATTAAATATTTTTTTTCTCAATAAAATTAATCAAATAATTAGAAAGATAAATTATCGAAAATATTACAAAAAAATATTATTTTTTAAAATAAAAAAAAAATAGCTGCCTCTGACCCATGCTGCGCCCCTGTAGTCATGCCAATCCTTACTCCTTATAAAAGGAGCTTAGAAGATATAATCTCAAAGTGTTATCCCTTGATTGTTGGATTAAAATCTGAAAATCTAAATGAATCATGCCAGAAAATTTCTTCTCTCAAAGCTTTATTCTTTTCTAAAGTGAATAATGAATAATTTAAAATCAAATGTTGTCTTTTTATGTCTAGAAAAACAAATATATACTAAGCCCGTAGAAAATTACTTTTGCTTCTTCCCGAAACTTAACTAGTTTTAGAAAACATAGCAAAAGCAATGATAAAGCCAGCTTAGAAACATGAAACTAGCTCCTTCTATACGTGGCAACACGAAGGACTACATCGGAACCAAAGTCTCACCTACTCACCATACTCTCTTTATACGTGGTGAGGATCACGTTACAATTTATTACCTTTGACAACTAAAACGTGAATCATTTTAATAATTTGGTAACTAAGCAAGCACTGAAGCGTGATGATGTTATAATTTGGTATAGAATGTTCGCAGCGGCTAGTTGAAAATATTTTTGTCTAACGCGTGTTGTGCCTATTGACCAGACAGATTTTAGTAATAATATGTGTGAAACATAAAATTTCAAATATTGTGCCTATTGACCAGACAATGATTGTATCAGTGAATGATAAGTTGAATTAGTCCAAAGTTTTAGGTTTAAATCAAATCTGAACTCTGAAATTAATTTTTGATTTTTTTAGATTGTCTGAAAAAAAATCTAATATCGTGAATAATAAAAAAAATTATGTCAACATTCTAAAATATGAAGTCTTCTAAATGAAATTGTTTTCATCAACTATAATAATTTATTATTTTTAATATGTAAAATTATATTATCTTAATAGTTTTTATTAGATAAGAATATATGTTAAACTATTGATTTTTCTATTTAGTATCCCAATTAATTAATTATTTAAACTCGATAAATTATTACAATCCGATTAATAACCCCTAATTAAAATACTGTATCCGTACATGAATCCTGATTCTAATAATATTAATATCTACAATTGGTGAATCACTTGAACCAATTTATGCATGACATAAATATTTCTCAGATTTTTAAAGTGGAATATGAATGGAATGCCAAATAAAACAAGTGACGATTACATATAGACACCAAACGGTACGCAAAGGTAATCCCTAAATAAACTCTGCACACAAACAGAGAGGATGCAAGATTTTGGTCGGGGAGCAATTATCGGATTATAATAGTTTATTGGGTTTAAAATCATTAACTAATTGGGTACTAAATAAAAAAAATTAATAATTTAATATATATTCTTACCTAACAAAAAACTATTAAAATAATAACATTTTATATATTAGCAATAACAACAAAATAAAATTCAAAATAATAGATAATCAAGTTGATGAAGAAATTTTTTGACTTTATATTTTGACATCTTTACATAATTATTTCATTATGCACGATATTAAATATTTTTTTCTTAATAAAAATAATCAGACAATTCAGAAGGAAATTTTTTTTCAGAGAGACAAATCACCAAAAAATTATCTAAAAATATTATTTTTTTAAATTCAGAGGGACAATTGTCGCCTCTAGCACCATGTACATCCCCTGCACACAAACCCAAATAAACAGACTTGCAAATCAGAAATAACACCTGAGATGAGACTGAGAACGAAGATATTGATCCAAAATCAGAAAAAATCAGGTTTCATTATATGATAGATCCTAGCAACTTGCTAACGAGAGTGTCACTTTTCTTTGCTTAATTAAAAGGAGAAAACGATCGATGTAACTCTCCGCATTAATTCCTTCCATTACATGCACAAACCGCCCAAATTTATTGTGATTTTTGTCTAAACTCCTGCTGCCAATTAATCTTCATTCCTCCACACAGCCCAATCTCAATCACGCAACAAGTGGCGTTTGATTGGGCCTCCCTTTTTGGCGTTTGGCGTTTTGTGACTTCGCTCAGCGCCGCAGGCCCCAGCGACTCTGCAACGACCTGTATGCGTTGGTATTCTCTGGCGCAGAAATAGGAGAATGTCTGCATGCCGTGCGGCGACCGCAATGGGTTCTAATCATAAACAAAATCTGCAGTTATTCTTTTGGGAGAAATTTCTTCAGATGGATGCAAGTTGCAAAATAAAATCAGCGACTTACGGTTGGGATCGATCGATCTATTACTACGCCATCAAATTGATAGATGCAAATTAGATTTTGCTTTTTATTGACCAATGAAAGAAACAATATTTTCATAATATTGACCGATGAAGTAATTACGACCGATTTTTTTTAAAAAAAGTTTTGAAAATATACGGTTGTAAATATATTGAATTATGAAAATGTTATTTCTTTCGTTGGTCAATAAAAAAACAGTGAAAAAGAAATAATGATATATAGAATTATGAAAACAATATATATTACGACCATATATGGTTTTTATAATTAAATATATATTATTTTCATAATGGTTTTCAAAATATATTGAATTATGAAAGAAATAATATTTTTATTGACCAACTAAAAGAGAAATAATAATATTCAACTTGAATTATGAAAATATACGGTTGTAATTACTTCTAATATATATAAATTTCTGCATGGAAGATAACTCAATAATATTTTATGGAACCAGCTTGCTGACATCATTAGTCAGTAAAATTTAATTTTTAGCTATAATATATAAATATGGAACATTTATTCGCAGTCATAAAGAATTTGCCTATTCTGGCAGCTTTCATATATACACTTTTTGAGTTATGAATTTTTGTAGAAAATGATCTGACAATTGATAATTGATTCAATTTCCGGCGGGCAGACGCACCACCTGCCTCGACGGGAAAAAAATAATTGCTCATTTCATTTTCTTAATGTTTGAGAGAAAAAAACAGTCGAAATAATAAAAGAAAAGATTAATGAAGAGAGTAACAGTCTGCTATATTATTTTTATGCTTGGATTCACAAAAGTTTATAATCTCGTTGTTATTTTTTTTACTACATATGTAACATATACTAGAGTAAACTGTAACTTTTTCCATCACTAAGAAGTTTTCATGGAATATAGAATATTTCTAGCAATAATCTAATGGACTAACTACTAATTTCCATTGTTTAATTTTGGTTTCAGTACCTTAAAAAAATCGTCTAACTTAACATAAAATCTAGATGCATTTTTCAATATTAAATTAAATAGAGGAGTATCAATTGGGACCAGATTTCTCATAACCTTTGGAAAATCTTGATTTATTTTTCATCATTACAGTAGGAAGCTTATGAAACAATTTAACATTTTAACGTTTGAACTTCACCAACTTCTCGATATATGGCCAATCAAGCCTATATTTGACTTAAACCTAATACACGACCTATTTAAAATAATGAATATATGTGTGTGTGTGTGTGTGTGTGTGCGCATAATTTTAGTTTTTTTTTAATTTAGACGTAATTTATCAGATATAAATTAGATCTAATTTATCAGATATAAATTAGATCGATCTATTATAATTGAAGGACGTAATTCATTATTACCATTTAAATTGCGATCTATTAGCATTAATGCTTTTCGCATGTAAAAAAAGAAAAAAAAGTGAGAATAGATCATACAGCGCGATCATTTTTTTTTTATATCATGTAACATAATCATGATTAATAAAAAAATAAAAAGAACTGAATATTAAATTTATCCAGTTTTATACTTGAAAAGCGGCGTATTGTTACTTCATTTCCTTAAGAACTAAGACATTTAAAATTGTAGTGTGTTTAAGATATAGTGATGCCAATTGGGGTTATTTTGTTTACTGCTCCAAAAATTTTCTGAATATTTTTTTTATAAGGACGTTTGGTAAAACTTACTAAATGACAAATTTTGACTTGGTGAAAATGTCATGAAGCTATGGCGTCATCCATTGCCACCAATAGACAATGACGCCCGATATAGCTCTCGATCAAAATTTATTTCTGTATAGCTATAGTTTTCGCGTTTAAATGAGATGTGTTAATTAATTATGACGTCGATTAAATGATGCACGATCTATAAATTTGTGGACCATTATTATATTTTTCAAAGCACATGCCTCACCATCTTCAAGAAACAATATGAAACCAGGAGCAAAAATGAAAATTCTTATCTTGTTCCTGTTTTACGTGGTAGTGTATTGATCACATGTGTAACAAAAGTAGAGAATAAACTAATATTTTTTTCATCGTAGGAAAGTTCGCTTTTTATAGGTGTACTAGTGTATGTATATATATAAAGTATGTACAAAACCATACTGCAAGTAATGCTTAATACAATTTTAATATTGTTTCTGATCCTGTCCTATAATAGAAATTAGATAAGTACATATACTAACGCGCCGATGATTAGCTGAGGGCCGTGAATTTCTGATGTTATGTAGGGTATGAACACATAAAAACAAAATTCGACCCGTAATCAACAGGACACGTCATGATTTTGTTTAAAAAAAATAAGCTGTTCCCTGTTTGTTTCAAATAGCGAAGTTGCTTACCCATATTTCTTCTAGAGGAAATCGCGCAGTCCATGCCAAATCAGCCCTCCAATTCGCAACTACCAGTTGGCTGTTGCTTGCTCATTTTTTTTCGGCTTCTTCAATTGGAACTCGGATCTTATGTGGTAATTATCGCGTGACTATATGCTGCTCTATGTAGTTGCAATTTGCAAATTACAAAATAGAATTCTTCGCTTCTCCTTTTTGCTGTCTTTAGACAATAAATAAACGAGTTTATGAAGATCTTCTTTATATTAGAAATACTTCAAATATTTTTGAGGTACTAATATCCTCCTTCTCAGTGTGTGTTGAGATTTAAATCCACGATATTAACGATAGTGACAGTATCACTGACTATTTGTATTGAACATCACGTTTTAAATAAATATTATCATAATAGCTTATTATTTATATATTTCAAACTATCAAGGACTTTTAAGAGTTTTAGCCTCACATATTCATTAATTAATTTATATATTGAAATATTCATATGTAATAAATAATTATGATGGCAATATATAGTATAACAAGCTGCAGTATACTTTGACTTAAGATTTGAAGATTCATAATACATAAAAAAGATTATAATTTTTTAATTCTATAGTTATGTCACATCATTCATATTTTTATTTAAATATTTTTATCTATTTTGTTTTCGTGATGTATGTATGGTTTTTAGCTTTCTTCTCATTTAAAATAGATAGATAAAATATATTTAAGGTAAAATATTTAACACTTAAAATGATTCATTTTTTAGGCCAGCATTTAAACATTATCTTGCATTTAATTATATTATCAATTATTATTATTGTTGCTATTATTATTTTGCACATTTTTAGTATTTTAAAAATTTTATTTAAACTTTGCTCAATTAGAACTTTTCTTAAAAATATTTTTGAATTTTATACTTCTAATCATTTAGTCTATAACTATTTGTTTGAGTAAACTTAGTAATTATATAATCTATAAGCTTACTCAATCGATCGATATAAATAAATGTTTTTTAGATTTTGGTTATTAACTTGTTTTTTTATCTTTATTGTTTTATTTAATGAAACGGATAATATTTGTCTTTTTTTCAAAAAAAATAAATAAAATAAATAAAAATTATAAAATATTTCCGAATATGTATTGGTGACTAAATCCATCGCCCCACTAGTCTTCAATCCTTCAAACATTAAGTTGAATGTTTATTAGAATCATCGTTACCAAGTATCAACTATCGCGAGGGTTTGATAGGTTGGTCCCACGCTTTGTTACACGTAAATGATTTACGCAAGATCCAATCTTCCTGTTAATGGCTTCATCATTTTCCGTGCACAGTAAGTAATGCACTCATGAGATATTATGTTTTAATTATTTTCAAAGAATGCACCATATACGTGGCGATAGCGCGTTGGCAACTTTGGTCTATAAATATCGCAGCACTTCCATTTCCCGATTTTCAGCAGTCACTACAAATTTTCTTCATTGCAATTGCACCTTCTAGCTATATATCCCCTTTTAGGTTCTTTCTTGTGATTTCTTTCATCTGTTAGGTTTGACCTTTAGGATTTCTTGCAACTGGGACTAACTCCATTGATTAACTTTCTACATTTCTCTGCATCTCCACCTGCAAACATACTTTTCTAATTTCTCTGTTCTCAGTTTATACTATATATCAAGTTACCAACCATGAGAGACCACCAAGAAAATAAAAGCAGTCCAAAGAAGTTGAAGAATTTGATAAACTTTTTTCGGTCCGACCCGATAATCCCACAATCCAATAGCGATGACTTGAACCTTAACGGTTTCTTTAGTCCATCCTCGCCTACAACTACAAGTTCGGATTACTCGTCTGATATGAATCCGGCGAGCACCTCCACATCACCATACAATCTCTCACCATGGAATCCTACCATGCCTTCTCCATTCACCAAGTCTCCTTGGGTCCGCTTTGGAGGGTTCTTTGATGAAGGCCCCGCCACTGGTCTTGTTGGGTCCCTTGTCAGAGAGGAAGGGCATGTGTACTCCTTAGCTGCTTCCGGTGATTTGTTATTTACCGGGTCTGAGAGTAGAAATATAAGGGTTTGGAAAAACCAGCGTGAATTTACAGGGTTCAAGTCCAGTAGCGGGTTTGTAAAAGCAATGGTTATCTCGGACGGAAAGATCTTTACAGGGCATCAGGATGGCAAGATCAGAGTATGGAAGGTTTCGCAAAAAGATCCAACAGTGTATAAACGAGTCGCATCTATCCCATTGATGAAGGATTTCATAAAGAGCTCCATTAACCCATCTAACTATGTCGAGGTTAGACGGCACCGCAATACAGTATGGATCCGCCATTTTGATGCCGTGTCATGTCTAAGCCTGGATGAAGAAGCAGGCCTATTATACTCTGGTTCATGGGACAAGACAGTTAAGGTCTGGCGGGTCTCAGATTTCAAATGCTTGGAATCAATTAAAGCACATGATGACGCGGTAAACACAGTTGCATTCAGGTCTGACGGCCTTGTGTTCACCGGCTCAGCAGACGGAACAGTGAAGGTGTGGCGAAGAGAGACGACCACAACCAAAGGCGGGATAACCACACAACACATGCCAGTGAAGACACTCTTGCAAGGAGAAAGCGCGGTCACGTCAATTGCAGTATCGACAGAAACCAGTGTTGTTTATGCGGGTTCATCTGATGGGAAGGTGCATTTTTGGAACATGAACCGGCGGTTTGCTTACGGAGGCGCTTTGCGCGGGCACAAGATGGCTGTTTTGTGCTTGGCGGTCTCTGGCCGGTTACTGGTAAGTGGTTCCGCCGATAAGTGCTTGTGTGTGTGGAGGGAGGAAATGGGCGGAACCCACACGAAGTTGACTATGTTGACTGGTCATAAGGGCCCGGTGAAGTGCGTGGCAGTGGAGGAGGAGAGGTACCAGACTGGGTTGGGTATGAAAGAGTGGGGACAAAGATGGGTGGTGTATAGCGGAAGCCTTGACCGCTCCGTCAAGGTTTGGCGCGTTGCAGACTACATGGAGCCACAATTGGAGCTGAAAAGTAGAACTCCTGGTCACGTGATAGGAGGTGGTCGGTCGCCTTTGCACGTGCCTTTTATGAACGGTCCAGATGGGACGGTTAAGTGAGATCATTCGTTTGTGCGCACCAAGAAAGAGCACGGAAAGGAAAGAGAAGAAGCCGAAAGGGCAGCCTTCTCCCTTCCAAAAATAATTAGAAAAGAGAAAAGAGTGTAAATTAGCGCATGGGTTCATTATTGGTCCATGTTTCTATATTTTTTTTTGCTTGGACTTTATTTTTTTAATTTCATTTTCCTTTTTCGGTATGTTCATAAGCTAGGATGACAGTGTGAATATTTTGAAGTGGTTGAAGGATGAGAAAAAAGTTTTGTTGCATGGTTGTTGATTGTAATTTGTAATTTGTTGTGCTTTGTTTCTGACTTTCTACACTACTCAAAAAACATGATGTGTGTCATGAACTGATATGCTGGGCGCAGCCTTATGTGTTGATGATGCAGGAGAACAATAGAGGAGCAACGCTTGCTGAACTAGAGAAGAGAGCGGCGGCCCTAGATAGCGAAGAAAAAGAAATGAAAAGATCGGTGACCGCCACCTTCCTCCATTTCTTTTCCCCTCTTTCTATTCCTCTTCTTCTTCTTTTTCCTCTGTCATCCATATGGCTCATCTTCTCTCTTGATCCTGTTATTTCCTCTTCCTCCGCGTCGCGTCTTCATCCTCACCATCGAGCTTCTCTTCTCCTCCACCGTCACATTCATCCGTCGTCTTCACTGCCACCGGTCTCTTCTCCCTCTTCTTCTCATGGATACCTTACCTTCTTTTATAACATTGTCGATTATGATCAGATATAAATCTCAAGCCTTTTAGTTCTTCGTTGAAACGAAGAAAAGAGGTAAAATGACGCATATTCAACACGATCTTCTTTGTAATAACGTATTTGTGCAAATTTGAGCAGAATTCTATAAGAGATTCTATTGAGAGCCCTAGCGAGAAATCCAAATGAAGCAATTGTGTTCATTTCAATTTTCTTTTTAGCAGCTCAAATTGTATTTTGGAATTTTTATAGTTTAGCTAGCTAGGCGGATTTAATACTCTTGTAATCTGATTATTGTAATCGATTGTGTTAAATGAAATTATCCTATGGGATTTGAATTCAAAAAAAAAAAAAAAAGAAGGAGAACAATAGAGAGCTGGTTGATGGGACCCGACTTGAAAATAAATGGGGCGTATCTGACAAGAATTAAAAGAATGATTGCAAGTTAATTAAGTGAGAGTATGGCTCAACAATATCTGCAAATGAAGCGTGGGCCTATTAGAATTGGAGAATGATAGAAATTTTGTTTATCTTGAATTGAATTAATTACAATCATCAAGTCTTTATTTATAAACTAATTGACTAATTAACTAATTCTAAACACTAAATATCTCTCATATTATACACCATACAATATCTCATATACAATTCTACTCATTTCAACTTATACACTTCTAATCCTATACTCTAACATCCCCTCAAACTCATCGTGCAGTACGCATGATGATTTTGCACATCTCAGAAGTTTTAACATCTCGATTTTATAAATTTGATCTCCAATTGCATTATGGGTCTTCTTAAATAAAAATAGATGTTAGCATAGATTACTTAGATTGAGTGCATGGTTTTCTATAGGCACGCTCAGATCTCTTGATCTGAGCGGAGGTTCAACTTTTCGGGTACAACTCGATATATCATTTCGGGTCTCATATCTACCTATTGTACTTAGAAAAAACCCTTGACAAACTACTAAACCTTAGACGGTGCAAGAGTCTGACCTCGGCTCGAGACCTAATCCTAGCAGTTGGACAAGCAATTGACAATAATACATAGCATAACAATCACAACCATAGATTAAAATAACATTTAATAAATAACCATAATCTAAGTTTCACATCCCAAAACCCTAAAAACTAAAGTACTTAGTCATTCATTGCGGCATATAAAAATGCGATAAAGATACAGATAGCTAAGACAAAAGACATCATACAGAAGTAATATAAACATCAGATAATACAACGAAAAGAGATAATCAAACTCTCGATCTTTTGTCATCTTGAATTAACATGTGAGATTTTTAATCGCTTCGATCTTTGCCTCCTCTTGAGGACTCTTAAATACTCTTTTGGCCTCAAATAACATTGATTCAAACAAAATTGGAAGGCTCTTTTGCCCTTGATTATTGATGTGATATAGGGTCAAAGCCGTTTGATTAAAATGCTACCATTTGTTTTTTTTTCTAAAATGTCAAAACTGAAAACTGGTACCTGTGATTTCTCTAAGACAAATTCATTAGTTTCATGCAAGTTTTACTGTCCCTTGTGCCTTGGTTCATTTAATTTCGTATAATCTGCACACATATATAAAGCACACTGATGCTGATGTAGATTGCAAAATAATATCGATAATACTTCTAAAAAATATGCAAAAAGGAAACTAGATACATTAATTTCATTATAGATTGATTATGTGATCAACTGTCATGCAATTTACATTTTTTTGATGTCACATCATACATTTGTAAATTTTATTTCAGTTGGTTAACACTAGAACAATCCGAAATAAACTATTTTCTTGTGTTAAATAAGGCTGATTTTAAGAATAATTTAAAAAATTAAAAAATTTAATATTTCATAAAATTTTGACATGAAGAATTATTGAGCAATTTAGATTGACAATTTAAGACTTGAAATATGAAATATCACCTAAAAATAATAATGATTTTTTCTTTACAAAGGATCATATAATGCATCTATATATTTCCCTGGCTTCCTACCTTCCAGTGATTAGGCACTCCGAAACTCACAGTACGAGGCTCGCACAGAGGCCGGCCTCCTAATTGGAGGAGGAGGTTAGCGTTGTGATATGCCACAGAACGGTCCCTAAATAGGCTTATAAATGGCTTAGAAAGCAGTACTAGAATTTTTTATTACCGATTTTTTATTAATAACAAAACAAAAAATACATTCAACTGATATAACATAGAAGAACTGGATTTGACGAAAATAATAAAGACGGAAACTTTATTTCCGTCCCAGTGACAGAAATTCGGTTTCTGTCCTGGCCCCACGCTCACGGATCCCCGTGCACCTCCTCTCTCCTCTTTTCATTCTCACTGCCTACACTAGTGTTATAAAATAACCCGCGTGGGTCAGATTTGACCCGCTGGATTTGAGGTCGCGACTGCCAACCCGTCTTGTGGTCCCACCCGTTGGACCCATGACCCGTTAGAATCGACAAGTCTAAAATGGGTGCGGACAATCATTTGTTTTATGTTCAACTCATTTGCTTCAATTAATACTTACATTAAACCGATTTCAAATGTTTAATTAAACCATTAAAATCACAAGTGATGTCTTTATAATGAAATTTTGTTAATTTTACTATTTATAAAGCCAAATAATAAAAGAAAAAGTATTGTAAAATAATTTATAAATATTTAACTTATATGCCACTGAAAGTCAACCAAATGTAAAAAAAAATGTACATTAAATGTTTCATTATTTTAGCAAATAAGATAAACTATAATAATTGATTAATTTGATCTCTTAGAGGACTTATGATCTGTCTATAATTAAGTCAGTGTAATATTCTATTATTTATGCATTTATGTATTTAGCACATTAGTTTATTAAAATAAAAAAATAATATTTATGTTATTGTGTATAATATCCTTGATGTATAATTTGATACTCATGATATACTTTATTATATAAATATTTATACTTAATAATAAAAATAATATTGATAATGAGTAATAATAATGATAATAATACTAGATGTCAAAAAGTTAAATATTTATAAATTATTTTATAATACTTTTTTTACTATTTGGATTTACAAATAATAAAATTGTATACCACCACGCATGTAAACTAGTGTTTTAAACACGGGTTGGGTTGGGACGGATTTTGAATTTTTTTTGAAATTTGCCCGCACCCGTTTTAGACCTGTCGATTCTAACGAGTCATGGGTTCAACGGGTGGGGCCACGGGAAGGGTCGGTTCGCTACCTCGGGTCTAGCGGGTCAGGTCTGACCAGCGCGGGTTATTTTATAACACTAGTGTAGGAAGTGGGATTGGGGAGAGGAGAGAGAGGAGAAGGAGGTGCATGGAGATCCATGAGCGTGGGGTCAGGACAAAACCGAGTTTCTATCTCTGGGATGGAAATCGGGTTTCTGTCCATGGGACGGAAATCAGATTTCTATCTTTGTTATTTTCGTCAAATCCAGCTCTTCTACGAAGCATACCTTGTGGAAGGAAAGTGAAAGAATACGAGATCATGGATATATATATATTTATTTATTTAAATATATACTTAGGCTATGATGATATATGTAGTACACATCACTCTCATATTTTGGATAGATCAATTTTTCATTTTTTAAATCAAAATAATTGATTTGAATAAATCAAAATATTTTATAACACTAGTGTAGGAAGTGGGATTGGGGAGAGGAGAGAGAGTAGAAGGAGGTGCATGGAGATCCATGAGCGTGGGGTCAGGACAAAAACCGAGTTTCTATCTCTGGGATGGAAATCGGGTTTCTGTCCATGGGACGGAAATCGGGTTTCTGTCCATGGGACGGAAATCGGGTTTCTGTCCATGGGACGGAAATCGGGTTTCTATCTTTGTTATTTTCGTCAAATTCAGCTCTTCTACGAAGCATACCTTGTGGAGGGAAAGTGAAAGAATACGGGATCATGGATATATATATATATATATATATATATTTAAATATATACTTAGGCTATGATGATATATGTAGTACACATCACTCTCATATTTTGGATAGATCAATTTTTCATTTTTTAAATCAAAATAATTGATTTGAATCGCTTAAAATGATTTTTTTTATAAACATCTAGTTATAGACCAAAATTTATATGGTTTAGAAAATTTTTAATTTTTTTTATATAATTTGAAAATCACTCATTTTGGATGGTTCATAATAATTAAATGAAGTGATAATCATCTAAAAAATATAAAATTTGATCCCAACTATATATATATATATATATATATATATATATATATATAGAGAGAGAGAGAGAGAGTTGATATATGGTGTTATGTATAGCACAACTCATCTCTGTGTTATGGATCAGTTATTTTTTTTAAAAAAAAAATTAAAATAGTCGATGCAAACCGCTCAAAATGATTTTCATATAAATATCTTGTTGGGATCAAATTTTATATTTTTTAGAATTTTCTTATTATTTTTTTATGGTTAGAAAATCACTTGATTTAATTATTATGATTAATTCAAAAGAAGTGATATTCTAACTTTCTAAAATAATAGTAAGAAAATTAATATATATATATATATATATATAGAGAGAGAGAGAGAGAGTAAAGATAATGGAGCTTAAACTCATGGAGGTTTTCTGTGAGTTTAACTCAAAAAATATATCAAATTATCTATAAATTTTAATTTATCATAATCATTAAATTTTATATATGAAAATTTTATAGGATGCAAAAATTTGAAGTGTTTTGATCTTTTTAAGTCATAGATTTTAATTTTTGAAAATTAGCTATAAAATAATTAATATTGAAACATCATTTTTAAAAATAAAAAACTGTGACTTAAAAATTTCAAAACACTCCAAATTTTTGCATCCCATAAGATTTTCATATAAAGAATTTAATGAGCATGATAAATTAAAATTTGAAAATAATTTGATATAATTTTTGAGTTAAGTTCATAGAAGGCATCCGTGAGCTTAACCTCACGATATATTTACTCTCTCTCTCTCTCTCTATATATATATATATATAGAGAGAGAGTTTGTCTACGGTGCTACGCGTAGTACGGATGACCCTTATGCTACGGACCGTTTTTCCGTCTTCAAAGTTCAAATAGTCGATCCGACCGTTCAAAATATTTTTCATATGAAAATTTAATTGGGGACTAAATTTTATATTTTTGTTTAGATGGAGTTTTTTTTTATGTATGCATGGTGAATTTGAGAATTTCTGATAGAATTAAATTTTTTTACTATTTTTTAAAATAGCTAAAAAATCACTTGATTTAATTATTATGAGTAATTCAAAAGGAGTCATTTTCTAACTATCTTAAAAAATAGTAAAAATATCCTAAAAATATTAAATTTGGTCTCCAACTAGATTTTCATATGAAAAATATTTTGATCAGTCGGATCGACCATTTAAACATTAAAGACGAAAAAATGGTTCGTAGCACACGGGTCATCCGTGCTGCGCGTAACACCGTAGCCAAACTATATATATATATATATATATATATATATATATATTATAATAAAGATAGCGTGAGTTTTAAACTTACATAGATTTTTTATGAATTTAGCTTAAAAAATACATCAAATCATTTTTCAATTTTAATTTATCATACTCATTTTTTGATGTATTTTTGAAGTTTAACTCACGAAAAGGCTTTGTAAGCCTATTTTAGTATCTTTACTCATACTAACTTTTATTTTACTTTGAAAACGTGTTATCAAGTTTTATTTTTTAGTTAAGCCTTTCACTGATGCATTCCAATCCGTATGGAGATTCAAACACAAATTCAGTGCTTAAATTATTCTATATTGAATTGTATTAAATAATTCTGTAAATAAAAAGTACAATACGGAGTTATTAACTTATTGGTTGCTCCCATCTTAAAAAAGATTCTTGGCTAGTCATCAGGAAATTTAAGTATTTTCTCTTATAAATTCAAACATGTACTCTTTTTCCCTCTTCTCATGTTTGGTTCAAAGTTCGAATTCTCAAGAGCCGGCTTTTGATCTCAGCTGGAGATGTAATCAGGCAATCAGCTAATTATGTTTGAATTTTCGTTATCACTTTTGTCGCGCTTTCTCAAGTGTCTTGGAACTTCCTTACAAATCCCGCCATGTCTCAGCTCCTGTTTCTTATTAACAACTAATAAACTCTCTGATTTCTTCTCCGATGCCCTCCATGCCAAATTGACCGGCAGTCGGCGGCCATGGCTGACATCCCAATTCAAAGCGGCGAATCTGTCTCTCGACCCGTCGTGTCTGAATTCGACATTAGACGATTCGTCTACGTTCAATTTCGAGGAGTTAATGTTGAGGGAGGTGGAATTGAGGGTTTTTCCTTGGTCCATCCCCTCGGTTGATGTTTCTATTAGAAGTCTGAATGTGGCGTTCACTCTAATATTAATGGCACACAGCTTCTATTAGAAGTCTGAATGTGGTGTTCGTTCTAAGGTTTGCTCGAGCTACTTTGTTGACATGGCAGATATCATCAGGTGTCACATATTATACTAGCTGGTACTTCCAATACCGTTTTGTCGGTGAATCTGGTTGTTAGTCATTTCTAAACGAACTTAGTTTGTTCAACTATAGTTGGCTTAATATGCTGGCATTTCCATTTTGTAGTCCAGTGATGACTAATCAGTGTAGATTTAGTAGTTGATATATTTTTCTATCTACAGGGATGTTCAAATTCATCAGCAATGGCACAAAATCAAAGGGCTTTTCTGGAACAAAAAGATATCTGGGTGATCTTGGCAAAACTGTAATATTAAGAACTAAGAAGCATAGTTTCTTTGTTTTGATACTTCTTTTGTCCCTTATGAATTATGATCCATTATTTAGTTCTTGTGCTGATGTTTTTGTTAAATTCTCAAACTTTAGCTGTGGATAGGTGTAGTGTACCATTACTAATTCTGGTTGTGTTTGAACAAGAATTGCTTTACAAACTAAAGTTCGGTCAGTAATATGTGCATCTTCCCAGATCAAAACTGATACGATACCTGAAATTGCATTTCTTGTTTATTGAATATTATTTTATCTTATTATTCTTTTCTATTTTGGTACTTGTGCAGATTGAAAGAGCCGGCTCACAGGCTTTTTTTTTTTGCTTTTGTTACTGAAATCTCAGACAGTGTCCTCAGGGAGCAGAGACAAATGGTTTCAATGGCATGGGGTTGCATATTTTTGTTCTAATATCATGTTCTTATCTGATAACTGGAAGCTGTACTCAAGTAAAATTTTAAACATATTTTGGTGTCAGATATGAATGGATTTCACCAAGGCATATTGAGATTGGCAATGGAGCCCTCTGTATTAGGGTTAGCCATAGTAGAGGGTGGGCCTGATCGACAAATCAAGCTTGATCGACGCCTGGGCTTGATGAGGTTACTGCCTATTTCTATATTCTATCTTATTCTCTTCTCTATGATCAAGTGCAAAATTGATAAAGCAATTGAGTTTTCATAGTTAGTAATTTAATGGATTATTTTTAAATTCTGTGTGAGGTTACTGCCTATTTCTATATTCTATCTTATTCTCTTCTCTATGATCAAGTGCAAAATTGATAAAGCAATTGAGTTTTCATAGTTAGTAATTTAATGGATTATTTTTAAATTCTGTGTTCAGTTGTACATTGAAGGCTATTTACAAGGAATGCTGGATGTTTCTTACAAACTTGACATTCTATGTGTATGAGTAATTGATGATCAGGTATCACATTGCCCTGATCTTATTACGATGTCCTGCTATAGTTAAATTTTCTGATTAAGATCTCCTGTGTGTTGTTGTTTATCTAATCAATACCTATTTATGAAAAATTGAAAATGACATTATCTTATAACAAGTAATTATTGTCTATAGGTGATCCTGAAAAATTTACCACTGAGTACTACTGTGATAAGGGAGATTATGAAAAATGTCAAGGGTTTCCTTATTAGTAAGGGTTTGTTACAAGGAGATACTTTGCTGCTTCTCGGCCTATTTGGCAGTCGCACACTGAAAGAGTAAGCCCCCCTCTTTTCTAAAACTTGGCAGAAGCTGCCAAGGTATTATCTCTCCCCCCTTATTGAAACCTTGTTGGTGGCCACCCAGTGATCATTTCTGTTGGCGACACAATAATGCATCTATATTGATGTTAGATTGAAGAGTGTTGCCAAATTACCACATCATTTAAGAAAATTCGCATCAATTCAACATTGTTAGAATCTTGTTTTGTACAAGTTTTGTGTTTGTTTCATTCCTGAGTACCCTAATTTTAAAACGGTCTCCTTTTTTAAAATTATTCATTAACATGGTACATGTAGAAATCACCATGTAAAAAAAATAATCAGCCAGTTTTCTGCCTTTAGTCCAGTGACTGAGGTATTCCCTCTGTATGGAAAGTCGATTGAGGTATTCCCTTCATATGGAAAGTCACTGGTTCCAAATTAGGATGGGAGATCTTTTATGAATATTTAAAGGTGAAAGACATGTTTTCCATCTTTTATGTCCGAAAAAAGAAAAAAAACACTTGTAACCATGTTGACAAAATGTTAAAGTATACTCGTGTGCCAATCTAGTTGAGCAGTGAAACCCATGCGTCAACCCTCTTGATTCAAGTGTCAGCTTATGTGTGTCTGGAAGTGACAGTTTCTACTGTGCAATGAAAAACAACTACTTACTTTGTGCATTTAAATTTAAGCAGGAATGGAGGTTAGGGCCCACAATGATGACCCTTTGTGAGCACTTGTTTGTCAGCTTCGTAGTTCGGTTGCTGCATAAAGAGACCACAAAAATAACTGGCAAAATAACTTGGAAAGGCAGAAAACTCTTAGGTGACGGGACGAAGAAACCTCAAAGTAGCAAAATGTGGGTTGTTGGTGGCTTTGTGTAGTTGCATATGTAGACTGCTTGTTATGCCATCACATACCCAACCCGATAGCAAGGCGCATTGTTAGTGGGTGCTTGTTGAGTTTTCTCGATACGAAGGATAATACACTCGCTTGAGATATCCTTTTTTGAGTAAATATGGGAATCTAAGCTATTTATTTTTTAATTGTCCATCGTCTATGAAGGTCCTCCATCAGAATTTTGAACCTATAATCTCCCTCCTATATGAAAAGTATTTAGATATCCTTTCTCGTATAGTAGTTTTAGCACGGAAAAGGTGTTTATGTAAATTGATGCACAGTTGTTTTTGCGCATGTGAATGATAGATGAGGTCTTGCAGATGAATCACTCGGGTGTTCTTCTACGTTGGAAAAGAGGATTCAAATTACTAAAAAAAAATTATATTTAAAAAAAATTAGAATTAAGAAAAGTCGCTTTATGAGCAAAATTGTATATGAGTTTCTTGTGGATCTCATAATCTTTTTTATGTTCTTATACTTTTTGAAAAGCTCTTAGAGTGCTTTATAACATCCTGAACTTTCATAAAGTTTGAAGCTTCCAATCGAAATAAAATTAACTTGAAACATAAAAAATGTAATATATTTGGAATTTTAACAGACTGACATATGTTACTCTTTTTTATTTTGATGAAGTAGGCGCACCTACTTAATTTTCATTAAAAAAAAAAGTCCGGATACACAGAACAGAATGTACAAGATTTATTCTAATGGGAGGTTATAACAATCTGCCCCACATGTTTAAATCTCCTATAATAAGTTGCTCAAAATCCCATAGGCTTCTTGATTGATTTTCGAAAATCCGTCTATTCCTCTTTTTCCATATAAGTGCCATATTATCCCCATGTAAATTCGATCCCAGCGCTTAATATCTGGACCTGATCGGGTCTTCCTTCTCGCCAGCAAGTAGTTGACAGGATTGTGACCTTGTGATGGCCGGTTACCAGCTAGCAATTGCCAGAATTGTTGTGCAATTGCCAGAATTGTTGTGCAATTGGGCGGTGTAGGAATAGGTGTGCCGCCGTCTCCATGACCGGATGTTACTTATGACTGCAATAATTCTATATGTTTGTTCAATTAATTAGTTCTTGTAATTTCCTGAAAGTTTATTGAGACCTCTATAAAATTTGTAAAGAGCATAAATTCATTTGAACAAGGGAAAAGTACAAAAAAATATGATTTCAATGTCAGAAAGTCTAGAATTATGTGAATACGGATCATAAAAGATTACTGAGAGCTACATGTTTTCGGCGGTACCGAGGGCGTCAAATCCCGTTTTCATATTTTCCGCTCCCGGACATGTTTTCGGCGGTACTGAGGGCGTCGGGTCCCGTTTTCTTGTTTTGCACCCCCGGACACGTTTTCGGCGGTACCGAGGGCTTTGGGTCCCTTTTTCATGTTTTGCGCTTCCGGACTCGTTTTTGACGGTTCCATGGGTGTCGGGTCCCGTTTTCAAGTTCTGTGCGCCCGGACTCATTTTCGGCGGTACGAAGGCGTCAAATCCCGTTTTCATGTTTTCCGCTCCCGGACATGTTTTCGGCGGTAGCGAGGGCGTCGGGTCGCGTTTTCATGTTTTGCGCGCCCTGACTCATTTTTGAAGGTACCAAGGGCGTCGGGTCCCATTTTCATGTTTTGCACTCCCGAACTCGTTTTCGGCGGTACTGAGGGCGTCGGGTCCCGTATTCATGTTTTGCGCTCCCGGACTCATTTTCGGTGGTAACGAGGGCGTCCCGTCCCGTTTTCATGTTTTCCGCTCTCGAACATGTTTTCAGCGGTACCGAGGGCGTCGGGTCCCGTTTTCATTTTTTGCGTAACCCAACTCGCTTTCGGCGGTACCATGGGCGTCGGGTCCGGTTTTCATTTTTTGCGCAGCCGGACTCGTTTCCGGTGGTACCGAGGGCGTCAAATCCCGTTTTCATGTTTTCCGCTCCCGAACATGTTTTCGGCGGTACCAAGGGCGTCAAATCCTGTTTTCATATTTTCCGCTCCCGGACATGTTTTCGACGGTACCGAGGCGTCGAGTCCCGTTTTCATGTTTTGCACCCCCGAACACGTTTTCGGCGGTAGCGAGGGCTTCAAGTCCTTTTTCATGTTTTGCGCTCCCGGACTCATTTTCGACGGTAGCGAGGGCGTCAGGTCCCGTTTTCATGTTTTGCGTGACCGTACTCATTTTCGGCGGTACCGAGGGCGTCGGGTCATGTTTTCATGTTTTGTGCTCCCGGACTCGTTTTCGGCGGTACCGAGGGTGTCGGGTCCCTTTTTCATGTTTTGCACTCCCGGACTCATTTTCAGCGGTACCGAGTGTCTCGGGTCCCATTTTCATGTTTTGCGCTCCCGGACTCATTTTTGGCAGTACCGAGGGCATCGTGTCTCGTTTTCATGTTTTTCGCTCCCGGACTCGTTTCGGCGGTACCGGGGGCGTCGGGTCCCATTTTCTTGTTTTGTGCGTCCGGACTCATTTTCGGCGATGCAGCGTGGCGTCGGGTCCGTTTTCATTTTCTGCGCGGCCGGACTCGTTTTTCGCATGCACGGGATGGAGTCAAAACCCGTTTTCATTTTTTGCGCACCCGGACTCATTTTCATGCTTTGGGAGAGTCGTGTCCCGTTTTATTATTTTGCGCGCCCGGACTTATTTTCGGCGGTACCGAGGGCGTCGGGGCCCGTTTTCATGTTTTCCGCTCCCGGACATGTTTTCGGCGGTACCGAGGGCGTCAAGTTCCATTTTTATGTTTTGCGCTCCTAGACTAGTTTTCAGCGGTACCGAGGGCGTCGGGTCCCGTTTTCATGTTTTGTGCTCCCGTACTCATTTTCGGCGGTACCACGGGCGTCCCAAAATCATTTTCGACGATACCGTGGGCATCGGGTCTCGTTTTCATGTTTTGCGCTCCCGAACTCGTTTTCAGCGGTACTGAGGGCGTCGGGTCCCGTTATCATGTTTTGTGTGCCCGGACTCATTTTCGGCGGTACCGAAGGTGTCGGTTCCCGTTTTCATGTTTTGCGCTACCGGACTCATTTTCGGCGGTACCAAGGGCGTCGGGTCCCGTTTTCATATTTTCCGCTCCCGGACATGTTTCGACGGTATCGAGGGCGTCGGGTCTCGTTTTCATGTTTTGCACCCCCGGACACGTTTTCGTCGGTACCGAGGGCTTCGGGTCCTTTTTTCATGTTTTGCGCTCTCGGACACTTTTTCGGCGGTATCGAGGGCGTCGGGTCCCGTTTTCATGTTTGGCGCTCCCGGACTCGTGTTCGGCGGTACCGAGGGCGTCGGGTCCCGTTTTCATGTTTTGCGCTCCCGGACTTATTTTCGGCGATACCGTGGGCGTCGGGTCCCGTTTTCATGTTTTGCGGGACCGGAATCGTTTTCGGCCGTAACGAGAGCGTCGGGTCCCGTTTTCATTTCTTTCGCTCCCGAAATCGCTTTCGACGGTACTGTGGGCATCAGGTCCCATTTTCATGTTTTCCGCTCCCGGACATGTTTTGGGCGTTACCGAGGGCGTCCTGTCCCATTTTCGGCGATATCATGGGCGTCAGGTTCCGTTTTATGTTTTGCGTGCCTGAAATCATTTTCGGCGGTAGCGAGGGCGTCGGGTCTCGTTTTCATGTTTTGCTCTCCCGGACTGGTTTTCGGCGGTAGCGAGGGCGTCAAGTCCCGTTTTCATGTTTTGCGATCCCGGACATGTTTTCGGCGGTAGCGAGGGCGTCGGGTGCCTTTTGCATGTTTTGCGATCCCAGACTCATTTTCGACGGAACCGTGGGCGTCGGTTCCCGTTTTCAAGTTCTGCGCGCCCGTGCTCGTTTTATGCGGTACTGATGGCGTCAAATCCCGTTTTTATATTTTGCGCTCCCAGGCTCGTTTTCGGCGGTACCGAGGGTGCGAGTCCCGTTTTCATGTTTTGCGCTCCCGGACTCTTTTTCGGCGGTAGCGAGGGCGTGGGGTCCCGTTTTCATGTTTTGCGCTCCTGGACTCGTTTTCGGTGGAACCGAGGGCGTCCCGTCCCGTTTTCATGTTTTTCGCTCCCGGACATGTTTTCGGCGGTAGCGAGGGAGTCGGGTCCCGTTTTCATATTTTTCGCTCCCGAACTCGCTTTCGGCGGTATCGTGGGCCTCGGATCCGTTTTCATGTTTTGGGCTCCCGGACTCATTTTCGGCGATGCAGGGGCGTCAGGTCCCGTTTTCATGTCTGCGCTCCCAGACTCGTTTTCGGCGGTAGCGAGGGCTTCAAATCCCGTTTTCATGTTTTGCGCTCCCGGACTCGTTTTCGGCGGTAAAGAGGGCGTCGGGCCCCATTTTCATGTTTTGCGCGTCCGGGCTCATTTTTTGATGGTACCGATGGCGTGAGGTCCCGTTTTCATGTTTTGCGCTCCCGAACTCGTTTTCGGTGGTGCCGAGGGCGTCCCGTCCCGTTTTTATGTTTTCCGCTCCCGGACATGTTTTCAGCGGTATCGAGGGCGTCGAGTCCCGTTTTCATTTTTTGCGCATTCGGTACTCGTTTTCGGCGGTAGCGAGGGCGTCAAATCCCGTTTTCATGTTTTCCACTCCCGGACATGTTTTCGGCGGTAGCGAGGGTGTCAAATCTCGTTTTCATATTTTCCGCTCCAGGTTATATTTTCGACGGTACCGAGAGCGTGTGATCTCGTTTTCATATTTTGCGGCGTTGCCGACACGTTTTCGGAGGTACAGAGGAGTTCTGGTTTCTTTTTCATGTTTTGCGCTCCCGAATTCATTTCGGCGGTACCAAGGGCGTTAGGTCATGTTTTAATGTTTTGTGCTGGGCTCATTTTCGGCGGTACCGAGGGCGTCGGGTCCCTTTTTCATGTTTTGCGCGCCGGACTCATTTTTCAGCGGTACCGAGGACGTCCGTTCCCGTTTTCATGTTTTGCGCTCCCGGACTTGTTTTCAGCGATACCGTGGGCGTCGGGTCCCGTTTTCATGTTTTGCGTGCTCGGAATCATTTTCGGCGGTACCGAGGGCGTCTGGTCCCGTTTTCATGTTTTCCGCTCCCGACATGTTTTCGAGAGTACCGAGGGCGTCGGGTCCCTTTTTTATGTTTTGCACTCCCGGACACGTTTTCGGCACTAGAGAGGGCGTCGGGTCCCGTTTTCATGTTTTGCGCTCCGGGACTCGTTTTCGGCCGTAACGAGGGCGTCAGATCCTGTTTTCATGTTTTGCGCTCAAAGACTAGTTTTTTTGTCAGTACCGAGGGCGTCGGGTCCCGTTTTCATGTTTTGCAAGGCCGGACTAATTTTCGGCGGTACCGAGAGTCTAGGGTCCCTTTTTCATGTTTTGTGCTCCCGGACTCATTTTCGGCGGTACCGGGGGCGTCGGGTCCCGTTTTCATGTTTTACACTCCCGGAATCCATTTCGGCGGTACCGGGGGCGTCGGGTCCCGTTTTCTTATTTTGCGCGTCCGAATTCCTTTTCGGCGGTACCGAGGTCATTGGGTCCCGTTTTCATGTTTTGCGCGCCTGAACTCATTTCCGGCGGTACCGAGGGCGTCAGGTCCCGTTTTCATGTTTTGCACCCCCGGACTCATTTTTGGCGGTACCGAGGGCGCCGAGTCCCGTTCTCAAGTTTGGCGCTCCCGGACTCTTTTTCGGCGGTACCGAGGGCGTCGGGTCCCGTTTTCATATTTTGCGCTCCCGGACTTGTTTTCGGCGGTACCGAGGGCGTCGGGTCCCGTTTTCATGTTTTGCGCTCCCGGACTTATTTTCGACGATAACGTGGGCCTCATGTCCCATTTTTATTTTTTGCGTGCCCAGAATCGTTTTGGGCGGTACCGAGGGCGTCGGGTCCCGTTTTCATTTTTTTCGCTCCCGAACTCGCTTTCGGTGGTACCGTGGGCATCGGTTCCCATTTTCATGTTTTCCGCTCCCGAATATATTTTCGGCGTTACTGAGGGCGTCGTGTCCCGTTTTCTTGTTTTGCGCGCCCGGACTCATTTTCGACGGTACCGAGGACTTCGGGTCCCTTTTTCATGTTTTGCGCTCCCGGACTCGTTTTCGGGGGTACCGAGGGCGTCAGGTCATGTTTTCATGTTTTGTGATCCTGGGCTCGTTTTTGGCGGTACCGAGGGCGTCGGGTCCCGTTTTCATTTTTTTAGCTCTTAAACTCGCTTTCGGCGGTACCGTGGTCATCGGGGTCCTATTTTCATGTTTTCGGCGTTACCGAGGGCGTCGTGTCCCGTTTTCTTGTTTTGCGCGTCCGGACTCGTTTTCGGCGGTACCGAGAGCGTCGGGTCTCGTTTTCATGTTTTGCGCTCCCTGACACGTTTTCGACGGTACCGAGGACTTCGGGTCCCTTTTTCATCTTTTGCGCTCCCGAACTCATTTTCAGCGGTACCGAGGGCGTCGGTTCCCGTTTTCATGTTTTGCCCTCCCGAACATGTTTTCGGCGATATCGTGCGCGTCGGGT
Source organism: Schoenoplectus tabernaemontani (assembly GCA_037127355.1). Taxonomy (NCBI): domain Eukaryota; kingdom Viridiplantae; phylum Streptophyta; class Magnoliopsida; order Poales; family Cyperaceae; genus Schoenoplectus; species Schoenoplectus tabernaemontani. The sequence goes on from CM073745.1 coordinate 17,658,988, forward strand.
CCCATTTTCATGTTTTGCGTGCCCGGAATCATTTTCGGTGGTACCGAGGGCGTCAGGTCCGTTTTCTTTTTTTCGCCCCCGAACTCGCTATCGGCGGTACAGTGGGCATCGGGTCCCATTTTCATGTTTTCCGCTCCCGGACATGTTTTCAGCGTTACCGAGGGCGTTGGGTCCCTTTTTCATGTTTTGCGCTCCCGGACTCATTTTCGGCGGTACCGGGGGCGTCGTGTCCCGTTTTCATGTTTTGCGTGACTGTACTCATTTTCGGCGGTTCCGTGGGCGTCAGGTCCCGTTTTCATGTTTTGCGTGACCGGAATCGTTTTCGGCGGTACCGAGAGCGTCGGGTCCCGTTTTCATTTTTTTCGCTCCCGAAATCGCTTTCGGCGGTACCGTGGGCATCGGGTCCCATTTTCATGTTTTCCGCTCCCGGACATGTTTTGGGCGTTACCAAGTTGGTCGTGTCCCGTTTTCTTGTTTTGCACTCCCTGACACGCTTTCGGCGGTACCGAGGACTTTGAGTCCCTTATTCATGTTTTGCGCTCCCGGACTCGTTTTCGGCGGTACCAAGGGCGTCAGGTCATGTTTTCATGTTTTGCGATCCCGGGCTCGTTTTCGGTAGTACCGAGGGCACTAGGTCCCTTTTTCATGTTTTGCGCTCCCGGACTCATTTTCATTGGTACCGAGAGCGTCGGTTCCCGTTTTCATGTTTTGCGCTCCCAGACTTGTTTTTGACGATATCATGGGCGTCAGGTTCCGTTTTCATGTTTTGCGTGCCTGGAATCATTAAACATAATCACACTTGGATCAACGGCCGAATGATCAAGATAGACTTGCGGAAGCAATTTCTGGTCAAAGAGTATTTACTCAAATTAAGTTAAGGGCGGATAACATAGATAGCAAAATATAAATGTTTAGATACGAAGATTAACTGAAATGAAAATTATAATCGTTAATTATTATTATTATTATTATTATTCTTTAATTTAAATTTTTATATTCTTATTAGTTCTATAAAATTTGCAAATATTATATATATATATATATAATTTGTTACTGTTTTTGTCAGAAGATCGGGTCGAGGCGAAAATACCAAAAAAAAAAAAATCTGGGAGGAGTAAATGCAATTTTAAGTTTTCAATTTCAATTTGTTAACTACTTGTAAATTTGTTTATTAAGTTTAGATTTTCTCACATTCGCGTGGTGGGATCCTGCAGGAGCAGCGAAACTACGCAACAGTACGTGTAACACTTGCTCCTGTCATTTCTAGACCTACCCCTTACAAACCTAAGTCACGTACTCATTATTGTTTCGTTTATTTTATTCATATCTCAGGATTTCTTATATGTTATCCTAGCATGGTTTATATCGAATCGGATTATAAAAATCCATGCTCTGATACCACCGAAGGATGTCACACCCCAGAAATAATGAACCGGATTAGGGGTGCTAAATCCCGCCACGTACGCACGACGAGACGTGCGTACGAAAGGCTAAATGAATAAAATAAGAAAATCACAGAATAAACAAAACAATAATAATATAATATACATAACTATACAGTCCAGAATGAACAAAGAGAAATACAACGCCGACATCGGCGGGGCTAGCTCCATCGGAATGGGCAGCAATCTCTCAAATAAAAACCCAAAAGAATAAATAAAACTCGAAACCCGATAGATCCTAATCCACTACCCTGCTCACATGCGGAAGCGGCGAAGCATCCCTGTCATCGCGCAGGACTGCACCTAGCACTCTCATCAAAACTCGAATCCCGCTCCTGTAAAACCTGGACCCCACAACCACCGTGGAAACGTGAGTGATAAATCACTCAGTGCGGTTTTAGGTCCAGCACCGAGATGTTATAAATCTCTAGGCTTAGACTTAAAACCATTACAAATTTATTTTTATAATAAATATTACAGAAACATAATAATACATAAAATTGAGTGGAGATAGCGTGAGCTTAAGCTCACGGAGGCCTTCCGTGAGCTTAACTCAAAAAACATATTAAATCATCTTGAAATTTTAATTTATCATTCTCATTAAATTCTTTATATGAAAATCTCATGGGATGCAAAAATTTGGAGCGTTTTGAGCTTTTTAAGTCGCCGTTTTTAATTTTTGAAAATGATGTTCAAGTATTGAATATATTATTTGTGAAACCCCGTAATTCTAAAATATTAAAATTTAAAAATTTAATGAAATAAATTATGGAGATAATATATAGAATAAATTTCAAAGTTTAAAAATATGAAATTTAAATATTAAGAATAAAATTTAAAGATCAAACTAAATTTATAAAAAAAAAAAACTTCTCGATCAAACTGAAATAAAACATGTATTCAAATCAAAATAAATTGATGTAATCGAACATCTCGATTTAATTTCCATCATAAATTATGAAGAAGAAATTGATTAAAAATCACAAACGAAATAACAAACTTCTTAAACAAAAACATCTCGGACAATTGAAATCAGGCAAAGTGATTTATGATAGTAATAATAAGTATTTAGTGAAATAGACTTTAATTAATCAATATGAAATTGTTGGATGTGTCAAAAATTTAACAACCAATTTATTATAAAAAAAATGAATGAATGAATTGACAAATTAAAAATATCAGAGAATTCAATTATTGCATGATTGTCTACACGACGTCGGTGATAGGAAATCAAAATCAAACCCACACCATCCTCTCTTTTTCTTCTTCTATTTCCGAGGTATGACTTTTACCCTTATTTTCTTTCTCTGGTCCCTACAAACTGAACTATCTTCCTTATATTTTTCCCTCTATTTTCATTTGGTGACAACCCTCTCTATTTTCTCTCTTCCCCCAGTCGGATTCCCTTCTCCCTTTCTTCAAAATCCATCATCTTGGACTTGGGGCTGCTCACTCCTCTTTCTCAATGTTCACCTCAACTCCAGCAATGGAAGTCATCCAGGGCCACCTCTGTCAAGTAGTAGCCCGATTTGGAACTGCAGGGACTCGATTGGGTCCCCAGACCGAGCCACCCCTCTCACGCATCACCGACTAGATCTGAGGGTAGCTCGCCTTGTCACTTGTAGTCGCCTCGGCAAGGTCGTGCAAAGATCACACCTCTTCCTTGCTGCCTTGAACAAACTCGGTACTATCCTTCTTGATCTTCTCTTTTCCCGACTGTGTGGATCGTGTGTCAGGCTTAACCCGGCCTTACTTTGCTTAGCTGTTGTTGAGCCATGTGTGTGGTTTGTTTGGTTGTGTTTATTTATTTTTACCGCTACTCCCTCATGATAAATGACAACACCTTGATATGGCAGTTAATGACACTTTGTAACAAAACTATCATTCTCTTAATTAAACACACAAAAAAAATCAATTAAAAGTTTCTCTAATTCTATCGGAAAAATTCTAGTGTTGAATTGACAATGTTCACAATTGTAAAAGAATAGTTTTAGTTGATATACGACATTGGAAATATGATTTACGATATAATTGCATTCATAAAATATTTTGACTTATACAATTTTTCATAGATCGATAAAACATATCAAACAAGTCCAATTTAAACTCATGATTAATAAATTATTCATTTACTTGTAAGCACACAGAGGTTTAATAAAATAATAAATACTAAAATTAATTAAAAGAACTTGCTGATAACAAGTTACGTGATATTTGATTTGTACTAGTTAGTATCAGAACCATTATTGTTTCTTTGGTAAGCTTGAGACTATTTGTGAATATCAAGGACTTTTAAGGTCCAAATTATAAATTACGGTAATAACCTTTTTTAATGGTTATATGCACACACACAAATATAAAGGAAATGCGAGAAATGATTAGATTCTTTGTCCTGTCATTTTCATGAAATCCTGAATTGATACAGTGCGGTATGTAGACAACGTATCTGTTTCCGAACACATTAAAACACCAACGCGTTTAAATAAATAAAAACGTTTAATTTAAATTAAGTTTAAATTAAAATTAATTACTTTTTCTTTCATTTTGTTCTTATTCGAATTCTAGCTTATATTATATATTTTCAAATTAATAAAATAATATTAAGATATAAATGAACTATAATTAAAGAATGTAAAATAAATAATTAAGAGTTATGAAATAACAAGAATAATAATAAAAATCTTAAATATACATTATTCAATTCATCTATTTAATAATGAAATAATATTAATAAATATATAAATAAATAAATAAAGTAATTTCTTTATTTTTAAACTAAAAGAATATTAGAAATAAAGAATATATATAATATAATGTATATAAATCAATTTCTCTATCTCTGTAAATTCGGTAATCCTAGTTTTATAAAATATATTTCATATTTTCAAATTTATGAAAAAAATATTAAAATATGAATTAAGATATAATTAAAGAATATGAAATGAATAGTTAAGGGTTATAAAATAATAATTAAGGTATAATAATAATTTATAATATAAAATATATATTAATCAATTTCTCTATTTTAATAATTGGATAACATTAATGAATATACATAAATATCTATTAATCAATTTCTTTATTTAATAATGGAATAATATTAATAAATATATAAATATATATATATATTAATCAATTTCTCTATTTTTACTAAGAAGAATATTAATTATATAATATTATATTAATTAATTTTTCTATTTTTAATGAATTAATTATCCTAATTAAAACAATTGAGCGATAACGTTAAGTTAACTAAATCAATCTAAATTAAATTAAATTAATTTCGTTACTCAAAATAAATACAATATGATTATAAATTCAAAATAATAATGCTCCCGTCTCGAGTCCGGTATACCTTGACCTAACCGGACCCAACCCGAATAGGATATTCACCAATTTAATTTATTTTGACTTTATAGGTTCTCGAAAATACCTTGACGACCCGACAATCAAGTACACTCAGGATGAGACGGTCGACGGGATCGTGATGCGTCACCGGAGACCGAGCAATCAGACACTATCAGCCTTGCCAAAATATGCAGGTGCGGATTGCACTGAGATTTATGATTTCGTAGGATATGACTTAAATTATATTTTTCCTTTCTTTTGATATTGAAACTTGATCATATCATCCGCATTTCATTTTATATGCATTTCATTTTGATTATTAATTAGATTAATAATTAAGTTAATTAGTTGTAGGATAGATTATCCTAGATAGATGTAAGTAGTATTTAGTAATTTAATATAGTTAGTTACATGATAGATTATCTAGGATATATTAGCTTAATTAGAGTAATTAGTATTTAATAATTTAATATAATTAGTTATAGGATAGATTATCCTAGATAAAGGAAGTAGTATTTAATAATTTAATATAATTAGTTACATGATAGATTATCTATGATAGATTATCTTAGATAGATTAATTAGTATTTAATAATTTATATTTGTATTAATTAAGTACCTTGAAATTTTTATTGTACAAATAATGTGATTTTTAGATTATAATTAATCAGATTGTTATATTGATCAAATTAAGCGAGACAAAACTAAATTGAATTAAGATTTGAATTTGCATATTATCTGTTTTCTATAATTTGCATGATGTTATGAAACTCAAGGAAAATTTTAAGTTAAAAATGAATATCCAAATTTGGGTTTGGGAAGAGTGTCAGGACCGACTCGATTTCATAGTTAAATACACTTTAAATTTATTATTGGGGAGCTATTCCGTGGTTACAGTGATTATTTTATCACTTTATATTTAGCAGTGACTATTTTGTCACTTTATATTCGTTCGTGATTGATTCACTTCATTTTATATTATTTTCGGATAGTCTCCTTCAATTTGAATTATATATTGATAGAAATCGAGTCGTTGTTCGTTTCATTATAGTAAGGGACTGAGCGGGATAAATTAGGGATGGTTTTGATAGTGAATGACGCTCTCTTCTATAGAGCGGGCTCTCTTCTATAGAGCACTGGTTGAGGTCGGTTCTTTCTGAAAAGAATTTATCCCGCAAAGTCATTCGTGTGATATGGGAGTTTGAACCCGTACCTTTTATATTATAATATCTCATAATGATTCATTTTGGGTTTATCCTTGATTTAAAATATTCATGATTTCAAGTAGTGCATTTTATTAAAATCTTTTGGATTCTTTCATACTCTACTCAGAACAAAATTAAATCAATTTAATTGTTTAAACACCAAATTTTATGTAAATGTAATATTTATTATAAAAATAAATTTGTAATGGTTTTAAGTCTAAGCCTAGAGATTTGTAACATCTCGGTGCTGGACCTAAAACCGCACTGAGTGATTTATCACTCACGTTTCCACGGTGGTTGTGGGGTCCAGGTTTTACAGGAGCGGGATCGAGTTTTTGGATGAGAGTGCTAGGTGCAGTCCTGCGTGGTGACGAGAGATTCTTCGCCGCTTCCGCATGTGAGCAGGGTAGTGGATTAGGATCTATAGGGTTTCGAGTTTTATTTCTTTCTTTTGGTTTTTCTTTGAGAGATTTTGCTGCCCATTCCGATGGAGCTAGCCCCGCCGATGTCGGCGTTGTATTTCTCTTTGTTCATTATGGACTGTATAGTCATGTATATTATATTATTATTGTTTTGTTTATTCTGTGATTTTTCTTATTTTATTCATTTAGCCTTTCGTACGCGCGTCTCGTCGCGCGTACGTGGCGGGATTAATCACCCCTAACCCGATTTATTATTTCTGGGGTGTGACATTATTATTATTTTTAGAGCTGATTTTCAAAAATTAAAAACGATGACTTAAAAAGCTCAAAACTCTCCAAATTTTTGCATCCCATGAGATTTTCATATAAAGAATTTAATGAGAATGATAAATTAAAATTTTAAGATAATTTAATATATTTTTTGAGTTAAGCTCACGGAAGGCCTCCGTGAGCTTAAGCTCACACTATCTCCACTCCATAAAATTTGAGTTTAAATAATTAAATGGAATTAATTTTGTTCTGAGTATAGTATAAAAAGAATCCAAAAGAGTTTAATAAATGCATTACTTGAAATCATGAATATTTTAAATCAAGGATAAACCCAAAATGAATCATTCTGAGATATTATAATATAAAAGGTACGGGTTCAAACTCCCATATCACACGAATGACTTTGCGGGATAAATTTTTTTCCGAAAGAACCAACCTCAACCAGTGCTCTATAGAAGAGAGCCCGCTCTATAGAAGAGAGCGTCATTCACTATCAAAACCATCCCTAATTTATCCCGCTCAGTCACTCACTATAATGAAACGAACAACGACTCGATTTTTATCAATATATAATTCAGATTGAAGGAGACTATCCGAAAATAATATAAAATGAAGTGAATCAATCACGAACAAATATAAAGTGACAAAATAGTCACTGCTAAATATAAAGTGATAAAATAATCACTGTAACCACGGAATAGCTCCTCAATAATAAATTTAAGTTGTATTTTATTATAAAATCGAGTCGGTACTGACACTCTTCCCAAACCCAAATTTGGATATTTAATTTTAACTTAAAATTTTCCTTGAGTTTCATAATATCATACAAATTATAGAAAATGGATAATATGCAAATTCAAATCTTATTTCAATTTAGTTATGTCTCGCTTAATTTGATCAATATAACAATCTGATTAATTATAATCTAAAAATCACATTGTTTATATAATAAAAATTTCAAGGTACTTAATTAATACTAATATAATTTATTAAATACTAATTAATCTATCTAAGATAATCTATCCTAGATAATCTATCAGGTAACTAATTATATTAGATTATTAAATACTACTTCCTCTATCTAGGATATTCTATCCTATAACTAATTATATTAAATTATTAAATACTAATTACTCTATCTAAGATAATCTATCCTAGATAATCTATCATGTAACTGATTATATTAAATTATTAAATACTACTTCCTCTATCTAGGAAAATCTATCCTATAACTAATTAACTTAAAATATTAATCTAATTAATGATCAATTGAAATGCATATAAAATGAAATGCGGATGATATGAACAAGTTTCAATATCAAAAGAAAAGAAAATATAATTTAAAGTCATATCATAAGAAATCGTAAATCTCAGTGCAATCCGCACCTGAATATTTAGCAAAACTGATGGCGTTTGATTGCTCGGTCTCCGGTGGGCCCACGATCTCGTCAACCGTCTCATCCTGAGTGTACTTGATTGTCGGGTCGTCAAGATATTTTTGAAAACCTAAGAAGTCAAAATGAATTAATTTGCGAGTATCCTATTAACGTTGGGTCTGGTTAGGTCGGGGTATACCGGACTTCGAAGGCGGGAGTATTATCATTTAAAGTTTGAAATTTAGATTAGTGTGATTAACTTTATTTTTATTTAGATTTATTAAATTGAACTTAATGTTATCACTTAATTATTTTGATTAAAATTAGAAAATTCAATTATTTAGAAATAGAGAAATTAATTAATATATATTTATAGTATTTATTATTGTCATTATTGTTTCTATTTGTATTCTTAATAATAGAGAAATTAATTTATATATGTATTTTATAATACAATTTTTTATTATATTTTAACTATTGTTTTGTAAATCTTAATTATTTAAATTATATTCTTTAATTATATTTTATTTTACATACTAATATTATTTTTATAATTTATAGGTTTGTTATATGAAAATAAAATAGATGTGACAGAAATTAACGAAACTCAATTAACTTAATTTAATTAACTTAAATATTATTATTTTATTAAGTGTGTTGGTGTTTTGAGATTATATTTATTTCAATTAAGGTAACTAACTTAATTTATTAGATTAATTAAGTTAGCTTAATGTTATCCTTTAATTAATTTAATTATAATTAAGATAATTAATTATTAGAAATATAGAAATTAATTAATATATAATATAATATAATTAATATTATTCTTATTAAAAATAGAGAAATTGATTAATATATATTATATTATATATATTCTTTATTTCTAATATTCTTTTAGTTTAAAAGTAAATAAACTACTTTATTTATTTATTTATATATTTACTAATATTATTTCATTATTAAATAGATGAATTGAATAATGTATATTTAAGATTTTTATTATTATTCTTGTTATTTCATAACTCTCAATTATTTATTTTACATTCTTTAATTATCGTTCATTTATATCCTAATATTATTTTATTAATTAGAAAATATATAATATAAGCTAGAATTCGAATAAGAACAAAATGAAAGAAAAAGTAATTAATTTTAATTAAACTTAATTTAAATTAAACGTTTTTATTTATTTAAACGTGTTGGTGTTTTACTGTGTTTGGGATCATAGGCTGCATCCGAAACCACTGTATCTGTTCGGATTTTCATTTTGAGGCAGATCATGTAATCATCTCCCGTTTTTTTATCTTTAAGTATTAATTAATTATTACTTGCGCACGTTTTAGTTTACGGCACTCGCTAATTAATTAATTAATTACACTTTTAGCCTGCTTATACCTTTCGGCCCATTTAGTCCGATCAATTTATTTTTCGAATCCATTTTAACCGTCAAGGTGTTATTTTGTGCTTATAACCCTCCAAAAAGGATTATTACCACAATTAATTTGTTTAGGCCCTTATATTTAATTAATTCGCATTTCAGTCCCTAGACTAGGGTACATCACACTCGGATTGCAAAATAATCATCAGAGATGGCAACAAGGGGGCAACTTAGTAAGCAAGGACAGTGAACCAGCACAGAGTCTGGGTATATTAGAAAAGGCCAGACAATAAATCTCATGGTTTACCAGTATACCAGATAAGACCACAGACATGTCATACAATAACAAAATTGCAATAATCCACACGGCACAGTAATCCAGCACAAAGGCACACACACACAAGTAGTACAAAAGGCGTCTGTATCAGACAAGCTCGAAGACACTGGTATAAACGGGGCAGACAAAACAAGGCAACCGACAAATCCAATAACAAGGCACATAGAGATAACAGATCAGCAAGTGTGACACAAGAGGGCACCATAACCCGAAATCGAGCCAGGAGGAACGATAAGGTACCAACTGGTACAAAAATCATACCAGCCACAAACATTCAGTACCAACAGAGTCAAAAGGGGCAGAAACCAGGCATATACCAGCAATGAGCTTAAGGCCTCGCCTCACTTGTACCGACCGGTACCAAGGTACGCAGGCGCAAAATATCAACCAGGAACATCGACCCTCAGCAAATAGATCAACTATCAGCAAGCATAATGATCAGAACATCATTCGCAAGTTAGAAAACCAACCCCAAATCAAGCAACTACACAACTTCAACCCACTAAACAACAGCACTCAGAGGCTCAGCCTCGGTGAAGCTGAGGGCCCACTCGGCCAAGAGATGAGAAGGATGTTACCCGATTAGATATAAGGCGACAGGCAAGACACAGGAGGAGGGAGGGTGACTCGCCAAACCCAGCACCGAGCTTGTTTCGCCCCTACCTAGACAGTAACCGGAAAAGGGCGGCTTGGCGTCGTCCAGCGGTGTGGTGGTCGCACTCGTCGGAGAGAGGAGGCTCGGCTGAGGGGGTTGAGGCCGATTCGACCCTTGTCCGGATTTGTGCTACGATGTTGTCGGATGTGAGGGCAACGAAGGGGAAAGGCGAGCTGTCCAGAGATGCTCGCGGAGGAGAGAGGTGGGTTCCGAGCCCTGAGCGGAAAAGAGAAAAACAACGGAAAGAAAATGAGGGGCGGAGGCGTTGTCGCCAGGGAAAGAAAGAACAAGAGGGGGGGCTTGCTTGGTGTTGGCACTGACGCGGAAAAGAGAGGGCGGAGAGGAGGGGAAAAAGGGTAAGGGAGAGTGGAGCGGAAAAATGGAAATGGGGGAGAGGCTATCGCCAGAGGAGAGAGGCGAAGGGGGGAAAAGAAAGGCGTTTTCGTTAGGGAAATCCGGGGAAAAGAAAAAGAAAAAGGGAAGTGGGGCTGTCACGGGGAGAGAGAGAGAGGGAGAGAGAGAGAGATGTGAGTGATTTGATGGGTATTAAGGAGGAGAGAGAGAGATGAGACTAGGATTTTCTGTGGCGGGTTTATACGGTTGTTTGCGTGATAGTCTTGAGTCTTAATTTAATTTATCCATTTCTTGTTTTATTGATGATTCGATTATCAGAACTTGTCGAAACTAACCAATCTATATTCTTTAAATTTAATCGTTAATTTAGATTTTATTAATCCATAATTCTTCTTTTAATTAATTATTATTATTTTATTATTCCATTTTAGATACGAGTTTGACTCTAATAATTTAGATTTCATAATAAATATTATTCCTTTAATTTTAATTAGATCAAAATATTTTGTGTTAGTTATTAAATTTGATATTACTGAATTTTATATTTTTATAGATTTTTAATTTGATCATTGGATTTTTGGTTATTCGATATCTAATCTCAGTTATCTTTATTTATCATTTATCTATTTATTTCATTAATTAAGTGTATTCCCTTTATTGTTAGATTAAATTATTAGTTAATTTATTTTAATTCATTTTAATTTTCATTATTACTTAATTAAATTTCGTGGTTTAACAGGTTGTATCAAAATACTGGCTTGGCATTGACACAGTTCTTGCTGTACAGGGATTGTACTGCTTCAGCTCTTAGGGTTTGCTCTGAGGGTTTGATCTGAGAGTTGATTCTTTAAGGTTTAATCTTGAATTCCTTGATGTTTGTCACTGACGTGTGGGATCCACCTGTCAATGAACAATGACCCCTCAGGAGATCTCTCTCTTGAATCTCTTGAGGATCATCCACCTTGAATGAACAGGAGGTGGCAGAGCTTTTATACCTCTGACCCTTGTCTAGAATTTCCTTGTAGGACTAATGCTTAATCCTTGTTTCGGCTTGATTAGATTTAGTGGATAGGCTAGGTTCAGACTTTTAAAGTTGCTTGTGAGGGACTGTCAGGTGGGTCCCGCTTGTCAGAGAAAAATGATTGTATGGATGACACCTCAAGAGATCTCTTTCTTTCTCCCGAATCTCTTGAGTGTCATCCATCTCGAATGGACAGTAGATGGTGGAGTATTTATACCCTTGTCCTTTATCTCAATATTTCCTTGTGGGACAAATAAACTCGTTCCGGCGTTTAGCAGCGACTTTTTCTGGCTCATGGCTCCTCTCTTATGATTTACCATAGATAATTATTATTTATCTTTAATTGTCCAGTTGCTTCATCCTTGAAAATTTTCAAGGGTAAACAAAGAGCCATCCACCAAAGCGGGTTCTGATGATTTTAGAAAATTGAAGGGGCTGATTTGGTGCACATATTCAACACACTTTTCCCTTCTTTTTTTTTTATTATTGACTTTACCGTCTTTGTTCTAGATTCAACCATCTCTTCATATGACACGATTCCTAGGCGTCCCCAGAGTCATTATCTCTCTCTCTACGAGGATCCTGAGGACTGGACGCCCACAGTTAGGGTTACACGCGGCACTCCCGTGTATCTTCGGGCTGGTGGTCTGATTTTTCGCGATGAGAGCCTCACGACATCATGCCCTTACCGCCTCGAGATCTTTCAGCCGTGACACCGCCCACCCATCTCCTTGGCAAGGAGATGATTGACGGAGAGGCCTTTCGTTGGACCGTACTGACTTCAGCCTTCCGCTCAGATATCATGGCCATCAGTTGGATTGGACCCGCTACATCCTTGCGTGGGAGAGAGACATTCTTTGCAGTTCAGGTGTATATAGCTGTATTTTCTTATCGATGTTTCGGTATCACATCGACACACCTTGGCTCGTGCCTTCTGTGAGCGGTGGAACTACTCCACCAACACTCTCTTCATTGATGATCGGGAGTTGACCCCTACACTATGGGAGATCCGTTAGCTGACCGGCATGTCTGTGTTCGGTCATTACTATGATGAGTTTTTATTGTCAGAGGATGACTTGAGGGACCCTTCCCTACACCCAGCTTCTCTTCGGGAGGTTTACGGAGAATTTATGATCAGTTGAGGGGACAACATTCTTCCGTCCCTTTCAGATTCTGGATTTCTTATTTCACCGATCAGTTGCGTTCTCATCCCGAGTGCTATGCTTCCACCCGCGACCCTTTCGGCACTGGACACCCTGATCTTTACTGTGATGTGCCCGCTCTTCCGCAGGACACCTTATGCTAACATGACATCGGCCGAGAGGCTTATTTGACAGCCTTCCTCTCTTGGTGGATCTGCTTCTTTCTATTTTCTAGCTTGGGAGCTCGCACCATTCGCCCTTCAGTGTTTGTGGTGGCATGTCGGATTGCTCGTGGTGAGAGAGTCTCATTGGCCGTGCCAGTCTTGGCTAATATTTACAGGAGCTTACGGGGTTTGACTTCTTCATGCGATCCCTCTCGTTGTATGGAGCTGGTGCCTTGGCACTTCGTCAGCGGATGGTTACACATGCACTCGTTGGCGTATATCACCCATCTTTATCATTGGACTTGAGGGCCAGCTTACCTATCCTGAGTGATTTAGCCGGTACTGAGCCTGCTCCTTGACTCCTGAGGACGCTCATTTCAGATTTTATCGCAGTCATGACCATCTGAGGCTAGCTCATGCCAGATTGGTCACTCATCACTTGGCTAGGGGTGCTTACAGATCATTGATTGATGCGACGCCTTCTTCTAGGGACTCTGCCCCTCTCAGAGGTCAGCCGGATGTCTCGGATTATTTCATCAGCCTTCGCCATGGATTCTTGCCACTCCGCATCAGCGATTATGTTTTTATAGAGCTTTATTCTCCACACAGATGTACGCACCAATTCGGCTTGGACCAGGACGTGCCTGCCTTCCTTTTCCGCCCTGAGTCTTTGGCAGCTGATCTCGAGGGTCTTGGATGGTGCTACTCGCACCTCTTTTGCTTAGAGACGGGCTCCCACTTTCAGATAGTACCTACTTCTCGTGTACCCACTTTCTCGAGGCGTTATCTTTGGTGGTACTACGATGCCATTCGCTCGTACCAGTCATATACTCCTTCAGTGATGACACGCGGTACTTGTCCCAAGGGTAGAGGCGGCTCGTCATCTTGCTTCTCTTACAATGATTTCATCCCTTTTCTGCCTCTTTCTTCAGAGCTGGTGGACATCCAGGGGTTGGACATCTGGTGTCCTTGCTCATCTACCAGGACCCGCCTCACTGGTACATTTCAGATTCATCCCTTTCCTTTCTTAAGCTTAGGCTAAACTTTGATAGGTTTTCGTTTGATCAGATTCTGCGTATGAGTACGACGAGGCAGAACCTGGCTTCTCGGTCCCTCCCCCGCGAGCTAGTGGTGCACATGCTCAGCCACCTATCGAGCCACCTGCTTCAGCCACCATGGAGGGAGGTCAGGATGACACTTCTCAGCTGTCTTCTCCATTTTTCTTTTCTTCGCCCATTCCAGGTGATCCTTTTTCACGGACTTATCTTCTTTTGTTTAGGCATTTTAGTTCTAGCTCTGATTAGAGTTCATTTTTTACTTCCCAGCTCATGAGGTGTCGTCTTCGGAGATAGCCCGGGATGACATCTTGGCGGACCTGCCTAATAGCGTTCGAGCTATGAATCGTCCAAAGACACGCACACGTTCAACGATAAAATTACAACTGAAGGATACTCTCAACTCACAGCATGATAAAAGAGGAGATAAACTCAACTCAAGATAATTTTTTTCATAATAATTCAACAAGTGAGTTTACATTCAGAAATTAGGCTTGATATAGCCATACAACTCAACTCTAGAAACTTCCTACTAATTAATAACTCCTTAACTATTTTTGCAAATATCAAAACACAATAAAAACAACATTAACTACTACTGCTAATTCTAAAATATAATTAAAACATAGAGAGACTCAAAAGATAAGTTCCAAGAAACTAAATGCTGGCTGGCTCCTCGGTGACCACGCTCACTTAATACGAGGTTTTGACCAAGAAAACTCTGGAATCTGGAGAAACTCAAAACACAAAAAAGATAGTCCATTTCATCATCTGATCACAGAAATTTGAATCACCCAAATTCAAACCTTTATGAGAGAGTTATGCCCAAAATACTAGCCCAGTACGAATCTGTCCAGAGAGCTGTTTCGGAAATTAATTGCAAATATGACTTGGGCCTGGTTCTTCAAACTGAGAACTGGTCTAGAGCTTGCTTCCTTGATCATGATTGTTCACCTGTAGATCTGCCATGACTTGATCGCCATCATTCTCCCTCAGTTGAAAAGAACTCGCCCACGAGTTCGGCTCATTTTCGCCATCCTTCATCATTTTAGGCCAATAGAAACGGTCTTGGAGTAATGCGCCAGTTTTATCCCGTCCAAAATGATCACATAACCTACCATCATGAACCTCCTTAATTATCTGCCACCTCAAAGAATAATTTGGTATGCACAAACGGTTGCCATAGAAAAGATATCCATCATTCACCACAAATTCTTTATATGGCCCTTTTGCACATTCAGCTTTTATCGTGCCAAAGAACTCATCATCAGAATACAACTCCTTGATCACTTCAAACCCAAGAACATTTACCTTCATTGTGGACAGCAAAGAATACCGCCTACTTAAAGCATCTGCCACCTTATTGGAAGCGCCACTTTTATGCTTGATGTGGAATGTGTAACCTTGTAAAAATTCCACCCATCTTGCATGCCTCGGTTTGAGCTTGTGCTGTCCATTTATGAACTTCAGCGTCTCATGGTCGGAGTAGAGAATGAACTCTTTGGAAATGAGGTAGTGCCTCCAATGTCCAAGAGCTCGTACAATTGCATAGAACTCCTTGTCATATATAGTGTAGTTCTTACGCGAATCTGAAAGCTTTTCACTGAAGAAGGCAATAGGTCGACCTTCTTGATTGAGTACCGCACCAATGCCTACACCAGATGCATCACATTCAAACTCAAAAATATTCTCAAACTTGGGCAAAGCAAGAATTAGGGCTGTTGTCATCTTCTCATTGATGAACTGAAAGCTCTTTTCAGCTTCCTTCGTCCATTTGAATACTCCTCCTTTCAAGCACTCGATGATTGGAGAGACAAGAGTGCTAAAATCTCGAATGAACCAGCGATAAAATGAGGTCAGTCCATGAAAACTCCTCACATCGTGAATGTTGGCTGGTGTTGGCCATGAAATAATTGCATCCACCTTAGAAGGATCAACATGAATACCCTCAGCTGAAACCACATAGCCTAGAAACACCAAGCTGCTGGTTAGGAACTCGCACTTCGTGAGATTGATGTAGAGTTTCTGTTCAGCTAGCGCTTTAAAGACTTGGCGAAGGTGCTCCAAATGCTCTGACTCACCCGTGCTATACACGAGTATGTCATCAAAATAGACCACCAAAAATCTGCCAATAAAAGACTTAAACACCAAATTCATTAGTCTCATAAAAGTACTAGGAGCATTAGAGAGTCCGAATGGCATCACCAACCACTCAAACAATCCATCACGGGTCTTAAATATCATCTTCCATTCATCATCAGGCCTCATACGAATCTGATGGTACCCACTTCTAAGATCAATCTTTGAAAACACACTAGCACCATGGAGCTGATCTAGCATGTCATCAAGACGAGGAATAGGGAAGCGATACTTGATAGTAATCTTATTGACCGCTCTACTATCCACACACATGCGAAAAGAACCATCTTTCTTTGGCACAAGCAAGGCTGGAACCGCACAATGACTCATGCTTTCACGCACCAAACCCTTGCTCAACAACTCATCTACTTGCCGCTGCAACTCGATATTTTCTATTGGGTTCATTCGGTAGGCTGCCTTGTTTGGCAAAACTGCACCAGGAATAAAATCTATGCAGTGTTGCACACTCCTCATTGGAGGTAAACCTGCTAGAATTTCATCTGGAACAAGATTCTAAAATTGTTCAAGTAAAGGTACCACTGGTTCGGGTATTAGAGTACTTCTGTCACCCTTAACTTCTTTCACCACCAATGCAAAGGCTATTTGGGATTCTTTAAAAATTTCAGTAAATTCAGATTTGGAGAGAATGAAATTGCTATCCTTGAGGGTTGGTTTAGATTTCATTTCCATTCTAGAAGGACCCAAAGTAATATTAGCACCATTCAGCTCAAAATAATAAGTATTTTTAAAACCATCATGATGTACCTTTCTATCAAACTGCCAAGGCCTCCCCAAAAGTAATTGACAAGCATCCATAGGAACTACATCACACCATACCTCATCTCGGTACTTCTCACCAATAGAAAAATTAACCAAACAATGCTGGTCAACTTGCACACATTTACCTTTTTCCAACCAAGAGAGTTTGTACGGTTTTGGGTGCTTTTCAGTTTTAAGCGCCAACTTTTGTACCATAATTTTAGAAATAACATTCTCATAACTCCCACTATCAATGATAACATCGCATACCTTCCCATGAGAGGTGCATCGTGTATGGAAGATATTGTTACGGAGCCACACATCATCTTGAACGGGACTGGAATTCAGACACGCCTAATCACCAACATCTCACCCGTATCTCCATAAATGATATCCTTCTCATCTGTTGCCTCATCAAACACGGGTGGAGAATCAAAATCTGTTTGCTCCTCTTCTAGGGGTTCTTCAACAATGGTAAATACCCGCTGGTTTGGGCACTCGGACATGATGTGACTGTACCCTTTGCACCGATAGCATTGAACAACTTTAGGGGCTGGTTTAGAGGGTCCTGCGGTTGCGGTTTTGGCTGAAAATTTGGCCATGACACTTGATGTTGGTTTGGCTGATTACGTACTGCTCCCATGGCTTGTTAGATAGCCTCGATTGAGAACTCGGCTACCACCAAAGCTCGCTGTTTTTCTAACTTCTTTCTCCTTGAGTTGTTTTTTAACTTTTGTGGCAAGCTTAAAAACATCATGATAAGAGATAAAGGGCTGTAAAGTTACCACATCATGAATCTCCTTGCGAAGGCCACGAAGATATCGTGCAATGGTTTGTTCTTCGGGCTCAATAACGCCACACTTCAACATGAGGTGATCAAGTTCCTCGGTGTAATCTGCCATGTTTTTATCACCTTGAACAAAGCCATGAAGTTGAAGAAAGGCCTCTTGCAAGTACCCTTCCGGCAGAAACTTCTTTCGCAACTCTTTCACCATCTTTTCCCATGTTCTGATTTTTTGCTTACCCTCACGGGCTCGCTTCATTTTCAACTGCTCTCACCAAATAGATGCATGCTTCTTCAATTTGATGGCAACAATCTTCACCTTCTCTTTCTCAGGGACATCTTGGTACTCAAAGACACGTTCAACCGTATTGAGCCAATCTATGAACTCATCGGGTTGTATGCGCCCTTCGTATACAGAAATATCCGCTTTTAGATCAAAAGCCCGTCGAAATTGCTGGTTCCTTCGGGTGTGATTTTGATGGAGAGCCTCTTCATCACTGGACACCAAGGTGTGGTTGTCGTGGAAGGGATTGAACTCTGCATCATCATCACCATAAGTTTCGCCATCTCAGCCACGATAAGAATCATCACGGTTGTTCCCAACGACCTCCACGCGCGCTAGACGCTCTTGAAGTTGTTACACATGCTGCCTCAACTCGTTCAACTCAATATCTCGATCGGCTTGCTGGTTGCCTTCAGGAGGATTGACACGAGCACTACGTCGCACCATCCTTCGCCTGCTGCTCTGATACCAACTGATAGCGTTCGAGCTATGAATCGTCCAAGGACACGCACACGTTCAACGATAAAATCACAACTGGAGGATACTCTCAACTCACAGCAGGATAAAAGAGGAGATAAACTCAACTCAAGATAAACTTTTTCATAATAATTCAACAAGTGAGTTTACATTCAGAAATTAGGCTTGATATAGCCACACAACTCAACTCTAGAAACTTCCTACTAATTAATAACTCCTTAACTATTTTTGCAAATATCAAAACACAATAAAAACAACATTAACTACTACTGCTAATTCCAAAATATAATTAAAACATAAAGAGACTCAAAAGATAAGTTCCAAGAAACTAAATGCTGGCTGGCTCCTCGGTGACCATGCTCACTTGACACGAGGTTTTGACCAAGAAAACTCTGGAATCTGGAGAAACTCAAAACACAAAAAAGATAGTCCATTTCATCATCTGATCACAGAAATTTGAATCACCCAAATCCAAGCCTTTATGAGAGAGTTATGCCCAAAATACTAGCCCAGTACGAATATGTCCAGAGAACTGTTTTGGAAATTAATTACAAATATGACTTGGGCCTGGTTCTTCAAACTGAGAACTGGTCCAGAGCTTGCCTCCTTGATCATGATTGTTCACCTGTAGATCTGCCATGACTTGATCGCCATCACTGCCGGCGCCAGCGGATGTCGTATCTTCAGGGTTCTGCACTGACTCTGCCGTCGCAGGTTCATATGCACCCTTTTAGTGTTTTGCTTGCTAGCTTATACTTGTGTTACCTCCTGACGGACAGATTTGATAGGTTTTGAGGCTGATTATGATGACATGGCGTCACCACATCGATCAGAGTCTTTCTTTCAGGACGGTTCTACTTCACCGTCGGTCTTACTAGTCCCCGCTGAGGATGGTGACTCCTTCGAGGTGGTTCTGGGGCCAGTTCTCTCACTTGTGAAGTCAGAGAAGGCCTCTCCCGGGCAGAAGGGTTCGTTGGCTGTCGAGCCCGCGGGCGACGAGCCACTGTTGATTGAAGGGGAGCCATCTCATATCTTTGTGTCTCCTGACAGGTGACCTCTCATGATTACAGATGGTACAGTCTCACCCGGATTCACAGATAATTGGGTGGAGGACTTGACTGAGCAGGCCGCAGCCGATCATGACTACGAGCTGGATGAGGGTTGTCTGGAGGAGCAGCTACTCGACAACCCAGATGTAGAGGCTCAGGCCAGTGAGAGTCCCGTGGAGGCTCACGTCTCTCCTGGTACCTCTCATCTCCTTTATTATTTTCTTGTAGTTTCCTCTTTAGTGTACTTACGCCTTTATTTTAGTTTCCTCCCGAGGCGAACGATGTGCCTACTTTCCTCCCGATAGGTCAGATCTTCTCTTCCTTTATCTCTTCTTTGATTGTGATAGATTGTCTGACATGCTTATTTTTTTGTAGATGTCACTGTTTACCCTTGAAAAATCTCAAGGATAAAACAGCTGAATAATTAAGAATAAACATCAATTATCAGTGATAAATCATAAGAGAAGGAGAGAAAAGTAAGAGAGAGGGTCCACCAGCCAGGCAAAGTCGCTACTGAAATCCGGAACAAGTTCATTTGTCACACAAGGAAATGTTGGGGTGAAGGACAAAGGTATAAATATCCTACCATTTACTATCCATTCGAAGTGGATGACACTCAAGAGATTCGGGAGAGAAAAAAAATCTCTTGAGGTGTCATCCATGTAATCACTTTTCCTCTGACAAGCGGGACCCACCTGATAGTCCCTCACAAGCAGCTTCAACTGCCTGAACCTAGCCTATCCACCAAACCTAATCAAGCCGGAACAAGGATTAAGCATTAATCTCATAAGGAAATTCTAGACAAGGGTCAGAGGTATAAAAGCCCCGTCACCTCCTGTTCATTCGAGGTGGATGACACTCAGGAGATTCAAGAGAAAGAGATCTCCTGAGGTGTCATCCATCTAATTATCATTCACTGACAGGTGGGCCCCACACCTCAGTGACAAACATCAAGGAAGTCAAGATTAAACTCTAAAGAATCAACCTTCAAAGCGAACCCTAAGAGCTGAGACTGTACAATCCCTGTACAACAAGAACTGTGTCAATGCCAAGCCAGTATTTTGATACAACCAATCACAAGAAATTTTAATGTGATTTTGCTTTCATGACTGACCAGGTGCCAATACTGCAAACACCTGATTAAGCCAAGATTTGTGTTAGCTGTTGATAAGTAATCAACTGTTGACCAAATCACTTTCATGAATATGAATTGAAAGTCAATTTCACAAGACTGGTCACATGCCAATGTTGCGAACATCTGATCAAGACTAGATTTGTATCAATTATTGACATATAATCAACTGTTGATCAAGTCAAACCCTAATGAGGCATCGATATAAATTTAATTGGTGTTTAATTAGAGGGGTTTATGTAAGAGAATCTTTATTTGGCAGAAATACTAAGCTATAATTAAAATCTGGAATTAATTCAGATGGGAAAATAGGGTTTTCTTGGAAAATGAATTTTTAATGCAAGGAGGCAGGGGTAAAAGTGGAATTAAAAATTACAGGAGTGATCATCATGAATTTAGGGATTTTTGGTGAAAATTTATGATTTTTGGATAAGTGGAGCTATTAAAATAAATTCAGAGAAGATAAAATAGATTAAATAAGCAGATCAAGGTCTCAGATTTGATCACAGGCCTCTCTGGGTACAACTTGGGGACAGCAGCAGCCTTGGGTGCAAACTGGGTACGAGAAGCATAGAGAATACAAAACAGAAGAGGAGAGAGGGTGTACCACGTGGCAGCACCAGAGTGGGCCAAGTCAGCAAACAACTGCCACGTGTCACAATCCCATTGGTCCATGTCAGCATAGGTGGGCCCTACCATGGTGTGGGATATCTGACAAGTGGGCACCACATATGCCACGTGGCACTCACTCATTGGTCCATGTCAGCAGCCACTTCACCAGACAGAAACACATGGCCAGATTTGATTGGGCCATATCCTACGCCACACCAAAGCACTGCTGCCACTTGGCAGTGTGAGTGATGCACAGTAGTGAGAGGGGGTGCCAAATGGCAGCACATAGAGAAGTCACCTCAACTGTGCATGCCACATGGCAGTTTGCTATTGATCCACCTCACCACTGTGGGCCCCACCTTGGCACAAGTCATCTGACAAGTGGGCCCCACCGTAGTGCCACGTGGCAGTCAGCTAGTGGTCCACATCAGCCAGCTCCTGCCACATGGCACAACCACAGAAAGCCACTTCAGCATGCTTGTGCCACATGACATCACACTACAGAGTCACCTCAGTAACTACTAACCAGATCATTAGTGCTAAGGGAGGTGTTTAACCTAACAGTCAATCATAACATGCCAACTCAACTCAATTAACCCTAATCTGTACACTAATGACACCTGTAAGCCTAAGCTCAAACGACTTACAAGTAGGCCCTACTAGTCAGATTTATGTGTCTAAGGCGTAGAGAACCAAGTCTACACAATAATTCTAGTTGAGATTTAAAAAGAAAGAAAATAAGAGTATGCACCTGGCTCTTGCGACCTCTGCCTCTGCACCCTTCTTCTCCTATGCCTTGGCTCACATGGGCTAGGCGCAGGCACTGAGGGGCATGCTCCCTCTCCCCTCCTTCTCCTCTTCTTCTTCCTCTCGACAGCCGAGATCGTGGAAGGCACCATCAATGGAGATTGAACAAAGGGCTAAGTTTCAAGTCGATTGCTCCTGACCTCAGCTATATCATACAAAGGAGAGCATGTGCATCATGTTAGATTTTAAAATGATGCAGTGTGGAGAGAGATAGGGCGAGAGATAATTACCTCGAATTAAAATCTTGAACTTGTCAGTTGAATCTTAAAACTTACAATTGATGGCTGGGAGAGCTTCCAGGACCTTAGGCGATGGTGTTAGAACAAAAATTTAAAATAGTTGAGTGTTGGAGATGAGAGATTAACCAATTCACCCTCGGCCTAGAAATAGGATGATCTAACACTATGATAGAGCTATCAAATCGACATAGAAGATACACAGGGAGTTGTCTAACTCCAAATGGATGAGATTGAAGCTTTGAGATGCAAGAAATAAGCAAAGGATCAAAGTGAAAGATTGAGACTTGATTATGAGCTTTTATAGAAAGAAGAATATAAATTCAATTGACTGTTGTAAAATTGATCTAAAGGAGTGTACAAGCAGCTTATAAAGGAGTGAATTGAGGTGTAGAAAGGTCTAGAAGGGACTAGAAGAGCCTAAGGAAGTGAGAGAGCCGGTTAATGGCAAATCAGTAATACACGACTCTAACACCGAGGGACCCGTTTTCTAGGCAGTTATACACGACTCTAACACCGAGGGACTTGGTCCAATGGACCATGGGGCACAAGAGAGCAGCTTGAATGAATGGAATAATGCACCAAGTACAACTGAATTGAAGATAGTCAAATCTAGTCAAACTGGTCACTATTATATAAACCCCAATCCACAGCAATTAAGGGATCATCTGAATATACTCCAGAGATTAAAAAGCACGATTTGATACTGTCTATTAAGCCCTGAGAGCAAGTAAGGAGCCCATTGGCCGATTAATCTCAACAAGCGTTGAGAACTTGGTATACACTTAATCCATTCCACCATTCACAGTCAATTGAGAGAGCTTGGAGCTAAAGGAGAAGAAAGGTGAGTGCAATGATAAAAGATGAGAGCTTGTAATACAATTGTACTTGTTCGAAAGCAATCAGTTGAATTCTAGTATTACTTTTCTATTTTTCGCAATTTCTTTTGATTTAATTGGTCGAATTTCTTGAAATTTGTGATGAATCTGCTTTCTTGATCATCGCCTTATTGTTTCTATCCCTCATCTTCCATCTTTTTCTTGCATTTTGAGTAATTAGCATGAAAGGATCACTGGTACACCGTACTGATCGGGGCTGGTTGAAGACCAAGTGATCTCCCAGCCCCACAGTCATGCAATTGCATTGATCGAAGATCAATTGATCTCTCAGACTCTTGTATTTCCAATTGATTGTTCAAAGCACTTCAATTCTTGATCGATTCATCGATTAGAATCGTGGAAATTTGAATAGTTACCAGAACTTGAGGTTGAACAAGCATAATGATCATCTCCTCTCATAATTGAGGTGATTAATCGCTCAATCCAAGTACAATCATGATTGACGATGAGGTTTTATATGGAAAGAGCTTGTCAATCGATTGGAAATGTGAAGTCTAGCTCAGTTTTAACGATCGATACCGATCATCAATTCTAGGACTCGATGATTCATGTGAATTGAGGAAATTGCAAGAATAATTCATCGAATTACATCAATTAAGACTTAGAAGTATAAGATTCAACAAGAGATTGGAGGAATTGGAGCTTGAACAAGCCTCAATTCCAATTGAATTCGTTTGGTACCGAGTTTTGGTACAGATTAGTATTTGGATGTGATGGCGCCGGCAATCCACCGTATCGATGAGCGATCAGATAACATAATTAGACTTCTCACACTCCGGCGACACTAATGGTGGTGGCCGATATCCAATCAGGCCACCGGAGCACTAAGATCATCCCTCCATTGCGTATCTCAAAGCACGAGAGAGAGACATAAGAGAACTATCTTAACACTAATCTCAAAGGATCACATGGATCTTGGGGTAGATTCAAGAGATCTGGGCCATTGAACGTTTAGAAAATCAAAGCACAACTTAATCTGGGCCTTTAATCTGTTCAATACAAATCTCAATTAAATCTGACGGCCCAAATGAAACAAAGAGTTAAATGAAGGATCTGTGTTAATCTTGACATATATCTAACGGTCCAGATTAATCTAGAGATTAATCTCAGCCTAATTAGCAAGCCGGCCCAGCAAGAGAAAGGAAAAAGAAAATTAATTCTGGCCCAATCCATTAAGTCCAATAGTCAATTAACAACAGAAAATTAAAAATAAATAGTAAATAAATCATTTGGAGGTCTTCCCAAACTCCAAATTAATTCAAATTTTTTTTAATTTTTTTTTGTTTTTCATAGTATTTTTCTATATAAAAATATTTTAGTTTTAAGAATATTACTAAACTAAAAAAATTCAAAAACAAAATGACACTATTTGCTTTTTCCTGTTGACCAAGCTTTGACTTGTCATTTTGGCTATTATACAAATTCCAAAAATTCAAATAAAATCATAAATAATAGCCAACTTATTTCTTATTATTTTTGTGAGTAATTTTCTATAAAAATAAATAGGGTTTAAAAATAATGAAAAATAAATTCTGCTATTTTGGGTATTATAAAAATCCCAAAAATTTAATTAAAATCATAAATAATAGCCAACTTATTTCCTATTATTTTTGTGAGTAACTTTCTACAAAAATAAATAGAGTTTAAAAATAATAAAAATAAAATCCTATTACTTTGGCTATTATAAAAATCCTAAAAATTCAAATAAAATCATGAATAATAGCCAACTTATTTCCTATTATTTCTGTAAGTAATTTTCTACAAAAATAAATAGAGTTTTAAAAAAATATATAATAATAATGAAACAATAGCATTCGTCGCACTCGGCACCGCCGATAACGAGTCCAGGAGCGCAAAACATGAAAACGGGACCCGACGCCCTCGGTACCGTCGAAAATGAGTACGGGAGCGCAAAACATGAAAACGAGACCCGACGTCGTCGGTACCGTCGAAAATGAGTGCGGCAGCGCAAAACTTGAAAATGGGACCCAACGCCCTCGGTACCGTCGAAAACGAGTCCGGGCGCCCAAAAAATGAAAACGGGACCCGTCGCACTCGGCACCGCCCATAACGAGTCCAGGAGCGCAAAACATGAAAACAGGACCCGACGCCCTCGGAACCCCCGAAAATTAGTCCGGGCTCGCCAAACATGAAAACGGGATAGGACGCTCCCGATACCGTCGAAAAAGAGTTCGGGAACGCAAAACATGAAAACGGAAACCGACGCCCACGGTACCGTCGAAAACGAGTCCGAGAGCGCAAAACATGAAAACGGGAACCGACGCTCTTGGTACTGCCGAAAACGAGTCCGGGAGCGCAAAACATGAAAAAGGGACCGACGCCCTCGGTACGGCCGAAAATGAGTCCGGGAGCGCAAAACATGAAAACGGGACCCGACGCCCTCGGTAGCGCCGAAAATGAGTACGGGCGCGCAAAACATGAAAACGGGATGGGACGCTCCTGATACCGCAGAAAACGAGTCCGGGAGTGCAAAACATGAAAATGGGACCCGACGCCCTCGGTACCGCCGAAAACGAGTCCGGGAGCACAGAACATAAAAACAGGACCCGACGCCGTCGGTACCGTCGAAAATGAGTGCGGGAGCGCAAAACTTGAAAACGGGACCCAACGCCCTCGGTACCGCCGAAAATGAGTCCGGGCGCCCAAAACATGAAAACGGGACCGTCGCTCTCGACGCCGCCGATAATGAGTCCGGGAGCGCAAAACATGAAAACGGGACCCGACGCCCCCGAACCGTCGAAAATTAGTTCGGTCTCGCAAAACATGAAAACGGGATTGGACGCTCCCGATACCGCCAAAAAAAAGTCCGGGAACGAAAAACATGAAAACGGGACCCACTCCCTCGGTACCGTCGAAAATGAGTCCGAGAGCGCAAAACATGAAAACGGAACCGGACGCCCTCAGTACCGTCGAGAATGAGTCCGGGAGCGCAAAACATGAAAACGGGACTGTTTACCCTTGAAAAATCTCAAAGATAAGCAGCTGAGTAAATGAAAATAAATATCAATTATCAACAATAAATCATAAGAAAAGGAAAGAAATGGAAGGAAAGAGAGGGGCCACCAACCAGAAAAAGTCGCTAATGAACCCCGGAACAAATCCATTTGTCCCACAAGAAAATCCTAAGTGCAAAGCAAGGATATAAATACCCCACCACCTCCTGCTCATTCGAGGTGGATGACACTCAGGAGATTCCAGAGAGAGAAATCTCACGGAATCGTTTTCGGCGGTAACGGGGGCGTCGGGTCCCATTTTCATGTTTTGCGCTCCCGGACTCGTTTTCGGCGGTACCGAGTGCGTCGGGTCCCGTTTTCATGTTTTGCGCTCCCGGACTCGTTTTCGGCGCTAGCGAGGGCGTCGGATCCCTTTTTCATGTTTTGCGCTCCCGGATTCGTTTTCGACGGTATCGGGGGCGTCGAATCCCTCTTTCATGTTTTGCGCGCGTGGACTCATTTTCGGTGGTACCGAGGGCGTCGGGTCCCGTTTTCATGTATTGCGCTCCCGAACTCATTTTCGACGGTACCGAGGGCGTCGGGTCCCGTTTTCATGTATTGCGCTCCCGAACTCATTTTCGGCGGTACCGAGGGCGTCGGGTCCCGTTTTCATGTATTGCGCTCCCGGACTCATTTTCGGCGATACCGAGGGCGTCGGGTCCCGTTTTCATGTATTGCGCTCCCGGACTCATTTTCGGTGGTACAAAAGGCGTCGGTTCCCGTTTTCATGTTGTGCGCTCCCGGAATCATTTTCGGCGGTGCCGAGTGTGTTGGGTCCCGTTTTCATGTTCTGTGCTCCCGGACTCATTTTCGACGGTCCCGAGGGCGTCGGGTCCCGTTTTCATGTTTTGTGCTCCCGGACTCGTTTTCGGCGGTAACGAGGGCGTCGAGTCCCGTTTTCATGTTTTACGGTCCGGGGGCGTCAGGTCCCTTTTTCATGCTTTGCGCTACCGGACTCATTTTTGGCGGTAGCGAGGGCGTCGGGTCCCGTTTTCATGTTTTGCGCTGTCGGAATCGTTTTCGGCGGTAGCGAGGGCGTCGGGACCCTTTTTCACGTTTTGCGCACCCGGACTAGTTTTCTGCGG
The DNA here is from genome assembly GCA_037127355.1 of Schoenoplectus tabernaemontani. Lineage (NCBI taxonomy): Eukaryota > Viridiplantae > Streptophyta > Magnoliopsida > Poales > Cyperaceae > Schoenoplectus > Schoenoplectus tabernaemontani. The sequence continues at coordinate 17,686,433 of CM073745.1, forward strand.
TACCGAGGGCGTCGGGTCCTTTTTCATGTTTTGCGGTCCCGGACTCATTTTCGGCAGGACCGAGGGCGTCAAGTCCTGTTTTTAGGTTTTGCGCTCCCGGACTCATTTTCGGTGGTACAGAAGGCGTCGGGTCCCGTTTTCATGTCTTACGCTCCCGGAATCGTTTTCGGCAATGCCGAGTGTGTGGGGTCTCGTTTTCATGTTTTGCGCTCCCGGAATGGTTTTCGACGATACTGAGGGTGTCAGGTCCCATTTTCATGTTTTGCGCTTCCGGAATCGTTTTCAACGGTGCCGAGTGCGTCGGGTTCCGTTTTCATGTTTTGCGCTCCCGGACTCATTTTCGGCGGTACCGAAGGCGTCGGGTCTCGTTTTCATGTTTTGCGCTCCCGGAATCATTTTCGGCGGTATCGGGGCATCCAATCCCGCTTTCATGTTTTGCGTGCTCGGACTCATTTTTTACGGTACAGAGGGCGTTGGGTCCCGTTTTCATGTATTGCGCTCCCGGACTCATTTTCAACGGTACCGAGGGCGTCGGGTCCCATTTTCATGTTTTGCGCTCTCAGAATCGTTTACGGCGGTACCGCGGGCGTCGGGACTCTTTTTCATGTTTTGCGCTCCCAGACTCGTTTTCGGCGGTACCGTGGGCATCGGGTCCCTTTATGATGTTTTCCGCTACCGGAAACGTTTTCGGCGGTGCCGAGTGTGTTGGGTCCCGTTTCATGTTTTGCGCTCCCGGATTCGTTTTCGGTGGTACCGTGGGCGTCGGGTCCCGTTTTCATATTTTGCGCGCCCGTACTCATTTTCGGCGGTACCGAGGTCGTCGGGTCCCTTTTTCATGTTTTGTGCTCCCGGACTCGTTTTCGGCGATACCGAGGGCGTCGGGTCCCTTTTTCATGTTTTGCGCTCCCGGATTCATTTTCGACGGTATCGGGGGCGTCCAATCCCGCTTTCATGTTTTGCGCGCGCGGACTCATTTTCGGCGGTACCGAGGGCGTCAGGTCCCGTTTTCATGTATTGCGCTCCCGGACTTATTTTCAGTGGTATGGAGGGCGTCGGGTCCCCTTTTCATGTATTGCGCTCCCGGACTCATTTTCGGCGGTACCGAGGCTGTCGGGTCCCGTTTTCATGTTTTGCGCTCCCAGAATCGTTTTCGGAGGTACCGGGGGCGTGAGGTCCTTTTTCATGCTTTGAGCTCTCGGACTCGTTTTCGGCGGTAGCGAGGGCGTCTGGTCTTGTTTTTCTGTTTTGCGCTCTCGGAATCGTTTTCGACGGTACCGAGGGCGTCGAGACCCTTCTTCATGTTTTGTGCTCCCAGACTCATTTTCGGCGGTACCGAGGGCGTCGGGTCCCTTTTTCATGTTTTGCGCTACCGGAATCGTTTTCGGCGGTGCTGAGTGCGTCGGGTCCCATTTTCATGTTTTGCGCTCCAGGATTCGTTTTCGATGGTACCGGGGGCGTTGGGTCCCGTTTTCATGTTTTGCGCGCCCGGACTCATTTTTGGCGGTAGCGAGAGCGTCGGGTCCCGTTTTCATGTTTTACGCTCCCGAAATCGATTTCTGCGGTACCGAGGTTGTAGGGTCCCGTTTTCATGTTTTGCGCTCCCAGTATCATTTTCGGAGGTATCGGGGGCGTCAATTCACTTTTTCATGCGGCACCGAGGGCATGTGGTCCCGTTTTTATGTTTTGCGCTCTCGGAATTACTTTTGGCGTTACCGAGGGAGTCGGGACCCTTTTTCATGTTTTGTGATCCCGGACTAATTTTCTGCGGTACCGAGGGCGTTGGGACCCTTTTACATGTTTCGTGCTCCCGGACTCGTTTTCTGCGGTACCGAGGGCGTCGGGTCCCGTTTTCATGTTTTGCGCTCCAGTAATCGTTTTCGGCGGTGCCGAGTGCGATGGGTCTCGTTTCATGTTTTGCGCTCTCGGATTCGTTTTCGACGGTAACATGGGCGTCAGGTCCCGATTTCCTGTTTTGTGCTCAGGGACTCGTTTTCGGCGGTGCCTAGTGCGTCGGGTCCCGTTTCCTTGTTTTGCACTCCCGAACTCGTTTTCGGCAGTACAGGGGGTGGCGGGTCCCTTTTTCTTGTTTTGCGCTCCCGGACTCGTTTTCGACGGTACCGAGGGCGTCGGGTCCCGTTTTCATGTTTTAGGCTCCCGGAATCGTTTTCGGCGGTATTGAGGGCGTCGGGTCCTGTTTTCATGTTTTGCACTCCCAGAATCGTTTTGGGCGGTACCGAGGGCATTGTGTCCCGTTTTCATGTTTTGCGCTCCCGAATTCGTTTTCGACCGTACCGGGGGCGACGGGTTCCTTTTTCTTGTTTTTCGCTCCCGGACTCGTTTTCGGCGGTATCGGGGTGACGGGTTCCTTTTTCTTGTTTTGCCCTCCCGGACTCGTTTTGGGCGGTACTGAGGACATCGGGTCCTATTTTCTTGTTTTGCTCTACCAGAATCGTTTTCGGCGGTGCCGGGTACGTTGGGTCCCGTTGTCATGTTTTGCGCTCCCGGATTCGTTTTCGGCGGTACCGAAGGCGTCGGGTCCCGTTTTCATGTTTTGCGTTACCGGAATCATTTCCGACGGTACCGGGGGCGTCGGGTCCCTTTTTCATGTTTTGCGCTCCCGGACTCGTTTTCGGCTGTACCGCGCCCGTCGGGTCCCGTTTTCATGTTTTGCGCACCCGGAATCGTTTTCGGCGAAACCGAGGGCGTCGGGATCCTTTTTCATGTTTTGCGCTCCCGGACTCATTTTCGGCGGTACCGAGGTGGTCGGGTCCCGTTTTCATGTTTTGCGCTCCCGGACACATTTTCGGCGGTACCTAGGGCGTCGAGTCCCGATTTCATATTTTGTGCTCAGGGACCCATTTGCGGCGATACCGAGTGCGTCGGGTCCCGTTTTCATGTTTTGCGCTCCCGGACTCATTTTCGGCGGTACCGAGGGCGTTGAGTCCCGTTTTCATGTTTTGCGCTCCCCGAATCATTTTCGGAGGTACTGGGGGCGTCCGGACCCTTTTTCAAGCTTTGCGCTCCCGGACTCATTTTCGGCGGTAGCGAGGTCGTCTGGTCCCATTTTTATGTTTTGCGCTCTCGGAATCGTTTTCGGCGGTACCGAGGGCGTCGGGAACCTTTTTCAAGTTTTGTGCTCCCGGACTCATTTTCTGCGGTACCGAGGGCGTCTGGTCCCTTTTTCTTTTTTTGCGGTACCGGACTAATTTTCGGCGTTACCGAGGGCGTCGGGTCCGTTTTGTGTTTTGCGCTCCGGAATCATTTTCGGCGGTGCCGAGTGCGTCGGGTCCCTTTTTAATGTTTTGCGCTCCCCGACTCATTTTCTGCGGTACCGAGGGGGTCGGGTCCCGTTTTCATGCTTTGCGCTCCCGGAATCGTTTTCGGCGGTAGCGCGGGCGTCGGTTGCCTTTTTCATGTTTTGCGCTCTCGGACTCATTTTCGGCCGAACCGAAGGCGTCGGGTCCCGTTTTCAAGTTTTGCGGTCCCGGACTAATTTTCGGCTATACCGAGGGCGTCGGGTCCCGTTTTCATGTTTTGCGCTGCCGGAATCATTTTCGGCGGTACCGGGGGTGTCGAGTCCCTTTTGCATATTTTGCGCTCCCGGACTCGTTTTCGACGGTACCGCGGGCGTCGGGTCCCGTTTTCATGTTTTGTGCTCGCGGATTCGTTTTCATTGGTACCGAGGGCGTCAGATCCCGTTTTCATGTTTTGTGCGCCCGGACTCATTTTCGGCGGTACCGAGAGCGTCGGGTCCCGTTTTCATGTTTTGCGCTTTCGGAATCGTTTCCGGCGGTACCGAGGGCGTTGGGACCCCTTTTCATGTTTTGCGCTCCTGGACTCGTTTTCTGCGGTACCGAGGGCGTCGGGACCCTTTTTCATGTTTTGCGCTCCCAGACTCATTTTCGGCGGTACCGAGGGCGACGGGTCCCGTTTTCATATTTTGCACTACCGGAATCGTTTTCGGCGGTACCGAGGGCGTCGGGTCCATTTTTCATTTTTTGCGCTCCCGGAATCGTTTTTCGGCGATACCGAGGGCGTCAGGATCCTTTTTCATGTTTTCCACTCCCGAACTCATTTTCGACGGTACGGAGGTCGTCGGGGCCCGTTTTCATGTTTTGCGCTCCCGGAATCATTTTCGGTAGTACCGGGGGTGACGGGTCCCTTTTTCTTGTTTTGCTCTATTGGAATCATTTTCGGCGGAACTGAAGGCGTCGGGTCCCATTTTCATGTTTTGCGCTCCCGAAATCGTTTTCGGCGGTACCGAGGGCGTCGGGTCCCGTTTTCATGTTTTGCGTTCCCGGACTCATTTTCGGCAGTACCGGGGGCGACAAGTCCCTTTTTCTTGTTTTGCGCTCCCAGACTCGTTTTCGGCGGTATTGAGGGCGTCGTGTCCCATTTTCTTGTTTTGCGCTCCCGGAATCATTTTCGGCGGTGCCGAGTGCGTCGGGTCCCGTTTTCATGTTTTGCGCTCCCGGATTCATTTTCGTTGGTATCGAGGGCGTCGGGTCCCTTTTTCATGCTTTGCGCTCCTGGATTCATTTTCGGCGGTAATGAGGTCGTCTGGTCCCGTTTTTATGTTTTGCGCTCTCGGAATCGTTTTCGGCGGTAGCGAGGGCGTCGAGACCCTTTTTCATGTTTTGCTCTCCCGGACTTGTTTTCTGCGGAACCAAGGGCGTCGGGTCCCTTTTTCATGTTTTGCGGTCCTGGACTCATTTTCGGCGGTACCGTGGGCGTCGGGTCCCGTTTTCATGTTTTGCGCTCCCGAAATCGTTTTCGGCGGTGCCGAGTGCGTCTGGTCCCGTTTTCAAGTTTCCACTCCCGTTTTCATGTTTTGCACGCCCCGACTCCTTTTCGGCGGTACCGAGGGCGTCGGTTCCCGTTTTCATGTTTTGCGCTCTCGGACTCCTTTTCGGCGGTGCAGAGGGCGTCGGGTTCCGTTTTCATGTTTTGCGCTCCCGGACTGATTTTCGGCGGTGCGAGTGCGTCGGTCCTATTTTCATGTTTTGCGCTACCGGACTCATTTTCGGCGGTACCGGGGGCAACGGGTCCTTTTTTTATTTTGCGCTCCCCGATTCGTTTTCGGCGGTTCTGAGGGCGTCGGGTCCCATTTTCTTGTTTTGCGCTCCCGGAATTGTTTTTCGGCGGTGCCGAGTGCGTCGTGTCCCGTTTTCATGTTTTCCAAACCCGGACTCGTTTTCGGCGGTAGCGAAGGCGTCGGGTCCCGTTTTCATGTTTTGCGCTCCCGGATTCGTTTTCGTTTGTGCTGGGGGTGACGGGTCCCTTTTTCTTTTTTTGCGCTCCGGACACATTTTTCGGCAGTACTGAGGTCGTCAGGTCCCATTTTAATGTTTTGCGCTCCTGGAATCGTTTTCGGCGGTAGCGAGGGCGTTGGGTCCCGTTTTCATGTTTTGCGCTCCCGGACTCATTTTCGGCGGTGTCGAGTGCGTCGGTTCCCGTTTTCATGTTTTGAGCTCCCGGACTCGTTTTCGACGGTACCCAAGGCGTCGGGTCCCGTTTTCATGTTTTGCGCGCCCGGACTCATATTCGGCGGTACCGAGGGCGTCAGGTCCCGATTTCCTGTTTTGTGTTCAGGGACTCGTTTTCGGCGGTTCCGAGTGCGTCGGGTCCCGTTTTCATGTCTTGCGCTCCCGAACTCGTTTTCGGTGGTACTAGGGGTGACGGGTCCCTTTTTCTTGTTTTGCGCTCCAAGACATATTTTTCGGCGATACTGAGGGCGTCGGGTCCCATTTTAATGTTTTGCGCTCCCGGAATCGTTTTCGGCGGTAGCGAGGGCGTCGGGTCCAGTTTTCTTGTTTTGCGCTCCCGGACTCGTTTTCGGCGTTACAGGGGGCGACAGGTCCCTTTTTCTTGTTTTGCGCTCCCGAACTCGTTTTCGACGGTACTGAGGGCGTCGGGTCCCATTTTCATGTTTTACGCTCCAGTAATCATTTTCGGCGGTACCGAGGGCGTCGGGTCCTGTTTTCATGTTTTGCGCTCCCGAAATCTTTTCTGCGGTACCGAGGGCGTCGGGTCCTTTTTCATGTTTTGCGGTCCCGGACTCATTTTCGGCAGTACCGAGGGCGTCAAGTCCTGTTTTTAGGTTTTGCGCTCCCGGACTCATTTTCGGTGGTACATAAGGCGTCGGGTCCCGTTTTCATGTCTTACGCTCCCGGAATCGTTTTCGGCAATGCCGAGTGTGTGGGGTCTCGTTTTCATGTTTTGCGCTCCCGGAATGGTTTTCGCGATCGAGGGCGTCGGTCCCATTTTCATGTTTTGCGCTTCCGGAATCGTTTTCAACGGTGCCGAGTGCGTCGGGTTCCGTTTTCATGTTTTGCGCTCCCGGACTCATTTTCGGCGGTACCGAAGGCGTCGGGTCTCGTTTTCATGTTTTGCGCTCCCGGAATCATTTTCGGCGGTATCGGAGGCATCCAATCCCGCTTTCATGTTTTGCATGCTCGGACTCATTTTTCGGCGGTACTGAGGGCGTTGGGTCCCGTTTTCATGTTTGCGCTCCGGACTCATTTTCGGCGGCATACCGAGGGCGTCGGGTCCCATTTTCATGTTTTGCGCTCTCGAATCGTTTACGGCGGCGATCGCGGGCGTCGGGACTCTTTTTCATGTTTTGCGCTCCCGGACTCGTTTTCGGCGGTACCGTGGGCATCGGTCCCTTTTGATGTTTTCCGCTCCGGAATCGTTTTCGGCGGTGCCGAGTGTGTTGGGTCCCGTTTCATGTTTTGCGCTCCCGGATTCGTTTTCGGTGGTACCGTGGGCGTCGGGTCCCGTTTTCATATTTTGCGCGCCCGTACTCATTTTCGGCGGTACCGAGGTCGTCGGGTCCCTTTTTCATGTTTTGTGCTCCCGGACTCGTTTTCGGCGATACCGAGGGCGTCGGGTCCCTTTTTCATGTTTTGCGCTCCCGGATTCATTTTCGACGGTATCGGGGCGTCCGGTCCCGCTTTCATGTTTTGCGCGCGCGGACTCATTTTCGGCGGTACCGAGGGCGTCAGGTCCCGTTTTCATGTATTGCGCTCCCGGACTCATTTTCAGTGGTATGGAGGGCGTCGGGTCCCCTTTTCATGTATTGCGCTCCCGGACTCATTTTCGGCGGTAGCGAGGGCGTCGGGTCCCGTTTTCATGTTTGGCGCTCCAGGACTCATTTTCGGCGGTAGCGAGGGCGTCGGGTCCCGTTTTCATGTATGGCGCTCCAGGACTCGTTTTCGGCGGTACCGAGAGCGTCGGGTCCCGTTTTCATGTTTTGCGCTCCCGGACTCGTTTTCAACGGTAACGAGGTCGTCGGTTCCCTTTTTCATGTTTTTCCGCTCCCGGACATGTTTTTGGCGGTACCGGGGGCGTCGGGTCTCGTTTTCATGTTTTGCGCTCCCGGACTCATTTTCGGCGGTACTGGGGTCGACGGGTCCCTTTTTCTTTTTTTGTGCTCCCGGAATCGTTTTCGACGGTGCCGAGTGTGTTGGGTCCTGTTTTCATGTTCTGCGCTCCCGGACTCATTTTCGGAGGTGCCGAGTGCGTCGGGTCCTGTTTTCACATTTTGTTCTCCCGGACTCGTTTTCGGCGGTACCGAAGGCGTCGAGTCCCGTTTTCATGTTTTGCTGTCCCGGAATCGTTTTCGGCGGTGCCGAGTGTGTTGGGTCCAGTTTTCATGTTTTGTGCTCCCGGAATCGTTTTCGTTTGTACTAAGGGCGTCGGGTCCCGTTTTCATGATTTGCGCGTCCAGACTCGTTTTCGACGGTACCGCGGGCGTCGGGTCCCGTTTTCATGTTTTGTGCTCACGGATTCGTTTTCATTGGTACCGAGGGCGTCGGATCCCGTTTTCATGTTTTTGCGCTCCCGGACTCATTTTCGGCGGTACGGAGGCGTCGGTCCATTTTCATGTTTTGCGCTCCCGAACTCGTTTTCAACGTGCATCGAGGGCGTCGGGCCCGTTTTCAAGGTTTGCCGCTCCCGGACTCGTTTTTCGCGGTTCGAGGGCGTCGGGTCCTTTTTCATGTTTTGCGCTCCCGGAATCTTTTCGGCGGTAGCGAGGGCGTCGGTATCCTTTTTCATGTTTTGCGCTCCCGGACTCGTTTTCGGCGGCATCGAGGCGTGGTGTCCCGTTTTCAAGTTTTGCGCTCCCGGACTCATTTTCGGCGATACCGAGGGCGTCGGGTCCTTTTTCATGTTTTTGGTCCCGGACTCATTTTCGACGGTGCCGAGAGTGCGTCGGGTCTCGTTTTCATGTTTTGCGCTCCGGAATCATTTTCGGTAGTACCGGGGGTGACTGGTCCCTTTTTCTTATTTTGCGCTACCGGACTCATTTTTCGGCGGTATTGAGGGCGTCGGGTCCTATTTTCATGTTTTGTGCTCCCGAACTCATTTTCGGCGGTTCCGAGGGCGTCAGGTCCCGTTTTCATGTTTTGCGCTCCCGGACTCATTTTCGGCGATACTGAGGGCGTCGGGTCCCATTTTCTTGTTTTGCGCTCCGGGAATTGTTATCAGCGATGCCGACTGCGTCGTGTCCCGTTTTCATATTTTCCGATCCCGGACTCATTTTCGGCGGTACCGAGGGCGTCGGGTCCCTTTCTCATGTTTTGCGCTTCCAGAATCATTTTCGGAGGTTCCGAGGGCGTCGGGTCCCGTTGTCATGCTTTGCGCTCCCGGACTCATTTTCAGCGGTGCCGAGGGCGTCGCGATCTATTTTCATATTTTGTGCTCCCGGACTCATTTTCGACGGTACCGAGGGCGTCGGGTCCCGTTTTCATGTTTTGCGCTCCCGGACTCATTTTCGTCGGTATCGAGAGCGTCGGGTCCCGATTTCATGTTTTGTGCTCAGGGACTCGTTTTCGGCGGCGGTTCCGAGTGCGTCTGGTCCTGTTTTCATGTCTTGCGCTCCCGGACTCGTTTTCGGCGGTACCAGGGGTAACGGGTCCCTTTTTCTTGATTTGCGCTCCCGGACTTATTTTTCGGCGGTACTGAGGGCGTCGGGTCCCATTTTAATGTTTTGCGCTCCCGGAATCGTTTTCGGCGGTGCCGAGGGCGTTAGGTCCCGTTTTCATGTTTTGCGCTCCCGGACTCGTTTTCGGCGGTAGCGAGAGCGTCGGGTCCCGATTTCATGTTTTGTGCTAAGGGACTTATTTTCGGCGGTGCCGAGTGCGTCGGGTCCCGTTTTCATGTTTTGCACTCCCGGACTCGTTTTCGGTAGTACCGGGGGTGACGGGTCCCTTTTTCTTGTTTTGCGCTCCCGGACTCGTTTTTCGGCGGTACGGAGGGCATCAGGTCCCTTTTTCATGTTTTGCGCTCCCGGACTCGTTTTCGACGGTACTGAGGGCGTCGGGTCCCATTTTCATGTTTTACGTTCCCGGAATCATTTTCGGCGGTGCCGAGTGCGTCGGGTCCAGTTTTCATGTTTTGCGCTCCCGGATTCGTTTTCGTTGGTTCCGAGGGCGTCGGGTCCAATTTTCATGTTTTGCGCTCCTCGATTCGTTTTCGGCGGTACCGACAGCGTCGGGTCCCGATTTCATGTTTTGAGCTTAAGGACTCATTTTCGGCGATGCCGAGTGCGTCGGGTCCCGTTTTCATGTTTTGCGCTCCCGGACTCGTTTTTGGCAGGACCGTGGTTGACGGGTCCCTTTTTCTTGTTTTACGCTCCCAAACTCGTTTTCAGCGGAACTGAGGGCGTTGCGTCCCATTTTCATGTTTTACGCTCCCGGAATCGCTTTCAGCGGTGTCGAGTGCGTCGGTTCCCTTTTTCATGTTTTGCGCTCCCGGACTCGTTTTCGACGGTACCTAAGGCGTCGGGTCCCGTTTTCATTTTTTTGCGCTCCCGAATTCTTTAGGTTGGTCCCGTTTTCATATTTTGCACACCGGGACTCATTTTCGGCGGTAGCGAGGGCGTCGGGTCCAATTTTCATGTTTTGCGCTCCCGGACTCGTTTTCGGCGGTACCGAGGACGTCGGGTCCCATTATCTTGTTTTGCGCTCCCAGATTTGTTTTTCGGTGGTGCCGAGTGCGTCGGGTCTCGTTTACATGTTTTTCGATCCCGGACTCTTTTTCGGAGGTACCGAAGGCGTCGGTTCTCGTTTTCATGTTTTGCGCTCCCGAATTCGTTTTCGTTGGTACCGAGGGCGTCGGGTCCCGTTTTCATGTTTTGCGCTCCCTGACTCGTTTTCGGCGGTACCGAGAGCGTCGGGTCCCGATTTCATGTTTTGTGCTCAGGGACTCGTTTTCGGCGGTGCCAAGTGCGCCGGGTCCCGTTTTCATGTTTTGCAATCCCGGACTCGTTTTCGGCAGTACCGGGGGTGACGTGTCCCTTTTTCTTGTTTTGCGCTCCAGGACTCGTTTTTCGGCGATACGGAGGGCATCGGGTCCCTTTTTCATGTTTTGCGCTCTCGAACTCGTTTTCGACAGTACCGAGGGCGTCGGGTCCCATTTTTATGTTTTGCGCTCCCGAACTTGTTTTCGACGGTACCGAGGTCGTCGGGTCCTATTTTCATGTTTTGCGCTCCCGGAATCGTTTTCGTCGGTATCGGGGGCGTTGGGATCCTATTTCATGTTTTGCGCTCCCGGACTCGTTTTCGGAGGTACCGAGGGCGTCGGGTCCCGTTTTCATGTTTTGCGCTCCCGGACTCATTTTCGGCAGTACCGGGGGTGACTTGTCCCTTTTCCTTATTTTGCGCTCCGGGACTCGTTTTTCGGTGATATTGAGGGCGTCAGGTCCCGTTTTCATGTTTTGCGCTTCCGGACTCGTTTTCGGCGGTACCGAGGGCGTCGGGTCCCATTTTCATGTTTTGCGCGCCGGACTCATGTTTTACGGCGTGCATCGGGGGCGTCGGTCCCGTTTTCATGTTTTGCGCTCCGGACTCATTTTCGACGGTGCCGAGTGCGTCGGTTTCCGTTTTCATGTATTGCGCTCCCGGACTCGTTTTTCGGCGGTAGCGATCGGGGGTGACATGTCCCTTTTTCTTATTTTGCGCTCCGGGACTCGTTTTCGGCGTGATATCGAGGGCGTCGGGTCCCGTTTTCATGTTTTGCGCTTCCGGACTCGTTTTCGGCGGTACCGAGGGCGTCGGATCCCATTTTCATGTTTTGCGCGCCCGGACTCATTTACGGCGGTACCGAGGGCGTCGGGTCCCGTTTTCTTGATTTGCGCTCCCGGAATTGCTTTTGGCGGTATCGAGAGACTCGGGTCTCGATTTCATGTTTTGTGCTCAGGGACTCGTTTTCGACGGTTCTGAGTGCGTCGGGTCCCGTTTTCATGTTTTGCGCTCCCGGACTCATTTTCGGCGGTACCGGGGGTGACGAGTCCCTTTTTCTTATTTTGCGCTCCCGGACTCATTTTTCGACGGTATCGAGGGCGTCTTGTCCCGTTTTCATGTTTTACGCTCTCGGAATCGTTTTCGACGATACCGAGGGCGTGAGGACCCTTTTTTATGTTTTGCGCTCCCGGACTCGTTTTCGGCGGTAGCGAGGGCGTGAAGAACCTTTTTCATGTTTTGCGCTCTCGGACTCGTTTCGGCGGTATCGAGGGCATGGGGTCTCGTTTTCATGTTTTACGCTCCCGGAATCATTTTCGGCGGTGCCGAGTGCGTCGGGTCCCGTTTTCTTTTTTTGCGTTCCCGGTCTCGTTTTCGGCAGTACCGGGGGTGACGGGTCCCTTTTTATTGTTTTGCGCTCCCGGACTCGTTTTTCGGCGGTACTGTGGGCGTCGGGTCCCATTTTCATGTTTTGCGGTCCCGACTTCATTTTCGGCGGTACCGGGGGCGTCAGGTCCCTTTTTCATGCTTTCAGCTCCCGGACTCGTTTTCGGCGGTGCGAGGGCGTCGGGTCCCGTTTTCATGTTTTATGCTCGGGGACTTATTTTCGCGGTCGAGTGCGTCGGGTCCCGTTTTCATGTTTTGCGTCCCGGACATGTTTTTGGCGGATCGGGGCGACGGTCCCTTTTTCTTGTTTTGCGCTCCCGAACTCATTTTCGGCGTACGGAGGGCGTCGGTCCCGTTTTCATGTTTTGCGCTCCCGACTCGTTTTGGGCGATGCGAGGGCGTCGGTACCTTTTTTCATGTTTTGCGCTCCCGGACTCGTTTTCGGCGGTACCGAGGGCGTCAGGTCCCGTTTTCATGTTTTGCGCTATCAGAATCGTTTTCGGCGGTGCCGTGGGATCCTTTTTCATGTTTTGCGCTCCGAGACTCGTTTCGGCGGTACCGAGGGCGTTAGGTCCCGTTTTCATGTTTTGCGCTCCCGGACTCGTTTTCGGCGGTAGCGAGGGCGTCGGGTCCCGATTTCATGTTTCGTGCTCAGGGACTCATTTTCGGCGGTGCCGAGTGCGTCCGGTCCCGTTTTCATGTTTTGCGCTCCGGACTCATTTTCGAGCGTACCGGGGCGATCGGGTCCCTTTTTTTATTGTTTTGCGCTCCGAACTCGTTTTCGGCGGTACTGAGGGCGTCGGGTCCCTTTTTCATGTTTTGCGCTCCCGACTCGTTTTCGGCGGTGCGAGGGCGTCGGGTCTCGTTTTCATGTTTTGCGCTCTCCGGACTCGTTTTCGCGATGCGAGGGCGTCGGGTCCCGTTTTCATGTTTTGCGCTCCGGATTCGTTTTTCGAAGCTGTACCGAGGGCGTCGGGTCCCGTTTTCATGTTTTGCGCAGCTGGACTAATTTTCGGCTGTACCGAGGGCGTCGTGTCCCGTTTTCATGTTTTGCGCTCCCGGAATCGTTTTTGGAGGTACCGGGGGCGTCAGGTCCCTTTTTCATGCTTTCAGCTCCCGGACTCGTTTTCGGCGGTACCGAGGGCGTCAGGTCCCGTTTTCAAGTTTTATGCTCAGGGACTTATTTCCGACGGTGCCGAGTGCGTCGGGTCCCGTTTTCATGTTTTGCGGTCCCGGACATGTTTTTGGCGGTACCGGGGGAGACGGGTCCCTTTTTCTTGTTTTGCGCTCCTGAACTCATTTTCGGCCGTACAGAGGGCGTCGGTCCCGTTTTCATGTTTTGTGCTCTCGCAATCGTTTTGGGCGGTACCGAGGGCGTCGGGTACCTTTTTCATGATTTGCGCTCCCGGACTCGTTTTCGGCGGTAGCGAGGGCGTCAGGTCCCGTTTTCATGTTTTGCGCTATCAGAATCGTTTTCGGCGGTGCCGTGGGATCCTTTTTCATGTTTTGCGCTCCGAGACTCGTTTTCGGCGGTAGCGAGGGCGTCAGGTCCCGTTTTCATGTTTTGCGCTCCCGGACTCGTTTTCGGCGGTATCGAGGGCGTCGGGTCCCGATTTCATGTTTCGTGCTCAGGGACTCATTTTCGGCGGTGCCGAGTGCGTCGGTCCCGTTTTCATGTTTTGCGCTCCCGGACTCATTTTCGGAGGTACCGGGGGCGATGGGTCCCTTTTTATTGTTTTGCGCTTCCGAACTCGTTTTCGGCGGTATTGAGGGCATCGGGTCCCATTTTCATGTTTTGCGCTCCCGGAATCGTTTTCGGCGGTGCCGAGTCCGTCGGGTCTCGTTTTCGTGTTTTGCGCTCCCGGACACGTTTTCGCCGGTACCGAAGGCGTCGGGTCCCGTTTTCATGTTTTGCGCTCCCGGATTCGTTTTCGTTGGTACCGAGGGCGTCGGGTCCCGTTTTCATGTTTTGCGCACCTGGACTAATTTTTGGCTGTACCGAGGGCGTCGTGTCCCGTTTTCATGTTTTGCGCTCCCGGAATCGTTTTTGGAGGTACCGGGGGCGAAAGGTCCCTTTTTAATGCTTTGCGCTCCCGGACTCGTTTTCGACGGTACCGTGGGCGTCGGGTCCCGTTTTCATGTTTTGCGCTCTCGGAATCGTTTTCGGCGGTACCGAGGGCATTGAGACCCTTTTTCATGTTTTGCGCTCCCGGACACGTTTTCGCCGGGACCGAAGGCGTCGGGTCCCGTTTTCATGTTTTGCGCTCTCGGAATCGTTTTCGGCGATCGAGGGCGTTGAGTCCCTTTTTTCATGTTTTGCGCTCCCGGACTCGTTTTCGGCGGTACCGAGGGCGTCGGGTCCCGTTTTCATGTTTTGCGCTCCCGGAATCATTTTCGGCGGTGCCGGGGGCGTCGGGTCCCTTTTTTAGGTTTTGCGCTCTCGGACTCATTTTCGGCGGTACCGAGGGCGTCGGGTCCCGTTCTCTTGTTTTGATCTCCAAGAATCATTTTCGACGGTACCGAGGGCGTCGAGACCCTTTTTCATGTTTTTGCGCTCCCGGACTCGTTTTCGGCGTTACCTAGGGAATCGGGTCCCGTTTTCATGTTTTGCGCTCCCGGAATCGTTTTCGGCAGTGTCGAGTGTGTTGGGTCCCGTTTTCATGTTTTGTATTCTCGAAATCGTTTTTGTTGGTACCGAGGGCGTCCGGTCCCGTTTTCATGATTTGCGCGTCCGGACTCATTTTCGGCGGTATCGAGGGCGTAGGGTCCCATTTTCATGTTTTGTGCTCCTGGATTCGTTTTGGGAGGTACCAGGGCCGTCAGATCCCTTTTCATGTTTTGCGCTCCCAGACTCGTTGACGGCGGTACCGAGGGCGTCAGGTCCCATTTTCATGTTTTGCGCTCTCGGAATCATTTTCGGCGGTACCGAGGGCTTCGGGACCCTTTTTCATGTTTTGCGCTCCCGACTCGTTTTCGACGGTGCGAGGGCGTCGGGTCCCTTTTTCATGTTTTGCGCTCCGGACTCGTTTTCGGCGGTGCATCGGGGCTCGGGTCCCTTTTTCATGTTTTGCGCTCCCGGACTCGTTTTCGACGGTACCGAGGGCGTTGGATCCCGTTTTCATGTTTTGCGATCCCGGACTCGTTTTCGAAGGTATCGGGGGCGTCGGGTCCCGTTATAATGTTTTGCGCGCTTGGACTCGTATTCGGCGGTACCGTTTTCATGTTTTGCGATCTGATACTCGTTTTCGTTAGTAGCGAGGGTGTCGGGTCCCATTTTCATATTTTGCGCTCCCGGACTCATTTTCGGCGGTACCGAGGGCGTCAGGTCCCGTTTTCAAGTTTTATGCTCAGAGACTTATTTCCGACCGTGCCGACTGCGTCGGGTCCCGTTTTCATGTTTTACGGTCCCGGACACGTTTTTGGCGGTACCGGGCGAGACGGGTCCCTTTTTCTTGTTTTGCGCTCCTGAACTCGTTTTCGGCCGTACAGAGGGCTTCGGGTCCCGTTTTCATGTTTTGCGCTATCGGAATCGTTTTCGGCGGTACCGTGGGATCTTTTTTCATGTTTTGCGCTCCCGGACTCGTTTTCGGCGGTACCGAGGGCGTCAGGTCCCGTTTTCTTGTTTTGCGCTCCCGGACTCGTTTTCGGCGGTATCGAGGGCGTCGGGTCCCGATTTCATGCTTTGTGCTCAGGGACTCATTTTCGGCGGTGCCGAGTGCGTCGGTCCCGTTTTCATGTTTTGCGCTCCCGGACTCATTTTCGAGATGCACGGGGCGACGGGTCCCTTTTTATTGTTTTGCGCTTCCGAACTCGTTTCGGCGGCGAGGGCATCGGGTCCCATTTTTATGTTTTGCGCTCCCGAATCGTTTTCGGCGGTTTTGCGCGAGTCCGTCGGGTCTCGTTTTCATGTTTTGCGCTCCCGGACACGTTTTCGCCGATGCAGAAGGCGTCGGGTCCCGTTTTCATGTTGTGCGCTCCGGATTCGTTTTCGTTGATGTACCGGGGCGTCGGGTCCCGTTTTCATGTTTTGCGCTCCTGGACTAATTTTCGGCGGCATGCGAGGGGCGTCGTGTCCGTTTTCATGTTTTGCGCTCCCGGACTCGTTTTCGACGGTACCGTGGGCGTCGGGTCCCGTTTTCATGTTTTGCGCTCTCGGAATCGTTTTCGGCGGTAGCGAGGGCATTGAGACCCTTTTTCATGTTTTGCGCTCCCGGACTCGTTTTCGGCGGTACCGAGGGCGTCGGGTCCCGTTTTCATGTTTTGCGCTCCCGGAATCGTTTTCGGCGGTGCCGAGTGTGTTGGGTCCCGTTTTCATGTTTTGCGCTCCCGGACTCGTTTTCGGTGGTATCGAGGGCGTCGGGTCCCGTTTTCATTTTTTGCGCTCCCGGAATCATCTTCGGCGGTACCGGGGGCGTCGGGTCCCTTTTTCAGGTTTTGCGCTCTCGGACTCATTTTCGGCGGTAGCGAGGGCGTCGGGTCCCGTTCTCTTGTTTTGATCTCCAAGAATCATTTTCGACGGTACCGAGGGCGTCGAGACCCTTTTTCATGTTTTTGCGCTCCCGGACTCGTTTTCGAAGGTACTGAGGGCGTCGGGTCCCGTTTTCATGTTTTGCGCTCCCGGATTCGTTTTCGAAGGTACTGAGGGCGTCGGGTCCCGTTTTCATGTTTTGCACGCCCGTACTCATTTTTGGCGGAACCGAAGGACGTCGGGTCCCGTTTTCATGTTTTGCGCTCCCGAACTCATTTTCGGCGGTACCGAGGGCGTCGGGACCCTTTTTCATGTTTTGCCCTCCCTGACTCGTTTTCGACGTTACCGAGGACATCGGGTCCCGTTTTCATGTTTTCCGCTCCCGGACTCGTTTTCGGCGGTACCGAGGGCGTCGGGTCCGGTTTTCATGTTTTGCGCTCCCGAACTCTTTTTCGGCGGTACCGAGTGCGTCGGGTCCCGTTTTCATGTTTTGCGCTCCCGGAATCATTTTCGGTGGTAGCGGGGGCGTCGCGTCCCTTTTTCAAGTTTTGCGCTCCCGGAATCGTTTTCGCTGTACCGAGGGCGTCCGGTCCCGTTTTCATGTTTTGCGCTGCCAGAATCGTTTTCATCGGTACCGAGGGCGTCGGGACCCTTTTTCATGTTTTGCGCTCCCGGACTCGTTTCGGCGGTGCAGGGGCGTCGGGTCCCGTTTTCATGTTTTGCGCTCCGGACTCGTTTTCGGCGGTACCGAGGGCGTCGGGTCCCGATTTCATGTTTCGTGCTCAGGGACTCATTTTCGGCGGTGCCGAGTGCGTCGGGTCCCGTTTTCATGTTTTGCGCTCCGGACTCATTTTCGGAGGTACCGGGGGCGATGGGTCCCTTTTTATTATTTTGCGCTTCCGAACTCGTTTCGGCGGTGCGAGGGCGTCGGGTCCCATTTTCATGTTTTGCGCTCCGGAATCGTTTTCGGCGGTGCACCGTCGAGTCCGTCGGGTCTCGTTTTCGTGTTTTGCGCTCCCGGACACGTTTTCGCGTGCGAAGGCGTCGGGTCCCGTTTTCATGTTTTGCGCTCCCGATTCGTTTTCGTTGGTGCCGGGGCGTCGGGTCCCGTTTTCATGTTTTGCGCGCTCTGGACTAATTTTCGGCGGCACGAGGGCGTCGTGTCCCGTTTTCATGTTTTGCGCTCCCGGAATCGTTTTTGGAGGTACCGGGGGCGTCAGCTCCCTTTTTAATGCTTTGCGCTCCCGGACTCGTTTTCGACGGTACCGTGGGCGTCGGTCCCGTTTTCATGTTTTGCGCTCTCGGAATCGTTTTCGGCGGTACCGAGGGCATTGAGACCCTTTTTCATGTTTTGCGCTCCCGTACTCGTTTTCGGCGGTACCGGGGGCGTCGGGTCCCGTTTTCATGTTTTGCGCTCCCGGAATCATTTTCGGCGGTGCCGGGTGTGATGGGTCCCGTTTTCATTTTTTGCGCTCCCGGAATCATCTTCGGCGGTACCGGGGGCGTCGGGTCCCTTTTTCAGGTTTTGCGCTCTCGGACTCATTTTCGGCGGTAGCGAGGGCGTCGGGTCCCGTTCTCTTGTTTTGATCTCCAAGAATCATTTTCGACGGTATCGAGGGCTTCGAGACCCTTTTTCATGTTTTTGCGCTCCCGGACTCGTTTTCGAAGGTACTGAGGGCGTCGGGTCTCGTTTTCATGTTTTGCGCTCCCGGATTCGTTTTCGAAGGTACTGAGGGCGTCGGGTCTCGTTTTTATGTTTTGCACGCCCGTACTCATTTTTGGCGGTAGCGAAGGACGTCGGTTCCCGTTTTCATGTTTTGCGCTCCCGGAATCGTTTTCGGCGGTACCGGGGGCGTCGGGTCCCTTTTTCAGGTTTTGCGCAACCGAACTCGTTTTCGGCGGTACCGTGGGCGTCGGATCCCGTTCTCATGTTTTGAGCTCCAAGAATCGTTTTCGGCGGTACCGAGGGCGTTGGGACCCTTTTTCAAGTTTTGCCCTCCCTGACTCGTTTTCGACGTTACCGAGGGCATCGGGTCCCGTTTTCATGTTTTCCGCTCCCGGACTCGTTTTCGGCGGTACCGAGGGCGTCGGGTCCGGTTTTCATGTTTTGCGCTCCGAACTCTTTTTCGGCGGTACCGAGTGCGTCAGGTCCCGTTTTCATGTTTTGCGCTCCCGAAATCATTTTCGGTGCTACCGGGGGCATCGGGTCCCTTTTTCATGTTTTGCGCTCCGGAATCGTTTTCGGCGGTAGCGAGGGAGTCCGGTCCCGTTTTCATGTTTTGCGCTGCCAGAATCGTTTTCATCGGTAGCGAGGGCGTCGGGACCCTTTTTCATGTTTTGCGCTCCCGTACTCATTTTCGGAGGTATTGAGGGCGTCAAGACCCTTTTTTATGTTGTGCGCTCACGGACTCGTTTTCGACGGTACCGAGGGCGTCAGATCCCGTTTTCATGTTTTGCGCATCCGAACTCGTTTTCGGCGGTATCGGGGGTGTCGGGTCCCGTTTTCAAGTTTGACGCGCACGGATTCATCTTCGGCGGTACCGAGGGCGCCGGGACCCTTTTTCATGTTTTGCGCTACCGGAATCGTTTTCGGTGGTATCGGGGCGTCGGGACCCTTTTTCATGTTTTGCGCTCCGGACTCATTTTCAGCGGTACCGATGGCGTCGGGTGCCGTTTTCATGTTTGCGCTCCCGGATTCATTTTTGTTGGTTCCGTGGGCGTCGGGTCTCGTTTTCATGTTTTGCGCACCTGGACTAATTTTCGGCGCTACCGACGGCGTCGTGTACCGTTTTCATGTTTTGCGCTCCCGGAATCGTTTTTGGAGGTAACGGGGGCGTCAGGTCCCTTTTTCATGCATCGCGCTCCCGGACTCGTTTTCGACAGTACCGCGGGCGTTGCGTCCCGTTTTCATGTTTTGCGTTCTCGGAATCATTTTCGGCGGTACCGAGGGCGTCGGGAACCTTTTTCATGTTTTGCGCTGCCGAACACTTTTTCGGCGGTAGCGAGTGCGTCGGGTCCCGTTTTCATGTTTTGCGCTCCCGGAATCATTTTCAGCGGTGCTGAGTGTGTGGGATCCCGTTTTCATGTTTTGCACTCCCGGAATCGTTTTCGGCGGTACCGGGGGCGTCGGGTCCATTTTTCATGTTTTGCGCTCTCGGAATCATTTTCGGCCGTACCGTGGGCGTCGGATCCCGTTCTCATGTTTTCGGCGGAATCGTTTTCGGCGGTACCGAGGGCGCCGGGACCCTTTTTCATGTTTTGCCCTCCCTGACTCGTTTTCGACGTTACCGAGGGCGTCGGTCCCGTTTTCATGTTTTGCGCTCCGGAATCGTTTCGGCGGTGCAGGGGCGTCGGTCCCGTTTTCATGTTTTGCGCTGCCAGAATCGTTTTCATCGGTAGCGAGGGCGTCAGGACCCTTTTTCATGTTTTGCGTTCCCGTACTCGTTTTCGGCGGTACTGAGGGCGTCAAGACCCTTTTTAATGTTTTTCCGGACTGTTTTCTTGCGACGGACTCGTTTTTCGACGGTCCGTGCAGGGTCCCGTTTTCAAGTTTTACGCGCCCGGACTCATATTCGGCGGTACCGAGGGCGCCGGGACCCTTTTTCATGTTTTGCGCTACCGGAATCGTTTTCGGTGGTACCGGAGGCGTCGGGTTCCTTTTTCATGTTTTGCGCTCCCGGACTCATTTTCGGCGGTACGAGGGCGTCGGGTCCCTTTTTCATGTTTTGCGCTCCCGGACTCGTTTTCGGCGGTATCGGGGGCGTCGGGTCCCGTTTGCATTTCTTGCGCGCCCGGACTCATATTCGGCGGTACCGATGGCGTTTTCATGTTTTGCGCACCTAGACTCGTTTTCGTTGGTACCGAGGTTGTCTGGTTCCTTTTTCATATTTTGCGCTCTCGGACTCATTTTCGGCGGTACCGAGGGCGTCGGGTCCCGTTTTCATATTTTGTGCTCAGGGACTCATTTTCGACGGTGGCGAGTGCGTCGGGTCCCGTTTGCATGATTTGTGGTCAAGGACTCGTTGCCATGTTTTGAGCTCCAAGAAACATTTTCGTCGGTATCGAGGGCGTCAGGACCGAGGCCGTCGGGTCCCGTTTTCATGTTTTGCGCTGCCGGAATTGTTTTCGGAGGATCCGGGTGCGTCAGGTCCCCTTTTCATGCTTTGCGCTCCCGAACTCGTTTTTAGCGATACCGAGGGCGTCGGGTCCCGTTTTCATGTTTTGCGCTCCCGGAATCATTTCCGGCGGTGCCGCGGGATTCTTTTTCATGTTTTGCGCTCCCGAACTCGTTTTCGGCGGTAGCGAGGGCGTCAGGTCCCGATTCCATGTTTTGCGCTCCTGGAATCGTTTTCGGCGGTGCCGCGGGATCATTTTTCATGTTTTGCGCTCCCAGACTCGTTTTTCGGCGGTAGCGAGGGCGTCGGGTCCCGATTTAATGTTTTGTGCTCATGGACTCATTTTCGGCGTTGCCGAAAGCATCGGGTCCCATTTTCATGTTTTGCGCTCCCGGACTCATTTTCGGCTGTAACGGGGGTGACGGGTGCCTTTTTCTTGTTTTGCGCTCCCGGACTCGTTTTTCGGCGGTATTGAGGGCGTCGGGTCCCATTTTCATGTTTTGCGCTCCCGAAATCGTTCTCGGCGGTTCCGAGGGCGTTGGGTCCCGTTTTCATGTTTTGCGCTCCGTACTCGTTTTTCGGCGATGCGGGGCGACGGGTCACTTTTTTTTGTTTTGCGCTCCCGAACTCGTTTTCACGGCGTATGCGAGGGCGTCGGGTCCCATTTTCATGTTTTGCGCTCCGGAATCGTTTCGGCGGTGTGCGAGTTCGTCGGGTCTCGTTTTCATATTTTGCGCTCCGGACTCATTTTCGGCGGCGGTGCCGAAGGCGTCGGGTCCCGTTTTCATGTTTTGCGCTCCGGATTCATTTTCTTTGGTGCGAGGGCGTCGGATCCCGTTTTCATGTTTTGCGCGCCCGGACTCATTTTCGGCGGTACCGAAGGACGTCGAGTCCCGTTTTCATGTTTTGCGCTCCCGGAATCGTTTTCGGCGGTACCGGGGGCGTCGAGTCCCTTTTTTAGGTATTGCGCTCTCGGACACATATTCGGCGGTAGCGAGGGCGTCGGGTCCCGTTGTCATGTTTTGCACTCCTAGGCTCGTTTTCATTCGTACCGAGGTTGTCGGGTCCCTTTTTCATATTTTGCGCTCCCGGACTCATTTTCGGCGGTGCCGAGGGCGTCGGGTCCCGTTTTCATATTCTGTGCTCAGGGACTCGTTTTCGACGGTGGCGAGTGCGTCGGGTCCCGTTTTCATGTTTTGCGGTCCGAACTCGTTTTTGGCGGTAGCGGGGGACACGGGTCCCTTTTTCTTGTTTTGCGTTCCCGAACTCATTTTCGGCGATACCGAGGGCGTCAGGTCCCGTTTTCATGTTTTGCGCTCCAGGACTCATTTTCGCCGGTACAGGGGGCGACGGGTCCCTTTTCCTAGTTTTTCGCTCTCGGACTTGTTTTCGGCGGTACGAGGGCGTCGGGTCCCATTTTCTAGCTTTGCGCTCCCGGAATTATTTTTACGGCGCGAGTGGGGGCGTCGGGTCCCGTTTTCATGTTTTGCGCACCCGGACTCATTTTCGGCGTACCTAAGGCGTCGGGTCCCATTTTCATGTTTTGCGCGCCCGGACTCGTTTTCGGCGGTACCGAGAGCGTCGGGTCCCGATTTCTTGTTTTGTGCTCCCGGAATCGTTTTAGGCGGTGTCGCGGGATCCTTTTTCTTGTTTTGTGCTCCCGGACTCGTTTTCGGCGGTACCGAGGGCGTCGGGTCCCGTTTTCATTTTTGCGCTCCCGGACTCGTTTTCGGCGGTATCGAGGGTGTCGAGTCCGATTTCATGTTTTGTGCTCGGGGACTCATTTTCGGCGGTGCGAGTGCGTCGGTCCCGTTTTCATGTTTTGCGCTCCGGACTCATTTTTGACGTGATAGAACGGGGTTACCGACGGGTCCCGTTTTCATGTTTTACGCTCTCGGAATCATTTTCGGCGGTTTCCAGGGCGTCGGGACCCTTTTTCATGTTTTGCGCTCCCGGACTCATTTTCGGCGGTACCGAGTGCGTCGGGTCCCGTTTTCATGTATTGCGCTCTCGGAATCGTTTTCGGCGGTAGCGAGGGTGTCGGGACACATTTTCATGTTTTGCGCTCCCGGACTAGTTTTCGGCGGTAGCGAGGGCGTTAGGTACCGTTTTCATGTTTTGCACTCCCGGAATCGTCTTCGGTGGTGCCGAGTGTGTTGGGTCCCGTTTTCTTGTTTTGCGCTCCCGATTCGTTTTATGTGGTGCGAGGGCGTCGAGTCCCGTTTTCATGTTTTGCGCTCCCGGATTCGTTTTTGGTGGTAGCGAGGGCGTCGGGTCCCGTTTTCATGTTTTGCGCTCCCGGACTCGTTTTCGGCGGTATCGGGGGCGTCGGGTCCCGTTTGCATTTCTTGCGCGCCCGGACTCATATTCGGCGGTACCGAGGGCGTCAGGTCCCGTCTTCATGTTTTGCGCACCTAGACTCGTTTTCGTTGTACCGGGTTCGTCGGTTCCTTTTTCATATTTTGCGCTCTCGGACTCATTTTCGGCGGTGCGGGCGTCGGGTCCCGTTTTCATATTTTGTGCTCGGGGACTAATTTTCGACGGTGGCGAGTGCGTCGGGTCCCGTTTTCATGTTTTGCGGTCCGGACTCGTTTTTGGCGTGCATCTTGGTGGACACGGGTCCCTTTTTCTTGTTTTGCGCTCCCGAAGTCGATTTCGGCGGTAGCGAGGGCGTCGGTCCCGTTTTCATGATTTGCGGTCAAGGACTCGTTGGCGGCGGTGCCGAGTGCGTCGGGTCCCGTTTTCATGTTTTGCGCTCCCGGACTCATTTTCGCCGGTATCGGGGGCGACGGGTCCATTTTTCTAGTTTTTCGCTCCCGGACTCGTTTTCGGCGGTACGAAGGGCGTCGGGTCCCATTTTCTTGTTTTGCGCTCCCGGAATTATTTTCGGTGGTGCCGAGAGCATCGGGTCCCGTTTTCATGTTTTTCGCTCCCGGACTCATTTTCGGCGGTACCGAAGGCGTTAGGTCCCGTTTTCATATTTTGCGCTCCCGTATTCGTTTCGTCGGCACGAGGTCGTCGCGTCCCGTTCATGTTTTGCGCGCCCTAACTCATTTTCGGCGGTACCGAGGCCGTCGGGTCCCGTTTTCATGTTTTGCGCTGCCGGAATTGTTTTCGGAGGATCCGGGTGCGTCAGGTCCCCTTTTCATGCTTTGCGCTCCCGAATTCGTTTTTAGCGGTAGCGAGGGCGTCGGGTCCCGTTTTCATGTTTTGCGCTCCCGGACTAGTTTCCGGCGGTGCCGCGGGATTCTTTTTCATGTTTTGCGCTCCCGAACTCGTTTTCGGCGGTAGCGAGGGCGTCGGGTCCCGTTTCCATGTTTTGCGCTCCTGGAATCGTTTTCGGCGGTGCCGCGAGATCCTTTTTCATGTTTTGCGCTCCCAGACTCGTTTTCGGCGGTAGCGAGGGCGTCGGGTCCCGATTTAATGTTTTGTGCTCAGGGACTCATTTTCGGCGGTGCCGAGAGCGTCGGGTCCCATTTTCATGTTATGCGCTCCCGGATTCATTTTCGACAGTAACGGGGGTGACGGGTGCCTTTTTCTTGTATTGCGCTCCCGGACTCATTTTTCGGCGGTATTGAGGGCGTCGGGTCCCATTTTCATGTTTTGCGCTCCCGAAATCGTTCTCGGCGGTTCCGAGGGCGTTGGGTCCCGTTTTCATGTTTTGCGCTCCCGTACTCGTTTTCGGCGGTACCGGGGGCGACAGGTCACTTTTTCTTGTTTTGCGCTCCCGAACTCGTTTTCAGCTGTACTGAGGGCGTCGGGTCCCATTTTCATGTTTTGCGCTCCCGGAATCGTTTTCGGCGGTGCCGAGTTCGTCGGGTCTCGTTTTCATATTTTGCGCGCCCGGACTCATTATCGGCGGTACCGAAGGACGTCGAGTCCCGTTTTCATGTTTTGCGCTCCCGGAATCATTTTCGGCGGTACCGGGGGCGTCGAGTCCCTTTTTTAGGTATTGCGCTCTCAGACTCATTTTCGGCGGTACCGAGGGCGTAGGGTCCCGCTTTCATATTTTGCGCTCCCGAACTCTTTTTCTCCCGAACTCTTTTTGCGGTAGTGAGTGCGTCGGTCCCGTTTTCATGTTTTGCGCTCCCAGAATCATTTTCGGTGGTGCGGGGCGTCGGGTCCCTTTTCAATGTTTTGCGCTCCCTGATTCGTTTTCGGCGGTACCGAGGGCGTCAGGTCCGTTTTCATGTTTTGCGCTGCCGGAATTATTTTCGTCGGTACCGATGGCGTCAGGACCGTTTTTCATGTTTTGCGCTCACGGACTCGTTTTCGACGGTAGCGAGGGCGTTGGATCCCGTTTTCATGTTTTGCGCTCCCGGACTCGTTTTCGGCGATATCGGGGCGTCGGGTCCGTTTTCATTTTTTGCGCGCCGGACACATATTCGGCGTGTACCGAGGGCGTCGGGTCCCGTTGTCATGTTTTGCACTCCGAGGCTCGTTTTCGTTGGTACCGAGGTTGTCGGGTCCCTTTTTCATATTTTGCGCTCCCGGACTCATTTTCAGCGGTATCGAGGGTGTCGGGTCCCGTTTTCATGTTTTGTGCTCAGGGACTCGTTTTCGACGGTGGCGAGTGCGTCGGGTCCCGTTTTCATGTTTTGCGGTCCCGAACTCATTTTTGGCGGTACCGGGGGCGTCAGGTCCCGTTTTCATGTTTTGCGCTCTAGGACTCATTTTCGCCGGTACAGGGGGCGACGGGTCCCTTTTCCTAGTTTTTCGCTCCCGGACTTGTTTTCGGCGGTACTGAGGGCGTCGGGTCCCATTTTCTAGCTTTGCGCTCCCGGAATTATTTTCTGTGGTGCCGAGTGCATCGGGCCCCGTTTTCATGTTTTCTGCACCCGGACTCATTTTCGGCGTACCTAAGGTGTCGGGTCCCATTTTCATGTGTTGCGCGCCCGGCCTCGTTTTCGGCGGTACCGAGAGTGTCGGGTCCCGATTTCTTGTTTTGTGCTCCCGGAATCGTTTTAGGCGGTGTCGCGGGATCCTTTTTCTTGTTTTGTGCTCCCGGACTCGTTTTCGACGGTACCGAGGGTGTCGGGTCCCGTTTTCATGTTTAGCGCTCCCGGACTCGTTTTCGGCGGTACCGAGGGCGTCGGGTCCCTTTTTCATGTTTCGCGCTCTCGGACTCATTTTCGGCGGTGTCACGGGATCCTTTTTCATGTTTTGCGCTTCCGGACTCGTTTTCGGCGGTACCGGGGGCGTTGGGTCCCATTTTCATGTTTTGCGCTCCCGGACTCATTTTCGGCGGTACCGAGGGCGTCGGGTCCCAATTTCATGTTTTGTGCTCCCGGAATCGTTTTAGGCGGTGTCACGGGGTCCCGTTTTCATTATTTGCGCTCCCGGACTCGTTTTCGGCGGTATCGAGGTCGTCGGGTCCCGATTTCATGTTTTGTGCTCAGGGACTCATTTTCGGCGGTGCCGAGTGCGTCAGGTCCCGTTTTCATGTTTTGCGCTCCCGGACTCGTTTTCGACGCGAACGGGGGTGACGGGTCCGTTTTCATGTTTTACGCTCTCGGAATCATTTTCGGCGGTATCGAGGGCGTCGGGACCCTTTTTCATGTTTTGCGCTCCCGGACTCATTTTCGGCGGTACCGAGGGCGTCGGGTCCCGTTTTCATGTTCTGTGCTCCCGGAATCGTTTTCGGCGGTGCCGAGTGTGTTGGGTCCCGTTTTCATGTTTTGCGCTCCCGGAATCGTTTTAGGTGGTGTCACGGGATCCTTTTTCATGTTTTGCGCTCCCAGACTCGTTTTCGGCGGTACCGAGGGCGTCGGGTCCCGATTTCATGTTTTGTGCTCAGGGACTCATTTTCGGCGGTGCCGAGTGCGTCAGGTCCCTTTTTCATGCTTTGCGCTCACGGACTCGTTTTCGACGGTACCGAGGGTGTTGGGTCCCGTTTTCATGTATTGCGCTCTCGGAATCGTTTTCGGCGGTACCGAGGGTGTCGGGACACTTTTTCATGTTTTGCGCTCCCGGACTAGTTTTCGGCGTTACCGAAGGCGTCAGGTACCGTTTTCATGTTTTGCACTCCCGGGATCGTCTTCGGTGGTGCCGAGTGTGTTGGGTCCCGTTTTCTTATTTTGCTCTCCCAGATTCGTTTTCGCGTAGTGCGAGGGCGTCGAGTCCCGTTTTCATGTTTTGCGCTCCCGGATTCGTTTTTGGTGGTACCGAGGGCGTCGGGTCCCGTTTTCATGTTTTGCGCTCCCGGACTCGTTTTCGGCGGTATCGGGGGCGTCGGGTCCCGTTTGCATTTCTTGCGCGCCCGGACTCATATTCGGCGGTACCGAGGGCGTCAGGTCCCGTCTTCATGTTTTGCGCACCTAGACTCGTTTTCGTTGGTACCGAGGTTGTCTGGTTCCTTTTTCATATTTTGCGCTCTCGGACTCATTTTCGGCGGTACCGAGGGCGTCGGGTCCCGTTTTCATGTTTTGTGCTCATGGACTCATTTTCGACGGTGGCGAGTGCGTCGGGTCCTGTTTTCATGTTTTGCGGTCCCGGACTCGTTTTTGGCCGTACTGGGGGACACGGGTCCCTTTTTCTTGTTTTGCGCTCCCGAAGTCGATTTCGGCGGTACCGAGGGCGTCTGGTCCCGTTTTCATGATTTGCGGTCAAGGACTCGTTGGCGGCGGTGCCGAGTGCGTCGGGTCCCGTTTTCATGTTTTGCGCTCCCGGACTCATTTTCGCCGGTATCGGGGGCGACGGGTCCCTTTTTCTAGTTTTTCGCTCCCGGACTCGTTTTCGGCGGTACGAAGGGCGTCGGGTCCCATTTTCTTGTTTTGCGCACCGGAATTATTTTCGGTGGTGCCGAGAGCATCGGGTCCCGTTTTCATGTTTTTCGCTCCCGGACTCATTTTCGGCGGTAGCGAAGGCGTTAGGTCCCGTTTTCATATTTTGCGCTCCCGTATTCGTTTTCGTCGGTAGCGAGGTCGTCGCGTCCCGTTTTCATGTTTTGCGCGCCCTAACTCATTTTCGGCGGTACCGAGGCCGTCGGGTCCCGTTTTCATGTTTTGCGCTGCCGGAATTGTTTTCGGAGGATCCGGGTGCGTCAGGTCCCCTTTTCATGCTTTGCGCTCCCGAACTCGTTTTTAGCGGTACAGAGGGCGTCGGGTCCCGTTTTCATGTTTTGCGCTCCCGGAATCATTTCCGGCGGTGCGCGGGATTCTTTTTCATGTTTTGCGCTCCCGAACTCGTTTTCGGCGGTACCGAGGGCGTCGGGTCCCGTTTCCATGTTTTGCGCTCCTGGAATCGTTTTCGGCGGTGTCGCGGGATCCTTTTTCATGTTTTGCGCTCCCAGACACGTTTTCGGCGGTAGCGAGGGCGTCGGGTCCCGATTTAATGTTTTGTGCTCAGGGACTCATTTTCGGCGGTGCCGAGAGCGTCGGGTCCCATTTTCATGTTTTGCGCTCCCGGACTCATTTTCGGCAGTAACGGGGGTGACGGGTGCCTTTTTCTTGTATTGCGCTCCCGGACTCATTTTTCGGCGGTATTGAGGGCGTCGGGTCCCATTTTCATGTTTTGCGCTCCCGAAATCGTTCTCGGCGGTTCGAGGGGCGTTGGGTCCCGTTTTCATGTTTTGCGCTCCGTACTCATTTTTGGCGGTACGTGCGGGGGCGACGAGTCACTTTTTCTTGTTTTGCGCTCCCGAACTCGTTTTTAGGCGTGCTGAGGGCGTCGGATCCCATTTTCATGTTTTGCGCTCCCGGAATCGTTTTCGGCGGTGCCGAGTTCGTCGGGTCTCGTTTTCATATTTTGCGCTCCCGGACTCATTTTCAGCGGTACCGAAGGCGTCGGGTCCCGTTTTCATGTTTTGCGCTCCCGGATTCATTTTCGTTGGTAGCGAGGGCGTCGGGTCTCGTTTTCATGTTTTGCGCGCCCGGACTCATTATCGGCGGTAACGAAGGACGTCGAGTCCCGTTTTCATGTTTTGCGCTGCCGGAATTATTTTCGTCGGTACCGAGGGCGTCAGGACCGTTTTTCATGTTTTGCGCTCACGGACTCGTTTTCGACGGTACCGTGGGCGTTGGATCCCGTTTTCAAGTTTTGCGCTCCCGGACTCGTTTTCGGCGATATCGGGGGCGTCGGGTCCCGTTTTCATTTTTTGCGCGCCCGGACACATATTCGGCGGTACCGAGGGCGTCGGGTCCCGTTGTCATGTTTTGCACTCCGAGGCTCGTTTTCGTTGGTACCGAGGTTGTCGGGTCCCTTTTTCATATTTTGCGCTCCCGGACTCATTTTCGGCGGTATCGAGGGCGTCGGGTCCCATTTTCATGTTTTGTGCTCAGGGACTCGTTTTCGACGGTGGCGAGTGCGTCGGGTCCCGTTTTCATGTTTTGCGGTCCCGAACTCATTTTTGGCGGTAGCGGGGGACACGGGTCCCTTTTTCTTGTTTTGCGTTCCCGAACTCATTTTCGGCGGTAGCGAGGGCGTCAGGTCCCGTTTTCATGTTTTGCGCTCGAGGACTCATTTTCGCCGGTACAGGGGGCGACGGGTCCCTTTTCTAGTTTTTCGCTCCGGACTTGTTTTCGGCGGTGCGAGGGCGTCGGGTCCCATTTTCTAGCTTTGCGCTCCGGAATTATTTTTCGTGGTGCCGAGTGCATCGGGTCCCGTTTTCATGTTTTTGCGCACCGGACTCATTTTCGGCGTACTAAGGTGTCGGGTCCCATTTTCATGTTTTGCGCGCCGGACTCGTTTTCGGCGGCGGTGCGAGAGCGTCGTGTCCCGATTTCTTGTTTTGTGCTCCCGGAATCGTTTTAGGCGGTGTCGCGGGATCCTTTTTCTTGTTTTGTGCTCCCGGATTCGTTTTCGACGGTAGCGAGGGTGTCGGGTCCCGTTTTCATGTTTAGCGCTCCCAGACTCGTTTTCGGCGGTACCGAGGCCGTCGGGTCCCTTTTTCAGGTTTCGCGCTCTCAGACTCATTTTTGGCGGTGTCACGGGATCCTTTTTCATGTTTTGCGCTTCCGGACTCGTTTTCGGCGGTACCGAGGGCGTTGGGTCCCATTTTCATGTTTTGCGCTCCAGGACTCATTTTCGGCGGTACCGAGGGCGTCGGGTCCCAATTTCATGTTTTGTGCTCCCGGAATCGTTTTAGGCGGTGTCACGGGATCTTTTTTCATGTTTTGCGCTCCCAGACTCGTTTTCGGCGGTGCCGAGGGCGTCGGGTCCCGTTTTCATTATTTGCGCTCCCGACTCGTTTTCGGCGGTATCGAGAGTGTCGGGTCCCGATTTCATGGTTTGTGCTCAGGGACTCATTTTCGGCGGTGCCGAGTGCGTCAGGTCCCGTTTTCATGTTTTGCGCTCCCGGACTCGTTTTCGACAGTAACGGGGTGACGGGTCCCGTTTTCATGTTTTACGCTCTCGGAATCATTTTCGGCGGTATCGAGGGCGTCGGGACCCTTTTTCATGTTTTGCGCTCCCGGACTCATTTTCGGCGGTAGCGAGGGCGTCGGGTCCCGTTTTCATGTTCTGTGCTCCCGGAATCATTTTCGGCGGTGCCGAGTGTGTTGGGTCCCGTTTTCATGTTTTGCGCTCCCGGAATCGTTTTAGGTGGTGTCACGGGATCCTTTTTCATGTTTTGCGCTCCCAGACTCGTTTTCGGCGGTATCGAGGGCGTCGGGTCCCGATTTCATGTTTTGTGCTCAGGGACTCATTTTCGGCGGTGCCGAGTGCGTCAGGTCCCTTTTTCATGCTTTGCGCTCCCGGACTCGTTTTCGACGGTAGCGAGGGTGTTGGGTCCCGTTTTCATGTATTGCGCTCTCGGAATCGTTTCGGCGGTATCAGGGTGTCGGGACACTTTTTCATGTTTTGCGCTCCCGGACTAGTTTTCGGCGTGCGGGGCGTTAGGTCCCGTTTTCATGTTTTGCACTCCGGAATCTTCTTCGGTGGTGCGAGTGTGTTGGGTCCCGTTTTCTTGTTTTGCGCTCCCAGATTCGTTTTATGTGGTGCGAGGGCGTCGAGTCCCGTTTTCATGTTTTGCGCTCCCGGATTCGTTTTTGGTGGTGCGAGGGCGTCGGGTCCCGTTTTCATGTTTTGCGCTCCGGACTCGTTTTCGGCGGTATCGGGGCGTCGGGTCCCGTTTGCATTTCTTGCGCGCCGGACTCATATTCGGCGTGCATGAGGGCGTCGGGTCCCGTCTTCATGTTTTGCGCTCCTAGACTCGTTTTCGTTGGTACCGAGGGTTGTCGGTTCCTTTTTCATATTTTGCGCTCTCGGACTTATTTTCGGCGGTACCGAGGGCGTCGGGTCCCGATTTCATATTTTGGGCTCAGGGACTCATTTTCGACGGTGGCGAGTGCGTCGGGTCCTGTTTTCATGTTTTGCGGTCCCGGACTCGTTTTTGGCCGTACTCGGGGACACGGGTCCCTTTTTCTTGTTTTGCGCTCCCGAAGTCGATTTCGGCGGTATTGAGGGAGTCTGGTCCCGTTTTCATGATTTGCGGTCAAGGACCCGTTGGCGGCGGTGCCGAGTGCGTCGGGTCCCGTTTTCATGTTTTGCGCTCCCGGACTCATTTTCGCCGGTATCGGGGGCGACGGGTCCCTTTTTCTAGTTTTTCGCTCCCGGACTCGTTTTTGGCGGTGCGATCGGGCGTCGGTCCCATTTTCCTGTTTTGCGCTCCCGGAATTATTTTCGGTGGTGCGAGGGCGTCGGGTCCCGTTTTTCATGTTTTGCGCTCCCGAACTCTTTTTCGGCGGTAGTGAGTGCGTCGGTCCCGTTTTCATGTTTTGCGCTCCGGACTCATTTTCGGCGATATCGGGGCGTCGGGTCCCGTTTTCATGTTTTGCGCTCCCGATTCATTTTCGAGGCGTCGGGTCCCGTTGTCATGTTTTGCACTCGAGGCTCGTTTTCGTTGGTGCGAGGTTGTCGGGTCCCTTTTTCATATTTTGCGCTCCCGGACTCATTTTCGGCGGTATCGAGGGCGTCGGGTCCCGTTTTCATGTTTTGTGCTCAGGGACTCGTTTTCGACGGTGGCGAGTGCGTCGGGTCCCGTTTTCATGTTTTGCGGTCCGAACTCGTTTTTGGCGGTGCCGGGGGACACGGGTCCCTTTTTCTTGTTTTGCGTTCCCGAACTCATTTTCGGCGGATGCAGGGTGTCGGGTCCGTTTTCATGTTTTGCGCTCCAGGACTCATTTTCGCCGGTACAGGGGGCGACGGGTCCCTTTTCCTAGTTTTTCGCTCCGGACTTGTTTTCGGCGGTACTGAGGGCGTCGGGTCCCATTTTCTAGCTTTGCGCTCCCGGAATTATTTTCTGTGGTGCCGAGTGCATCGGGTCCCGTTTTCATGTTTTCCGCTCCCGGACTCATTTTCGGCGTACCTAAGGCGTCGGGTCCCATTTTCATGTTTTGCGCGCCCGGACTCATTTTCGGCGGTACCGAGAGCGTCGGGTCCCGATTTCTTGTTTTGTGCTCCCGTAATCGTTTTAGGCGGTGTCGCGGGATCCTTTTTCTTGTTTTGTGCTCCCGGACTCGTTTTCGACGGTACCGAGGGCGTCGGGTCCCGTTTTCATGTTTAGCGCTCCCAGACTCGTTTTCGGCGGTACCGAGGCCGTCGGGTCCCTTTTTCAGGTTTCGCGCTCTCGGACTCATTTTCGGCGGTGTCACGGGATCCTTTTTCATGTTTTGCGCTCCGGACTCGTTTCGGCGTGCATCGAGGGCGTCGGGTCCCATTTTCATGTTTTGCGCTCCGGACTCATTTTTCGGCGGTGCGAGGGCGTCGGGTCCCAATTTCATGTTTTGTGCTCCGGAATCGTTTTAGGCGGTGTCACGGGATCTTTTTTCATGTTTTGCGCTCCCAGACTCGTTTTCGGCGGTAGCGAGGGCGTCGGGTCCCGTTTTCATTATTTGCGCTCCCTGACTCGTTTTCGGCGGTATCGAGAGTGTTGGGTCCCGATTTCATGTTTTGTGCTCAGGGACTCATTTTCGGCGGTGCCGAGTGCGTCAGGTCCCGTTTTCATGTTTTGCGCTCCCGGACTCGTTTTCGACAAGATAACGGGGTGACGGGTCCCGTTTTCATGTTTTACGCTCTCGGAATCATTTTCGGCGGTATCGAGGGCGTCGGGACCCTTTTTCATGTTTTGCGCTCCCGGACTCATTTTCGGCGGTAGCGAGGGCGTCGGGTCCCGTTTTCATGTTCTGTGCTCCCGGAATCGTTTTCGGCGGTGCCGAGTGTGTTGGGTCCCGTTTTCATGTTTTGCGCTCCCAGAATCGTTTTAGGTGGTGTCACGGGATCCTTTTTCATGTTTTGCGCTCCCAGACTCGTTTTCGGCGGTATCGAGGGCGTCGGGTCCCGATTTCATGTTTTGTGCTCAGGGACTCATTTTCGGCGGTGCCGAGTGCGTCAGGTCCCTTT
Organism: Schoenoplectus tabernaemontani; assembly: GCA_037127355.1. Classification (NCBI taxonomy): domain Eukaryota; kingdom Viridiplantae; phylum Streptophyta; class Magnoliopsida; order Poales; family Cyperaceae; genus Schoenoplectus; species Schoenoplectus tabernaemontani. Next base: position 17,718,988 of record CM073745.1, read on the forward strand.
TTCATACTTTGCGCTCCCGGACTCGTTTTCGACGGTACCGAGGGTGTTGGGTCCCGTTTTCATGTATTGCGCTCTCGGAATCGTTTTCGGCGGTACCAAGGGTGTCGGGACACTTTTTCATGTTTTGCGCTCCCGGACTAGTTTTCGGCGGTACCGAGGGCGTCGGTACCGTTTTCATGTTTTGCACTCCCGGAATCGTCTTCGGTGGTGCCGAGTGTGTTGGGTCCCGTTTTCTTGTTTTGCGCTCCCAGATTCGTTTTATGTGGTACTGAGGGCGTCGAGTCCCGTTTTCATGTTTTGCGCTCCCGGATTCGTTTTTGGTGGTACCGAGGGCGTCGGGTCCCGTTTTCATGTTTTGCGCTCCCGGACTCGTTTTCGGCGGTATCGGGGGCGTCGGGTCCCGTTTGCATTTCTTGCGCGCCCGGACTCATATTCGGCGGTACCGAGGGCGTCAGGTCCCGTCTTCATGTTTTGCGCACCTAGACTCGTTTTCGTTGGTACCGAGGTTGTTTGGTTCCTTTTTCATATTTTGCGCTCTCGGACTCATTTTCGGCGGTACCGAGGGCGTCGGGTCCCGTTTTCATATTTTGTGCTCAGGGACTCATTTTCGACGGTGGCGAGTGCGTCGGGTCCTGTTTTCATGTTTTGCGGTCCCGGACTCGTTTTTGGCCGTACTGGGGGACACGGGTCCCTTTTTCTTGTTTTGCGCTCCCGAAGTCGATTTCGGCATGATTATCGGGGCGGTGCGGGTCCGTTTTCATTTTTCTAGTTTTTCGCTCCGGGGGACTCGTTTTTTCGGCGGTACTGAGGGCGTCGGGTCCCATTTTCTTGTTTTGCGCTCCCGGAATTATTTTCGGTGGTGCCGAGGGCATCGGGTCCCGTTTTCATGTTTTTCGCTCCGGACTCATTTTCGCTGCATCGAAGGCGTTAGGTCCCGTTTTCATGTTTTGCGCTCCGGATTCGTTTTCGTCGATACCGAGGTCGTCGCGTCCCGTTTTCATGTTTTGCGCGCCCTAACTCATTTTCGGCGGTACCGAGGGCGTCGGGTCCCGTATTCATGTTTTGCGCTGCCGGAATTGTTTTCGGAGGATCCGGGTGCGTCAGGTCCCCTTTTCATGCTTTGCGCTCCCGAACTCGTTTTTAGCGGTACCGAGGGCGTCGGGTCCCGTTTTCATGTTTTGCGCTCCAAGAATCATTTCCGGCGGTGCCGCGGGATCCTTTTTCATGTTTTGCACTCCCGAACTCGTTTTCGACGGTACCGAGGGCGTCGGGTCCCGTTTCCATGTTTTGCGCTCCTGGAATCGTTTTCGGCGGTGCCGCGGGATCCTTTTTCATGTTTTGCGCTCCCAGACTCTTTTTCGGTGGTATCGAGGGCGTCGGGTCCCGATTTAATGTTTTGTGCTCAGGGACTCATTTTCGGCGGTGCCGAGAGCGTCGGGTCCCATTTTCATGTTTTGCGCTCCCGGACTCATTTTCTGCAGTAACGGGGGTGACGGGTGCCTTTTTCTTGTATTGCGCTCCCGGACTCATTTTTCGGCGGTATTGAGGGCGTCGGGTCCCATTTTCATGTTTTGCGCTCCCGAAATCGTTCTCGGCGGTTCCGAGGGCGTTGGGTCCCGTTTTCATGTTTTGCGCTCCCGTACTCGTTTTCGGCGGTACCGGGGGCGACGGGTCACTTTTTCTTGTTTTGCGCTCCCGAACTCGTTTTCAGTTGTACTGAGGGCGTCGGGTCCCATTTTCATGTTTTGCGCTCCCGGAATCGTTTTCGGCGGTGCCGAGTTCGTCGGGTCTCGTTTTCATATTTTGCGCTCCCGACTCATTTTCAGCGGTAGCGAAGGCGTCGGGTCCCGTTTTCATGTTTTGCGCTCCCGGATTCATTTTCGTTGGTACCGAGGGCGTCGGGTCTCGTTTTCATGTTTTGCGCGCCCGGACTCATTATCGGCGGTACCGAAGGACGTCGAGTCCCGTTTTCATGTTTTGCGCTCCCGGAATCGTTTTCGGCGGTATCGGGGGCGTCGAGTCCCTTTTTTAGGTTTTGCGCTCTCGGACTCATTTTCGGCGGTACCGAGGGCGTCGGATCCCGTTGCCATGTTTTGAGCTCCAAGAAACATTTTCGGTGGTACCGAGGGCGCCGGGACCCTTTTTCATGTTTTGCTCTCACAGACTCGTTTTCGACGTTACGGAGGGCATCGGGTCCCGTTTTCATGTTTTCCGCTCCCGGACTCGTTTTCGGCGGTGCTGAGGGCGTAGGGTCCCGCTTTCATATTTTACGCTCCCGAACTCTTTTTCGGCGGTAGTGAGTGCGTCGGTCCCGTTTTCATGTTTTGCGCTCCCAGAATCATTTTCGGTGGTAGCGGGGGCGTCGGGTCCCTTTTCAATGTTTTGCGCTCCCTGATTCATTTTCGGCGGTATCGAGGGCGTCAGGTCCCGTTTTCATGTTTTTGTTCTTGGGAATTATTTTTGCGCGAGGGCGTCGGAATTATTTTCGACTCGTTTTCGTGCACGAGGGCGTCAGGACCGTTTTTCATGTTTTGCGCTCACGGACTCGTTTTCGACGATATCGGGGGCGTCGGGTCCCGTTTTCATTTTTTGCGCGCTCGGACACATATTCGGCGGTACCGAGGGCGTCGGGTCCCGTTGTCATGTTTTGCACTCCTAGGCTCGTTTTCGTTGGTACCGAGGTTGTCGGGTCCCTTTTTCATATTTTGCGCTCCCGGACTCATTTTCGGCGGTATCGAGGGCGTCGGGTCCCGTTTTCATGTTTTGTGCTCAGGGACTCGTTTTCGACGGTGGCGAGTGCGTCGGGTCCCGTTTTCATGTTTTGCGGTCCCGAACTCATTTTTGGCGGTACCGCGGGACACGGGTCCCTTTTTCTTGTTTTGCGTTCCCGAAGTCATTTTCGGCGGTAGCGAGGGTGTCAGGTCCCGTTTTCATGTTTTGCGCTCCAGGACTCATTTTCGCCGGTACAGGGGGCGACGGGTCCCTTTTCCTAGTTTTTCGCTCCCGGACTTGTTTTCGGCGGTACTGAGGGCGTCGGGTCCCATTTTCTAGCTTTGCGCTCCCGGAATTATTTTCTGTGGTGCCGAGTGCATCGGGTCCCGTTTTCATGTTTTCCGCTCCCGGACTCATTTTCGGCGTACCTAAGGCGTCGGGTCCCATTTTCATGTTTTGCGCGCCCGGACTCATTTTCGGCGGTAGCGAGAGCGTCGGGTCCCGATTTCTTGTTTTGTGCTCCCGTAATCGTTTTAGGCGGTGTCGCGGGATCCTTTTTCTTGTTTTGTGCTCCCGGACTCGTTTTCGACGGTACCGAGGGCGTCGGGTCCCGTTTTCATGTTTAGCGCTCCCAGACTCGTTTTCGGCGGTACCGAGGCCGTTGGGTCCCTTTTTCAGGTTTCGCGCTCTCGGACTCATTTTCGGCGGTGTCACGGGATCCTTTTTCATGTTTTGCGCTCCCGGACTCGTTTTCGGCGGTAGCGAGGGCGTCGGGTCCCATTTTCATGTTTTGCGCTCCGGACTCATTTTCGGCGGTACCGAGGGCGTCGGGTCCCAATTTCATGTTTTGTGCTCCCGGAATCGTTTTAGGCGGTGTCACGGGATCCTTTTTCATGTTTTGCGCTCCCAGACTCGTTTTCGGCGGTACCGAGGGCGTCGGGTCCCGTTTTCATTATTTGCGCTCCCGGACTCGTTTTCGGCGGTATCGAGGGTGTCGGGTCCCGATTTCATGTTTTGTGCTCAGGGACTCATTTTCGGCGGTGCCGAGTGCGTCAGGTCCCGTTTTCATGTTTTGCGCTCCCGGACTAGTTTTCGACAGTAACGGGGGTGACGGGTCCCGTTTTCATGTTTTACGCTCTCGGAATCATTTTCGGCGGTAACGAGGGCGTCGGGACCCTTTTTCATGTTTTGCGCTCCCGGACTCATTTTCGACGGTACCGAGGGCATCGGGTCCCATTTTCATGTTCTGTGCTCCCGGAATCGTTTTCGGCGGTGCCGAGTGTGTTGGGTCCCTTTTTCATGTTTTGCGCTCCCGAAATCGTTTTAGGTGGTGTCACGGGATCCTTTTTCATGTTTTGCGCTCCCAGACTCGTTTTCGGCGGTATCGAGGGCGTCGGGTCCCGATTTCATGTTTTGTGCTCAGGGACTCATTTTCGGTGGTGCCGAGTGCGTCAGGTCCCTTTTTCATACTTTGCGCTCCCGGACTCGTTTTCGACGGTAGCGAGGGTGTTGGGTCCCGTTTTCATGTATTGCGCTCTCGGAATCGTTTTCGGCGGTAGCGAGGGTGTCGGGACACTTTTTCATGTTTTGCGCTCCCGGACTAGTTTTCGGCGGTACCGAGGGCGTCAGGTACCGTTTTCATGTTTTGCACTCCCGGAATCGTCTTCGGTGGTGCCGAGTGTGTTGGGTCCCGTTTTCTTGTTTTGCGCTCCCAGATTCGTTTTATGTGGTACTGAGGGCGTCGAGTCCCGTTTTCATGTTTTGCGCTCCCGGATTCGTTTTTGGTGGTACCGAAGGCGTCGGGTCCCGTTTTCATGTTTTGCGCTCACGGACTCGTTTTCGGCGGTATCGGGGGCGTCGAGTCCCGTTTGCATTTCTTGCGCGCCCGGACTCATATTCGGCGGTAGCGAGGGCGTCAGGTCCCGTCTTCATGTTTTGCGCACCTAGACTCGTTTTCGTTGGTACCGAGGTTGTTTGGTTCCTTTTTCATATTTTGCGCTCTCGGACTCATTTTCGGCGGTACCGAGGGCGTCGGGTCCCGTTTTCATATTTTATGCTCAGGGACTCATTTTCGACGGTGGCGAGTGCGTCGGGTCCTGTTTTCATGTTTTGCGGTCCCGGACTCGTTTTTGGCCGTACTGGGAGACACGGGTCCCTTTTTCTTGTTTTGCGCTCCCGAAGTCGATTTCAGCGTTATCGGGGGCGACGGGTCCCTTTTTCTAGTTTTTCGCTCCCGGACTCGTTTTCGGCGGTACTGAGGGCGTCGGGTCCCATTTTCTTGTTTTGCGCTCCCGGAATTATTTTCGGTGGTGCCGAGGGCATCGGGTCCCGTTTTCATGTTTTTCGCTCCCGGACTCATTTTCGGCGGTACCGAAGGCGTTAGGTCCCGTTTTCATGTTTTGCGCTCCCGGATTCGTTTTCGTCGATACCGAGGTCGTCGCGTCCCGTTTTCATGTTTTGCGCGCCCTAACTCATTTTCGGCGGTACCGAGGGCGTCGGGTCCCGTTTTCATGTTTTGCGCTGCCGGAATTGTTTTCGGAGGATCCGGGTGCGTCAGGTCCCCTTTTCATGCTTTGCGCTCCCGAACTCATTTTTAGCGGTACCGAGGGCGTCGGGTCCCGTTTTCATGTTTTGCGCTCCCGGATTCGTTTTCTGTGGTATTTAGGGCGTCGAGTCCCGTTTTCATGTTTTGCGCTCCCGGATTCGTTTTTGGTGGTACCGAGGGCGTCGGGTCCCGTTTTCATGTCTTGCGCTCCAAGAATCGTTTTCGGCGGTACCCGGGGCGTCGGGTTCCTTTTTCAGGTTTTGCGCTCTCGGACTCATTTTCGGCGGTATTCAGGGCATCGGGTCCCGTTTTCATGTTTTCGCTTCCGGAATCGTTTTCGGCGGTACCGAGGGCGTCGGGTCCCGTTTTCATTATTTGCGCTCCCGGACTCGTTTTCGGCGGTATCGAGGGTGTCGGGTCCCGATTTCATGTTTTGTGTTCAGGGACTCATTTTCGGCGGTGCGAGTGCGTCGGGTCCCGTTTTCATGTTTGGCGCTCCGGACTCGTTTTCGACAGTAACGGGGGTGACGGGTCCCGTTTTCATGTTTTACGCTCTCGGAATCATTTTCGGCGATATCGAGGGCGTCGGGACCCTTTTTCATGTTTTGCGCTCCCGGACTCATTTTCGGCGGTACCGAGGGCGTCGGGTCCTGATTTAATGTTTTGAGCTCAGGGACTAATTTTCGGCGGTGCCGAGTGCGTCAGGTCCATTTTTCATGCTTTGCGCTCCCGGACTCGTTTTCGACGGTACCGAGGGTGTTGGGTCCCGTTTTCATGTATTGCCCTCTCGGAATCGTCTTCGGCGGTGCCGAGTGTGTTAGGTCCCGTTTTCTTGTTTTGCGCTCCCAGATTCGTTTTCTGTGGTACTGAGGGCGTCGAGTCCCGTTTTCATGTTTTGCGCTCCCGGATTCATTTTTGGTGGTACCGAGGGCGTCGGGTCCCGTTTTCATGTCTTGCGGTCCCGGAATCGTTTTCGGCGGTACCCGGGGCGTCGGGTTCCTTTTTCAGATTTTGCGCTCTTGGACTCATTTTCGGCGGTACCGAGGGCGTCGTGTCCCCTTTTCATGTTTTGCTCTCACGAAATCGATTTCAGTGGTACCGAGGTCGTCGGGTCCCTTTTTCATGTTTTGCACTTCGGACTCATTTTCGGCAGTTCCGAGTGCGTCGAGACCCTTTTTCATGTTTTGCGCTCCCGGACTCGTTTTCCGCGGTACGAGGGCGTCGGGTCCCGTTTTCATGTTTTGCGCTCTCGGAATCAATTTCGGCGGTGCCGAGGGAGTCAGGTCCCCTTCTCATGTTTTACGCTCCCGGACTCGTTTTCGGCGGTAACGAGGGCGACGGGTCCCTTTTTCTTGTTTTGCTCTCCCGGACTCATTTTCGACGGTATTCAGGGCATCGGGTCCCGTTTTCATGTTTTGCGCTTCCGGAATCGTTTTCGGCGGTACCGAGGGCGTCGGGTCACGTTTTCATTATTTGCGCTCCCGGACTCGTTTTCGGCGGTATCGAGGGTGTCGGGTCCCGATTTCATGTTTTGTGCTCAGGGACTCATTTTCGGCGGTGCCGAGTGCGTCGGGTCCCGTTTTCATGTTTGGCGCTCCCGGACTCGTTTTCGACAGTAACGGGGGTGACGGGTCCCGTTTTCATGTTTTACGCTCTCGGAATCATTTTCGGCGATATCGAGGGCGTCGGGACCCTTTTTCATGTTTTGCGCTCCCGGACTCATTTTCGACGGTACCGAGGGCGTCGGGTCCTGATTTAATGTTTTGAGCTCAGGGACTAATTTTCGGCGGTGCCGAGTGCGTCAGGTCCATTTTTCATGCTTTGCGCTCCCGGACTCGTTTTCGACGGTACTGAGGGTGTTGGGTCCCGTTTTCATGTATTGCCCTCTCGGAATCGTCTTCGGCGGTGCCGAGTTTGTTAGGTCCCGTTTTCTTGTTTTGCGCTCCCAGATTCGTTTTCTGTGGTACTGAGGGCGTCGAGTCCCGTTTTCATGTTTTGCGCTCCCGGATTCGTTTTGGGTGGTACCGAGGGCGTCGGGTCCCGTTTTCATGTCTTGCGGTCCCGGAATCATTTTCGGCGGTACCCGGGGCGTCGGGTTCCTTTTTCAGATTTTGCGCTCTCGGACTCATTTTCGGCGGTACCGAGGGCGTCGTGTCCCCTTTTCATGTTTTGCTCTCACGAAATCGATTTCAGTGGTACCGAGGTCGTCGGGTCCCTTTTTCATGTTTTGCACTTCGGACTCATTTTCGGAAGTTCGGAGGGCGTCGGGTTCCTTTTTCAGGTTTTGCGCTCTCGGACTCATTTTCGGCAGTTCCGAGTGCGTCGAGACCCTTTTTCATGTTTTGCGCTCCCGGACTCGTTTTCGACGGTACCGAGGGCGTCGGGTCCCGTTTTCATGTTTTGCGCTCACAGAATCAATTTCGACGGTGCCGAGGGAGTCAGGTCCCGTTTTCATGTTTTGCGCTCCTGGACTCGTTTTCGGCGGTAACGGGGGCGATGGGTCCCTTTTTCTTGTTTTGCTCTCCCGGACTCATTTTCGGCGGTATTCAGGGCATTGGGTCCCATTTTCATGTTTTGTGCTTCCAGAATCGTTTTCGGCGGTGCCGAGTACGTCGGGTCCCGTTTTCATGTTTTCCACTCTCGGACTCGTTTTCGGCGGTACCGAAGGCGTCGGGTCCCGTTTTCATGTTTTGCGCTCCCGAATTCGTTTTCGGCGGTACCTAGGGCGTCGGGTCCCGTTTTCATGTTTTGCACGCACGGACTCATTTTCGGCGGTACCGAGGGCGTCGTTTCCCGTTTTCATTTTTTGCGCTCCCGGAATCATTTTCGGAGGTACCGGGGGCGTCAGGTAACTTTTCATGCTTTGCGCTCCCGAACTCGTTTTCGGAGGTACCGAGGGCGTCGGGTCCCGTTTTCATGTTTTGCGCTCTCAGAATCGTTTTCGGCGGTACCGACGGTGTCAGGACCCTTTTTCATGTTTTGCGCTCCCGGACTCGTTTTCTGCGGCACCGAGGGCGTCGGGTTCCTTTTGCACGTTTTGCCCTTCCGGACTCATTTTCGACGTCCATTTTTCCGAGGCGGCGTCGGGCGTCGGGTTTTTCATGTTTTGCGCTCCCTGACTCGATTTCGGCGGTACCGAGGGCGTCGGGTCCCGTTTTCATGTTTTGCGCTCCCGAAATCATTTTCGGCTGTGCCGAGTGTGTTGGGTCTCGTTTTCATGTTTTGCGCTCCCGGATTCATTTTCGGAGGTACCGAGGGCGTCGGGTCCCGTTTTCATGTTTTGCGCTCCCGGATTCGTTTTCGGAGGTACCGAGGGCGTCGGGTCCCATTTTCATGTTTTGCGCGCCCGGACTCATTTTCTGCGGTACCGATGGCGTCGGGTCTCGTTTTCATGTTTTGCGCTCCTGGACACGTTTTCGACGGTACCTCGGGCGTCGGGTCCCATTTTCATGTTTTGCTCTCCCGGAATCGTTTTCGGCGGTAGCGAGGGCGTCGGGACCCGTTTTCATGTTCTGCGCTCCCGAACACATTTTCGGCGATACTAGCGCCGACGGGTTTCTTTTTCTTGTTTTGCGCTCCCGGACTCGTTTTCGGCGGTACTAAGGGCGTCGGGTCCCATTTTCATGTTTTGCGCTCCCGGAATCATTTTTGGCGGTGATGAGTGCGTCGGGTCCCGTTGTCATGTTTTGCGCTCCCGGACTCATTTTCGGGGGTACCGAAAGCGTAGGGTCCCGTTTTCATGTTTTACGCGCCCGAACTCGTTTTCGTTGTTTCCGGGGGCTTCGGGTCCCGTTTTCATGTTTTGCGTGGCCAGACTCATTTTCGGCGGTACCGTGGGCGTCCTTTCCTATTTTCATGTTTTCGTCGGGTCCCTTTTTCATGTTTTGCGCTCCCGGACTCATTTTCGGCGGTACCAAGGGCGTCGGGTCCCGTTTTCATGTTTTATGCTCAGGGACTCGTTTTCGGCGGTGCCGAGTGCGTCGGATCCCGTTTTCATGTTTTGCTCTCCCGGACTCATTTTCGGCGATACCGGGGGCGACAGGTCCCGTTTTCATGTTTTGCGCTTCCGGAATCGTTTTCGGCGGTACCGAGGGCGTCGGGTCCCGTTTTCATTATTTGCGCTCCCGGACTCGTTTTCGGCGGTATCGAGGGTGTCGGGTCCCGATTTCATGTTTTGTGTTCAGGGACTCATTTTCGGCGGTGCCGAGTGCGTCGGGTCCCGTTTTCATGTTTTGCGCTCCGGACTCGTTTTCGCGTACGGGGTGACGGGTCCCGTTTTCATGTTTTACGCTCTCGGAATCATTTTCGGCGATATCGAGGGCGTCGGGACCCTTTTTCATGTTTTGCGCTCCCGGACTCATTTTCGACGGTACCGAGGGCGTCGGGTCCTGATTTAATGTTTTGAGCTCAGGGACTAATTTTCGGCGGTGCCGAGTGCGTCAGGTCCATTTTTCTTGTTTTGCGCTCCCGGAATTATTTTCGGTGGTGCCGAGAGCATCAGGTCCCGTTTTCATGTTTTTCGCTCCCGGACTCATTTTCGCGCACCGAAGGCGTCGGGTCCCGTTTTCATGTTTTGCGCTCCCGATTCGTTTTCGGCGGATGCGAGGGCGTCGGTCCCGTTTTCATGTTTTGCGCGCCCGGACTCATTTTCGGCGTGTGCGTCGAGGCGTCGGTCCCGTTTTCATGTTTTGCGCTCCCGGAACTCGTTTTTCGGAGGATCCGGGCGTCGGGTCCCATTTTCATGTTTTGCGCTCCCGAACTCGTTTTTAGCGGTACCGAGGGCGTCGGTCCCGTTTTCATGTTTTGCGCTCCCGGACTCGTTTTCGGCGGTGCGGGCGTCGGTCCCTTTTTCATGTTTTGCGCTCCCGGACTCGTTTTCGGCGGTACCGAGGGCGTCGGGTCCCTTTTTCATGTTTTGCGCTCCCGGACTCATTTTCGGCGGTGCCGAGGCGTCGGGTCCCGTTTTCATGTTTTGCGCTCCCGGACTCGTTTTCGGCGGTACCGAGGGCGTCGGGTCCCATTTTTTCATGTTTTGCGCTCGGGGACTCATTTTCGGCGGCCGACGAGAGCGTCGGGTCCCATTTTCATGTTTTGCGCTCCCGGACTCATTTTCGGCGGTAACGAGGGTGCGACGGGTCCCTTTTTCATGTTTTGCGCTCCCGGACTCATTTTTCGGCGTATTCGAGGGCGTCGGGTCCCGTTTTCATGTTTTGCGCGCCCGGAATCGTTTTTTCGGCGGTGTCCGAGGGCGTCGGGTCCCGTTTTCATGTTTTGCGCTCCGTTTTCATGTTTTGCGGCTCCGACTCGTCCCGTTTTTTCGCGGCGACGGGGGCGACGGGTCCCTTTTTCATGTTTTGCGCTCCCGAACTCGTTTTGCTTGTATCGAGGGCGTCGGGTCCCTTTTTCATGTTTTGCGCTCCCGGACTCGTTTTCGGCGGTGCGCATTTCGAGGCGTCGGGTCCGTTTTCATGTTTTTGCGCTCCGGACTCGTTTTATCGGCGGTGCGAAGGCGTCGTCGGTCCCGTTTTCATGTTTTGCGCTCCCGGACTCATTTTCGGCGATACCGGGGGCGACAGGTCCCGTTTTCATGTTTTGCGCTCCCGAAATCATTTTCGGCGGTGCCGAGTGCGTCGGGTCCCGTTTTCATGTTTTGCGCTCCCGAACTCTTTTTCGGCGGTAGTGAGTGCGTCGGTCCCGTTTTCATGTTTTGCGCTCCCAGAATCATTTTCGGTGGTACCGGGGGCGTCGGGTCCCTTTTCAATGTTTTGCGCTCCCTGATTCGTTTTCGGCGGTATCGAGGGCGTCAGGTCCCGTTTTCATGTTTTGCGCTGCCGGAATTATTTTCGTCGGTAGCGAGGGCGTCAGGACCGTTTTTCATGTTTTGCGCTCACGGACTCGTTTTCGACGGTACCGAGGGCGTTGGATCCCGTTTTCATGTTTTGCGCTCCCGGACTCGTTTTCGGCGATATCGGGGGCGTCGGGTCCCGTTTTCATTTTTTGCGCGCTCGGACACATATTCGGCGGTACCGAGGGCGTCGGGTCCCGTTGTCATGTTTTGCACTCCGAGGCTCGTTTTCGTTGGTACCGAGGTTGTCGGGTCCCTTTTTCATATTTTGCGCTCCCGGACTCATTTTCGGCGGTATCGAGGGCGTCGGGTCCCGTTTTCATGTTTTGTGCTCAGGGACTCGTTTTCGACGGTGGCGAGTGCGTCGGGTCCCGTTTTCATGTTTTGCGGTCCCGAACTCATTTTTGGCGAGTCGGGCGTCGGGTCCCGTTTTCATGTTTTGCGCTCAGGACTCATTTTCGCGACTCATTTTCGCGATACGGGGCGCGACGGGTCCCTTTTCCTAGTTTTTCGCTCCCGGACTTGTTTTCGGCGGTACTGAGGGCGTCGGGTCCCATTTTCTAGCTTTGCGCTCCCGGAATTATTTTCTGTGGTGCCGAGTGCATCGGGTCCCGTTTTCATGTTTTTCGCTCCCGGACTCATTTTCGGCGTACCTAAGGCGTCGGGTCCCATTTTCATGTTTTGCGCGCCCGGACTCATTTTCGGCGGTAGCGAGAGCGTCGGGTCCCGATTTCTTGTTTTGTGCTCCCGTAATCGTTTTAGGCGGTGTCGCGGGATCCTTTTTCTTGTTTTGTGCTCCCCGGGTCCCGTTTTCATGTTTTGCGCTTCCTCGTTTTCGATGCGGGGCGTCGGGTCCCGTTTTCATGTTTTGCGCTCCCGGACTCGTTTTCGCGCATCGAGGGCGTCGGGTCCCTTTTTCATGTTTTGCGCTCTCGGACTCATTTTCGGCGGCGGTGTCACGGGATCCGTTTTCATGTTTTGCGCTCCGGACTCGTTTTCGGCGGTGCAGGGGCGTCGGGTCCCGTTTTCATGTTTTGCGCTCCGGACTCATTTTCGGCGATATCGAGGGCGTCGGGTCCCTTTTTCATGTTTTGTGCTCCGGAATCGTTTTCGGCGGTGTCACGGATCCTTTTTCATGTTTTGCGCTCCCGGACTCATTTTCGGCGGTATGCCGAGGGCGTCGGGTCCCGTTTTCATTATTTGCGCTCCGGACTCGTTTCGGCGGTATCGAGGGTGTCGGGTCCCGATTTCATGTTTTGTGCTCAGGGACTCATTTTCGGCGGTGCCGAGTGCGTCGGGTCCCGTTTTCATGTTTGGCGCTCCCGGACTCGTTTTCGACAGTAACGAGGGTGACGGGTCCCGTTTTCATGTTTTACGCTCTCGGAATCATTTTCGGCGATATCGAGGGCGTCGGGACCCTTTTTCATGTTTTGCGCTCCCGGACTCATTTTCGACGGTAGCGAGGGCGTCGGGTCCTGATTTAATGTTTTGAGCTCAGGGACTAATTTTCGGCGGTGCCGAGTGCGTCAGGTCCATTTTTCATGTTTTGCGCTCCCGGAATCGTTTTAGGTGGTGTCACGGGATCCTTTTTCATGTTTTGCGCTCCCAGACTCGTTTTCGGCGGTATCGAGGGCGTCGGGTCCCGATTTCATGTTTTGTGCTCAGGGACTCATTTTCGGTGGTGCCGAGTGCGTCAGGTTCCTTTTTCATACTTTGCGCTCCCGGACTCGTTTTCGACGGTACCGAGGGTGTTGGGTCCCGTTTTCATGTATTGCGCTCTCGGAATCGTTTTCGGCGGTACCGAGGGTGTCGGGACACTTTTTCATGTTTTGCGCTCCCGGACTAGTTTTCGGCGGTACAGAGGGCGTCAGGTACCGTTTTCATGTTTTGCACTCCGGAATCGTCTTCGGTGGTGCGAGTGTGTTGGGTCCCGTTTTCTTGTTTTGCGCTCCCAGATTCGTTTTATGTGGTACTGAGGGCGTCGAGTCCCGTTTTCATGTTTTGCGCTCCCGGATTCGTTTTTGGTGGTACCGAAGGCGTCGGGTCCCGTTTTCATGTTTTGCGCTCACGGACTCGTTTTCGGCGGTATCGGGGCGTCGAGTCCGTTTGCATTTTTGCGCGCCGGACTCATATTCGGCGGTGCGAGGGCGTCGGGTCCCGTCTTCATGTTTTGCGCACCTAGACTCGTTTTCGTTGGTACCGAGGTTGTTTGGGTCCTTTTTCATATTTTGCGCTCTCGGACTCATTTTCGGCGGTGCGAGGGGCGTCGGGTCCCGTTTTCATATTTTGTGCTCGGGGACTCATTTTCGACGGTGGCGAGTGCGTCGGGTCCCGTTTTCATGTTTTGCGGTCCGGACTCGTTTTTGGCGTCTTCGGGGACACGGGTCGCTTTTTCTTGTTTTGCGCTCCGAAGTCGATTTCGGCGGTATCGGGGCGACGGGTCCCTTTTTCTGTTTTTCGCTCCGGACTCGTTTTCGCGGTGCGAGGGCGTCGGGTCCCGTTTTCTTGTTTTGCGCTCCGGAATTATTTTCGGTGGTGCGAGGGCATCGGGTCCGTTTTCATGTTTTCGCTCCGGACTCATTTTTCGGCGGTGCGAAGGCGTTAGGTCCCGTTTTCATGTTTTGCGCTCCGGATTCGTTTTCGTCGATGCGAGGGCGTCGCGTCCCGTTTTCATGTTTTGCGCGCCACTAACTCGTTTTTCGTGCGGTATAGAGGCGTCGGGTCCCGTTTTCATGTTTTGCGCTGCCGGAATTGTTTTCGGAGGATCCGGGTGCGTCAGGTCCCCTTTTCATGCTTTGCGCTCCCGAACTCATTTTTAGCGGTGCAGGGGCGTCGGTCCCGTTTTCATGTTTTGCGCTCCGGATTCGTTTTCGTGGTATTGAGGGCGTCGAGTCCCGTTTTCATGTTTTGCGCTCCGGATTCGTTTTTGGTGGTACCGAGGGGCGTCGGGTCCCGTTTTCATGTCTTGCGCTCCCGGAATCGTTTTCGGCGGTACCCGGGGCGTCGGGTTTCTTTTTCAGGTTTTGCGCTCTCGAACTCATTTTCGGCGGTATTCAGGGCATTGGGTCCCGTTTTCATGTTTTGCGCTTCCGGAATCGTATTCGGCGGTACCGAGGGCGTCGGGTCCCGTTTTCATTATTTGCGCTCCCGGACTCGTTTTCGGCGGTATCGAGGGTGTCGGGTCCCGATTTCATGTTTTGTGTTCGGGGACTCATTTTCGGCGGTGCGAGTGCGTCGGGTCCCGTTTTCATGTTTGGCGCTCCGGACTCGTTTTCGACGGAACGGGGGTGACGGGTCCCGTTTTCATGTTTTACGCTCTCGGAATCATTTTCGGCGATATCGAGGGCGTCGGGACCCTTTTCATGTTTTGCGCTCCCGGACTCATTTCGGCGATGCAGGGCGTCGGGTCCGATTTAATGTTTTGAGCTCGGGGACTAATTTTCGGCGGTGCGAGTGCGTCGAGTCCATTTTTCATGCTTTGCGCTCCGGACTCGTTTTCGACCGACGGTGTTGGGTGCAGGGTGTTGGGTCCCGTTTTCATGTTTTGCCCTCTCGGAATCGTCTTCGGCGGTGCCGAGTGTGTTAGGTCCCGTTTTCTTGTTTTGCGCTCCCAGATTCGTTTTCTGTGGTACCGAGGGCGTCGAGTCCCGTTTTCATGTTTTGCGCTTCGGACTCATTTTCGGAAGTTACGAGGCGTCGGGGGTTCCATTTTTTCGGGTTTTTCGGTTTTGCGCTCTCGGACTCATTTTCGGCGATTCGAGTGCGTCGAGACCCTTTTTCATGTTTTGCGCTCCGGACTCGTTTTCGACGGTACCGAGGGCGTCGGGTCCCGTTTTCATGTTTTGCGCTCACAGAATCAATTTCGACGGTGCCGAGGGAGTCAGGTCCCGTTTTCATGTTTTGCGCTCCTGGACTCGTTTTCGGCGGTAACGGGGGCGACGGGTCCCTTTTTCTTGTTTTGCTCTCCCGGACTCATTTTCGGCGGTATTCAGGGCTTTGGGTCCCATTTTCATGTTTTGCGCTTCCGAGAATCGTTTTCGGCGGTGCGAAATACGTCGGGTCCCGTTTTCATGTTTTCCACTCTCGGACTCGTTTTCGGCGGTGCGAAGGCGTCGGGTCCCGTTTTCATGTTTTGCGCTCCCGAATTCGTTTTCGGTGGTACCTAGGGCGTCGTGTCCAGTTTTCATGTTTTGCGCGCACGGACTCATTTTCGGCGGTACCGAGGGCGTCGTTTCCCGTTTTCATTTTTTGCGCTCCCGGAATCATTTTCGAGGTGCGGGGCGTCGGGTAACTTTTCATGCTTTGCGCTCCCGAACTCCTTTTCGGAGGTACCGAGGGCGTCGGGTCCCGTTTTCATGTTTTGCGCTCTCGAGAATCGTTTTCGGCGGTAGCGACGGTGTCAGGACCCTTTTTCATGTTTTGCGCTCCCGGACTCGTTTTCTGCGGCGAGGGCGTCGGGTTCCTTTTGCACGTTTTGCCCTTCCGGACTCATTTTCGACGGTAGCGAGGCCGTCGGGTCCATTTTTCATGTTTTGCGCTCCCTGACTCGATTTCGGCGGTACCGTGGGTGTCGGGTCCCGTTTTCATGTTTTCCGCTCTCGGACTCGTTTTCGGCGGTAGCGAGGGCGTCGGGTCCCGTTTTCATGTTTTGCGCTCCCGAAATCATTTTCGGTTGTGCCGAGTGTGTTGGGTCCCGTTTTCATGTTTTGCGCTCCGGATTCGTTTTCGGAGAGTGCGAGGGCGTCGGGTCCCGTTTTCATGTTTTGCGCTCCGGATTCGTTTCGGAGGTACAGAGGCGTCGGGTCCCATTTTCATGTTTTGCGCGCCGGACTCATTTTCTGCGGTAGCGATGGCGTTGGGTCTCGTTTTCATGTTTTGCGCTCCTGGACACGTTTTCGACGGTACCTCGGGCGTCGGGTCCCATTTTCATGTTTTGCTCTCCCGGAATCGTTTTCGGCGGTACCGAGGGCGTCGGGACCCGTTTTCATGTTCTGCGCTCCCGAACACATTTTCGGCGATACTAGCGCCGACGGGTTTCTTTTTCTTGTTTTGCGCTCCCGGACTCGTTTCGGCGGTACTAAGGGCGTCGGGTCCCATTTTCATGTTTTGCGCTCCCGGAATCATTTTTGGCGGTGATGAGTGCGTCGGGTCCCGTTGTCATGTTTTGCGCTCCCGGACTCATTTTCGGGGGTATCGAAAGCGTAGGGTCCCGTTTTCATGTTTTGCGCGCCCGAACTCGTTTTCGTTGGTTCCGGGGGCTTCGGGTCCCGTTTTCATGTTTTGCGTGGCGGACTGTGGGCGTCCTTTCCTATTTTCATGTTTTCGTCGGGTCCCTTTTTCATGTTTTGCGCTCCCGGACTCATTTTCGGCGGTACCAAGGGCGTCGGGTCCCGTTTTCATGTTTTATGCTCAGGGACTCGTTTTCGGCGGTGCCGAGTGCGTCGGATCCCGTTTTCATGTTTTGCGCTCCCGGACTCATTTTCGGCGATACCGGGGGCGACAGGTCCCTTTTTCTTGTTTTGCGCTCCCGGACTCATTTTGGGCGGTACCGAAGGCGTCGGGTTCCGTGTTCATGTTTTGCGCTCCCGCTCGTTTTCGGCGGTACCGGGGCGTCGGGTCCCGTTTTCATGTTTTGCGCTCCCGGACTAGTTTTCGGCGGTACCGAGGGCGTGGGGTCCCGATTTCATGTTTTGTGCTCAGGGACTCATTTTCGGCGATTCCGAGGGCGTCGGGTTCCGTTTTCATGTTTTGCTCTCCTGGACTCATTTTCGGCGATACCGAGGGCGATGGGTCCCTTTTTCTTGTTTTGCTCTCTCGAAATCGTTTTCGGCAGTTCCGAGGGCGTCGGGACCATTTTCATGTTTTGCTCTTCCGGACTCGTTTTCGGCGGTACCGAGGGCGTCGGGTCCCGTTTTCATGTTTTGCGCTCCCGGAATCGTTTTCGGCGGTGCCTCGTGTGTTGGGTCCCGTTTTCATGTTTTGCAGTCCCGAAATCGTTTTCGGCGATGCCGAGTGCGTCGAGTCCCGTTTTCATGTTTTGCGCTCCCGGATTCGTTTCGTTGGTACCGAGGGCGTCGGGTCTCGTTTTCAAGTTTTGCGCTCCGGAATCGTTTTCGGAGGTATTGGGGGCGTTTGGTCCCTTTTTCTTGCTTTGCGCCGCCTAACTCGTTTTCGGCGGTTGCGAGGGCGTCGGGTCACGTTTTCATGTTTTGTGCTCTCGGAATCATTTTCGGCGGAGCCAAGGGCGTCGGGTCCCGTTTTCATGTTTTGCGCTCCATGACTCGTTTTCGGCGGTAACGGGGTCGACGGGTCCCTTTTTCTTGTTTTGCGCTCCCGGACTCATTTTCGGCGGTATTGAGGGCGTCGGGTCCCATATTCATGTTTTGCGCTCCCAGAATCGTTTTCGGCGGTGCTGAGTGCGTCGGGTTCCGTTTTCATATTTTCCGCTCTCGGACTCATTTTCGACGGTAGCGAAGGCGTCGGGTCCCGTTTTCATGTTTTGCGCTCCCGAATTCGTTTTCGGCGGTACCGAGGGCGTCGGGTCCCGTTTTCATGTCTTGTGCGCTCGGACTCATTTTCGACGGTAGCGAGGGCGTCGTTTCCCGTTTTCATCCTTTGCGCTCCCGGAATCATTTTCGGAGGTACCGGGGGCGTCAGGTACCTTTTCATGCTTTGCGCTCCCGAACTCGTTTTCGGAGGAACCGAGGGCGTCAGGTCTCGTTTTCATGTTTTGCGCTCTCGGAATCATTTTCGGCGGTACTGAGGGTGTTAGGACCCTTTTTCTTGTTTTGCACTTCGGGACTCATTTTCGGCGTAACCGAGGGCGTTGGGTCCCGTTTTCATGTTTTGCGCTCCCGTACTCGTTTTCGGCGGTACCGTGGGTTTCGAGTCCCGTTTTCATGTTTTCCGCTCCCGGACTCGTTTTCGGCGGTACCGAGGGCGTCGGGTCCCGTTTTCATGTTTTGCTCTCCCGGAATTATTTTCGGTGGTGCCGAGTGTGTTGGGTCCCGTTTTCATGTTTTGCGCTCCCGGACACGTTTTCGGCGGTAGCAAGGGCGTCGGGTCCCGTTTTCATGTTTTGCGCGCCCGGACTCATTTTCTGCGGTACCGAGGGCGTTGGATCCCGTTTTCATGTTTTCCGCCCCCGTAATCGTTTTCGGCGATACCGGGGGCATCTGGTCCCGTTTTCATGTTTTGCGGTCCCGGACTCGTTTTTCCCGTTTTCATCTTTTTCATGTGCAATATCGATTTTTCTTCTTCTTCTTGATGTTCTTATGTTGCAATTCGATCTTTTTCATTTTTTTTTCTTTTCTTTTGGCTCAAATCTGCATGCAAACATCATTGAATGTTAGATTGAAGCTAAATGATGCATTTAAACCGTTTAAGATCAATGAATCCCTTATAAATGCAAAATCAGCCCTAAAATAGCTGAAAATGCAATAAAATGAAAAACGGGATGAGATCTTCTCCAAATCTTATAAAAATTTCAGATCTCATAGAAATAAGTCATATGAATATACAGAAACTGATTTTATATTTTTCTGATTTTTCTGTAAAAAGTTATAGCATTTTTAGATCTGAAAAACAGCAAATACTGGTACAGCATTTTCCTCTTTTGCCCCTGATCTGATTCGAAAATAAAAAATCATATCTCTGCTACTTCGATTTAATTGAAATTTTGTGAGCATCTAGATCTAGTTATAATGCATCTCTCTGTAAATTTTCATAATTTTTGGAGCTTCATATCATTTTATATGAATTTAAATTTAAGCATAATAAAAACCAACAAGCTCCTCTTAGATTTGGTGCCGGCTAATACACAGCCGCGAGTGCCTGGTTTTAAGGAGTATAAGCTTGTGCCGGCTATACACAGCCGCGAGTGCTCGCTTCTGTTGAGATTTAAAAGACTTTTTTTGAAATTACATTCTTATATATATGCATATTCCCCTTTACAATTGATAATTACCTTCTATAAAAATAAATTTTCTTTTTTATTTTTCTGTTGAATAAAAATCCTTTTAAAACACATTTAAGATAGGCTTAAATAAAAATATTATCAAAATGAAAGTTATCACAAATATACTCCTTAAAATGTTCCTATTTTTTCTGAAATATTTTCTTTAATAGATTCTCTAAAAATGTTCAAAATATCCTCGCTGTCCAGTTCAAACCCTTTACCGAGAAAAGAATTAAAAAACTGTACCGATCCGTAAATGTGACATATATATATTATTTTATATTCATAAAATACATATCAAGAGGAGTTTGTATATAAATGTTCATGCAAAAATACGCTTTAAATACCTTTCAAATAAGCAAAACAATCTTGACAGCTCCTGATTTTCAGAACCGTCTTCTGCTGGTATTTTGTTCAAAACAGTACTTTTAAGAGCTCAAAATGAAAAGTGTTCAACATAAAAATTGTCCCATTTCATATTTCTGTTAAATAAAATCAGTATGTTATTAACTCGTTTTACTCTAAAAAAAAAATAGTATTATCTGCTGAAGTCTTCGTAAGTTTTCACATTTGTCCATTTCTAATATTCCTCCCGAAATAATATTTCAAAGGATTCAAATTAAAAAATATTCAAACTAAAAGTTGTTCATAACATTGTCATTGATATTTTCATCAAATAAAATTAGTATCTTACTAATATATTTTTCTCAAAAAGTCTAAAAAGATCACTACCTGATTATATTTTCTTTACCGATAAAAATCAGAAAAATATTATGGTCCATTCTAAAAAAAATATTTTAAAATCATAAATATTTTTATAATAAGTATAAATAAAAATATAATAAAATTTCTTTATAAATAGATCTTAAGAAAATAAATTAAAAATAGTTTCATAATAAATCATTTTCATTAAAGAATCATCATTTCAAGATAAAATATAATAATTAGAATAAAAATCATAAAAAAATAAAATAAAAGTAATGCATTCATTGAAAATATATAATAAAAAGAAATAACATAAAAAATAATAAGATAAAAATTTTCTTAATATAAATAAATATAATTTTTATTCATTAAATCAAATTCTAAATTAAATAATTCTAAATAAAAATATACAAAAATACAAAAATAAACAAAATTAAATATATAATGAATAAAAAAATAAAATAATAAAATAAATATAACTCTTATTCAAAATCAAATAAAAATTAAATAAAAATGAATTAAATTAATAAATACATAAATAAAAAGTAAAAGACTTTATGATTTTTATTTTTACCAATTAAAAATAAATTCAATTTCAAAACTAAATCAACATTCACCTAAAATAAAGATCAAAATAAAAAAAATAAAAAGTAACTCTCAATTTCAAAATTAAATAAATTTAAATATCAATAAATAAATAAAATATTAGTAAAAATAATAATAAAAACTAAAAGACTTTTTTTCTTCTTATCAAATAAAAAAATTCAATTTTAGAATTAAACCAACCTTAATCTAAAATAAAAATAAATCTCAATATTCAAGACTAAATAAATTTAAATAAGATAAATTCAAATAACAAATAAATAAATAAAATAAAAAAATAAATCATTTTTATCAATAAAAATAAAAAGTCAATTCACAAGATGTAAACTACCTTGAAAAGTTCATATCTTCCCTGCCCTTACTCACAGCGACCACTTAAAATTGCTTAACTATTCTGTTTATTTTCTCTTTCTTAATCAGAGGTTCCTCGGGTTCAAAGCCCAGGGGTAATTAACAATGGGGGCTTGCGCCCATTGGAATCTTAAAGACCCCACAATCTCTAAAACCTTTAAATGTGCATTCCAAATTTATACAAATATACCCCAATGCACACTTAGAGGGATCTCCGTGTCCTTCTTCCGCAATTCATCGTCCAGTTCCTTTTTTAGGGCAGTGTGAGGCGCGAAAAAGGGTCGCACATGCTTATTTTGTGCTCCCGGACTCGATTTCGGCGGTACCGTGGGTGTCGAGTCCCGTTTTCATGTTTTCCGGTTCCGGACTCATTTTCGGCGGTACCGAGGGCGTCGGGTCCCGTTTTCATGTTTTGCTCTCCCGGAATTATTTTCGGCGGTGCCGAGTGTGTTGGGTCCCGTTTTCATTTTTTGTACTCAAGGACTCATTTTCGGCGGTGCCGAGTGCGTCGGGTCCCGTTTTCATATTTTGCGCTCCCGGAATCATTTTCGACGATACCGGGGGCGACGGGTCCCTTTTGCTTGTTTTGTGCTCCCGGACTCGTTTTCGGCGGTAGCGAGGGCGTCGAGTCCGTTTTCATGTTTAGCGCTCCCGGACTCGTTTTCGGCGGTACCGAGGCCGTCGGGTCCCTTTTTCGGGTTTCGCGCTCTCGAACTCATTTTCGGCGGTGTCGCGGGATCCTTTTTCATGTTTTGCGCTCCCGGACTCATTTTTGGCGGTACCGAGGGCGTCAGGTCCCGTTTTCATGTTTTTTGTCCGGACTCGTTTCGACGGCATGCGAGAGCGTCGGGTCCCAATTTCATTTTTTGTGCTCCCGGAATCGTTTTAGGCGGTGTGGCGGGATCCTTTTTCATGCTTTGCGCTCCTGAACTCATTTTCGGAGGTACCGAGGGCGTCGGGTCCCGTTTTCATGTTTTGCGCTCTCGGAATCGTTTTCGACGGTACTGAGGGCGTCGGGACCCTTTTTCATGTTTTGCGATCCCGGACTCATTTTGTGCGGTACCGAGAGCGTCGGGTCCATTTTTCATGTTTTGCGCTCCCTGACTCGATTTCGACGGTACCGTGGGTGTCGAGTCCCGTTTTCATGTTTTCCGGTTCCGGACTCGTTTTCGGCGGTACTGAGGGCGTCGGGACCCTTTTTCATGTTTTGCTCTCCCGGACTCGTTTTCGGCGGTACCAAGGGCGTCGGGTCCCGTTTTCATGTTTTACGCGCCCGGACTCATTTTCTGCGGTACCGAGGGCGTTGGATCCCATTTTCATGTTTTGCGCTCCCGTAATCGTTTTCGGCGATACCGGGGGCGTCTGGTCCCGTTTTCATGTTTGGCGATCCCGGACTCGTTTTTGGCGGTACTGGGGGAGACAAGTCCCTTTTTATTGTTTTGCGCTCCTGGACTCGTTTTCGGCGGTACGGAAGGCGTCGGGTCTCGTTTTCATGTTTTGCGCTCCCGGACTCGTTTTTGACGGTAGCGAGGGCGTCAGGTCCCGTTTTCATGTTTTGCACTCCCGGAATCGTTTTCGGCGGTACAAAGGGCGTCAGGTCCCATTTTCATGCTTTGCGCTCCCGGAATCATTTTTGGCGGTGATGAGTGCGTCGGGTCCCGTTGTCATGTTTTACGCTCCCGGACTCGTTTTCGGCGGTACCGAAGGCATCGGGTCCCGTTTTCATGTTTTGCGCCCCCGGAATCGTTTTCGCCGGTGCCGAGCGTTGGGTCCCGTTTTCATGTTTTGCGCGCTCGGACTCATTTTCGACGGTACCAAAGGCGTCGGGTCTCATTTTCATATTTTGCGCTCCCGGAATCATTTTCGACGGTGTTGAGGGCGTCGGGTCCCGTTTTCATGTTTTGTGCTCAGGTACTCGTTTTCGGCGGTGCCGAGTGCGTCGGGTCCCGTATTCATGTTTTGCTCTCCCGGACTCATTTTCGGCGATACCGGGGGCGACGGGTCCCTTTTTCTAGTTTTGCGCTCAGGGACTCGTTTTCGGCGGTGCCGAGGTCGTCGGGTCCATTTTCATGTTTTGCGCGCCCGGACTCATTTTCGACGGTACCAAAGGCGTCGGGTCTCATTTTCATATTTTGCTCTCCCGGATTCATTTTCGACGGTGTTGAGGGCGTCGGGTCCGGTTTTCATGTTTTGTGCTCAGGGACTCGTTTTCGGCGGTGCCGAGTGCGTCGGGTCCCGTTTTCATATTTTGCGCTCCCGGACTCATTTTCGGCGATACCGGGGGCGACGGGTCCCTTTTTCTTGTCTTGCGCTCCCGGACTCATTTTTGGCGGTACCGAAGGCGTCGGGTCCCGTTTTCATGTTTTGCGCTCCCGGACTCGTTTTCGGCGGTACCGAGGGCGTGGGGTACCGATTTCATGTTTTGCGCTCCCGAACTCATTTTCGGCGATACCGGGGGCGACGGGTCCCTTTTTCTTGTTTTGCGCTCCCGGACTCATTTTCACCGGTGCTGAGGGCATCGGTTCCCATTTTCATGTTTTGTGCTTAGGGACTCGTTTTCGGCGGTGCCGAGTGCGTCGGGTCCCGTTTTCATGTTTTGCGCTCCCGGACTCATTTTCGACGGTGCGAAGGCGTCGGGTCCCGTTTTCATGTTTTGCTCTCCCGGACTCATTTTCGGCGGTACTGAGGGCGTCGGGTCCCGTTTTCTTGTTTAGCGCTCCCGGACTCGTTTTCGGCGGTACCGAGGGCGTCGGGTCCCTTTTTCAGGTTTTGCGCTCTCGGACTCATTTTCGGCGGTGTCGCGGGATCCTTTTTCATGTTTTGCGCTCCCGGACTCGTTTTCGGCGGTACCGAGGGCGTCGGGTCCCGTTTTCATGTTATGCGCTCCGGACTCGTTTCGGCGGTGCGAGGGCGTCGGGTCCCGTTCTCATGTTTTGCGCTCCGGACTCGTTTCGGCGGTACCGAGGGCGTGGGTTCCCGATTTCATGTTTTGTGCTCTTGGACTCATTTTCGGCGGTTCCGAGTGCGTCCGGTTCCGTTTTCATGTTTTGCGCTGCCGGACTCATTTTCGACGATACCGGGGGCGACGGGTCCCTCTTTCTGGTTTTGCGCTCTCGGATTCGTTTTCGGCGGTGTTGAGGGCGTCGGGTCCCGTTTTCATGTTTTGTACTCAAGGACTAGTTTTCGGCGGTGCCGAGTGCGTCGGGTCCCGTTTTCATGTTTTACGCTCCCGGAATCATTTTCGACGATACCGGGGGCGACGGGTCCCTTTTGCTTGTTTTGTGCTCCCGGACTCGTTTTCGGCGGTAGCGAGGGCGTCGGGTCCCGTTTTCATGTTTAGCGCTCCAGGACTCGTTTTCGGCGGTAGCGAGGGCGTCAGGTCCCTTTTTGTGGTTTTGCGCTCTCGGACTCATTTTCGGCGGTGTCGTGGGATCCTTTTTCATGTTTTGCGCTCCGGACTCGTTTCGGCGGTGCAGGGCGTCGGGTCCCGTTTTCATGTTTTGCGCTCCCGGACTCGTTTTTTGCGGTAGCGAGTGCGTCTGGTCCCGTTTTCATGTTTTGCTGTCCCAGACTCGTTTTTGGCGGTACTGGGGGAGACAGGTCCCCTTTTATTGTTTTCCGCTCCTGGACTCGTTTTCGACCGTAGCGAAGGCGTCGGGTCTCGTTTTCATGTTTTGCGCTACCGGACTCATTTTCGACGGTAGCGAGGGCGTCGGGTCCCATTTTCATGTTTTGCGCTCCCGGAATCGTTTTCGGCGGTACTAAGGGCGTCGGTTTCCATTTTCATGTTTTGCGCTCCCGGAATCATTTTTGGTGGTGATGAGTGCGTCGGGTCCCGTTGTCATGTTTTGCGCTCCCAGACTCGTTTTCGGCGGTACCGAATGCGTCGGGTCCCGTTTTCAAGTATTGCGCCCCCGGAATCGTTTTCGACGGTGCCGAGTGTTGGGTCCCGTTTTCATTTTTTGCGCGTCGGACTCATTTTCGGCGGTACCGAAGGCGTCGGGTCTCATTTTCATATTTTGCGCTCCCGGAATCGTTTTCGGCGGTGTGGGTCCCGTTTTCATGTTTTGTGCTCAAGGACTCATTTTCGGCGGCGCCGAGTGCGTCGGGTGCTCTCGGAATCATTTTCGGTGATACCGGGGGCGACGGGTCCCTTTTTCTTGTTCTGCGCTCCCGGACTCATTTTCGGCGGTGCGGAGGGCGTCGGGTCCCGTTTTCATGTTTTGTACTCAAGGACTCATTTTCGTCGGTGCCGAGTGCGTCGGGTCCCGTTTTCATGTTTTGCGCTCCCGGAATCATTTTCAACGATAGCGGGGGCGACGGGTCCCTTTTGCTTGTCTTGTGCTCCCAGACTCGTTTTCGGCGGTACCAAGGGTGTCGAGTCCCGTTTTCATGTTTAGCGCTCCCGGACTCGTTTTCGGCGGTACCGAGGCCGTCGGGTCCCTTTTTCAGGTTTCGCGCTCTCGGACTCATTTTCGGCGGCGTCGCGGGATCCTTTTTCATGTTTTGTGGTCCCGGACTCATTTTCGGCGGTACCGAGGGTGTCTGGTCCCGTTTTCATGTTTTGTTGTCCCGGACTCGTTTTCGACGGTAGCGAGAGTGTCGGGTCCCAATTTCCTTTTTTGTGCTCTCGGAATCGTTTTAGGCGGTGTGGCGGGATCCTTTTTCATACTTTGCACTCCCGAACTCGTTTTCGGATGTACCGAGGGCGTCGGGTCCCGTTTTCATGTTTTGCGCTCTCGGAATCGTTTTCGGCGGTACTGAGTGTGTCGGGACCCTTTTTCATGTTTTGCGATCCCGGACTAATTTTGTGCGGTACCGAGAGCGTCGGGTTCCTTTTTCACGTTTTGCACTTCCGGACTCATTTTCGGCCGTACCGAGGGCGTCGGGTCCCTTTTTCATGTTTTGCGCTCCCTGACTCGATTTCGACGGTACCCTGGGTGTCGAGTCCCGTTTTCATGTTTTCCGCTCCGGACTCATTTTCGGCGGTACCGAGGGCGTCGGGTCACGTTTTCCTGTTTTGCTCTCCCGGAATTATTTTCGGCGGTGCCGAGTGTGTTGGATCCCGTTTTCATGTTTTGCGCTCCCGGACTCGTTTTCTGCGGTACCGAGGGCGTTGGATCCCGTTTTCATGTTTCGCGCTCCCGTAATCGTTTTCGCCGGTGCCGAGTGTTGGGTCCCATTTTCATGTTTTGCGCCCCCGGAATCGTTTTCGCCGGTGCCGAGTGTTGGGTCCCATTTTCATGTTTTGCGCGCCCGGACTCATTTTCGGCGGTACCAAAGGCGTCGGGTCTCATTTTCATATTTTGCTCTACCGGATTCATTTTCGACAGTGTTGAGGGCGTCGGGTCCCGTTTTCATGTTTTATGCTCAGGTACTCGTTTTCGGCGGTGCCGAGTGCGTCGGGTCCCGTATTCATGTTTTGCTCTCCCGGACTCATTTTCGGCGATACCGGGGGCGACGGGTCCCTTTTTCTAGTTTTGCGCTCAGGGACTCGTTTTCGGCGGTGCCGAGGTCGTCGGGTCCCGTTTTCATGTTTTACGCTCCCGGACTCATTTTCGGCGATATCGGGGGCGACGGGTCCCTTTTTATTGTTTTGCGCTCCCGGACTCATTTTCGGCGGTACCGAAGGCGTCGGGTCCCGTTTTCATGTTTTGCGCTCCCGGACTCGTTTTCGGCGGTAGCGAGGGCGTGGGGTCCCGATTTCATGTTTTGCTCTCCCGAAATCGTCTTCGGCTGTACCGACGGCGTCGGGACCCGTTTTCATGTTTTGCGCTCCCGGACTCATTTTCGGAGGTACAAAGGGCGTCAGGCCCCATTTTCATGTTTTGCGCTCCGGGAATCATTTTTGGCGGTGATGAGTGTGTCGGGTCCCGTTGTCATGTTTTACGCTCCCGGACTCATTTTCGGCGGTACCGAAGGCATCGGGTCCCGTTTTCATGTTTTGCGCTCTCGAACTCGTTTTCGGCGGTACCGAGGGCGTCGGGTCCCGTTTTCATGTTTTGCGCTCCCGGACTCATTTTCGGCGATACCGGGGGCGACGGGTTCCTGTTTCTTGTTTTGCGCTCCCGGACGCGTTTTCGGCGGTGCCGAGGGCGTTGGGTTCCGATTTCATGTTTTGTACCCTGGGACTCATTTTCGGCGGTTCCGAGTGCGTCGGGTCCCGTTTTCATGTTTAGCGCTCCCGTACTCGTTTTCGGCGGTGCCGAGGGCGTCGGGTCCCTTTTTCAGGTTTTGCTCTCTCGGACTCATTTTCGGCGGTGTCGCGGGATCCTTTTTCATGTTTTGCGCTCCCGGACTCATTTTCGGCGGGACTGAGGGCGGCGGGTCCCGTTTTCATGTTTTGCTCTCCCGGACTCATTTTCGGCGATGCAGGGCGTCGGGTCCCGTTTTCATGTTTTGCGCTCCCGGACTCGTTTTCGGCGGTAGCGAGGGCGCGGGGTCCCGATTTCATGTTTTGTGCTTAGGGACTCATTTTCGGCGGTTACGAGGGTGACGAGTCCCTTTTTCTTGTTTTGCGCTCCCGGACTCGCTTTTCGGCGGTACTAAGGGCGTTGGGTCTCATTTTTATGTTTTGCGCTCCCAGAATCATTTTCGGCGGTGCCGAGTCCGTCGGGTCTCGTTTTAATGTTTTGCGCTCCCAGACTCGTTTTCGGCGGTACCGAAGGCGTCGGGTCCCGTTTTCATGTTTTGCGCTCCCGGATTTGTTTTCGTTGGTACCGAGTGCGTCGGGTCCCGCTTTCATGTTTTGCGCACCTGGACTAATTTTCGGCGGTACCGAGGGCGTCGTGTCCCGTTTTCATGTTTTGCTCTCTCGGAATCGTTTTTGGAGGTACCGGGTGCGTTAGGTCCCTTTTTCATGCTTTGTGCTCCCGGACTCATTTTCGACGGTACCGAAGGCGTCGAGTCCCGTTTTCGTGTTATGCACTCCCGGACTCATTTTCGGCGATACGGGGGGCGACGGGTCCCTTTTTCTTGTTTTGCGCTCCCGGACTCATTTTCGGCGGTACCGAAGGCGTCAGGTCCTGTTTTCATGTTTTGCGCTCCCGGACTTGTTTTCGGCTGTATCGAGGGCGTCGGGTCCCGTTTTCATGTTTTGCGCTCCCGGACTCGTTTTCGGCCGTACCGAGGGCGTGGGGTCCCGATTTCATGTTTTGTGCTAAGGGACTCATTTTCGACGGTTCCGAGTTCGTCGGGTCCGTTTTCATGTTTTGCGCTCCCGGACTCATTTTCGGCGATGGCGGGGGCGACGGGTCCCTTTTTCTTGTTTTGCGCTCCCGGACTCATTTTCGGCGGTGCTGAGGGCGTCGGTCCCGTTTTCATGTTTTGTGCTCAAGGACTCATTTTCGGCGGTGCCGAGTGCGTCGGGTCCCGTTTTCATGTTTTGCGCTCCCGGACTCATTTTCGGCGATACCGGGGGTGACGGGTCCCTTTTTCTTGTTTTGCACTCCCGGACTCATTTTCGACGGTACCGAAGACGTCGTGTCCCATTTTCATGTTTTGCGCTCCCGGACTCGTTTTCGGCGGTACCGAGGGTGTCGGGCCCTTTTTCAGGTTTTGCGCTCTCATACTCATTTTCGGCGGTGTCGCGGGATTCTTTTTCATGTTTTGCGCTCCCGTACTCGTTTTCGGCGGTACCGTGGGCGTCGGGTCCCGTTTTCATGTTATGCGCTCACGGACTCATTTTCGGCGGTACCGAGGGCGTCGGGTCCCGTTTTCATGTTTTGCGCTCCAGGACTCGTTTTCGGCGGTACCGAGGGCGTGGGGTCCCGATTTCATGTTTTGTGCTCAGGGACTCATTTTCGACGGTTCCGAGTGCGTCCGGTCCCGCTTTCATGTTTTGCGCTCCCGGACTCATTTTCGGCGATACCGGGGGCGACGGGTCCCTTTTTCTTGTTTTGCGATCTCAGACTCGTTTTCGGCTGTGCAGAGGACGTCGGATCCCGTTTTCTTGTTTTGTGCTCAGGGACTCGTAATCGGCGGTGCCCAGTGCGTCTGGTCCCGTTTTCATGTTTTGCGCTCCAGGACTCATTTTCGACGATACCGGGGGCGACGGGTCCCTTTTTCTTGTTTTGCGCTCCCGGACTCATTTTCGACGGTACCGAAGTCATTTTCGACGGTACCAAGGGCGTCGGGTCCCATTTTCATGTTTAGCATTCCCGAACTCGTTTTCGGCGGTACCAAGGGCGTCGGGTCCCTTTATCAGGTTTTGCGCTCTCGGACTCATTTTCGGCGGTACCGAGGGCGTCGGGTCCCGTTTTCATGTTTTGCGCTCCCGGACTCATTTTTGGCGGTACCAAGGGCGTTGGGTCCCGATTTCATATTTTGTGCTCAGGGACTCATTTTCGGCGGTGACGAGTGCGTCGGGTCTCGTTTTCATGTTTTGCGCTCCCCGACTCATTTTCGACAGTAATGGGGGTGACGGGACCCTTTTTCTTGTTTTGCGCTCTCGGACTCGCTTTTCGGCGGTATCGAGGGCCCTTTTTCATGTTTTGTGCTCCCGGAATCGATTTCGGCGGTATCGAGGGCGTCTGGTCTCGTTTTCTTGTCTTGCGGTCCTGGACTCGTTTTTGGCGGTACTGGGGGCGTCGGGTCCCGTTTTAATGTTTTGCACTCCCGGTATCGTTTTCGACGGTACCGAGGCCGCCGGGACCCGTTTTCTTGTTTTGCGCTACCGAATTCATTTTCGGCGGTTCCGGCGGCGACGGGTCCCTTTTTCTAGTTTTGCGCTCCCGGACTCGTTTTCGGTGGTACTAAGGGCGTCGGGTCCCATTTTCATGTTTTGCGCTCCCAGAATCATTTTTGGCGGTGATGAGTGCGTCGGGTCCCGTTGTCATTTTTTGCGCTCCCGGACTCGTTTTCGGCGGTACCAAATGCGTTTGGTCCCGATTTCATGTTTTGCGCCCACGGAATCGTTTTCGACGGTGCCGAGTGTGGGGTCTCGTTTTCATGTTTTGCGCGCTCGGACTCATTTTCTGCGGTACCGAAGGCGTCGGGTCTCATTTTCATATTTTGCGCTCCCGAAATTGTTTTCGGGGATGCCGAGGGAGTCGGGTCCCGTTTTCATGTTTTGTGCTCAGGGACTCGTTTTCGGCGGTGCGAGTGCGTCGGGTCCCGTTTTCATGTTTTGCGCTCCCGGACTCGTTTTCGACGAACGGTGACGGGGTGACAGGTCCCTTTTTCTTGTTTTGTGCTCCAGGACTCGTTTTCGGCGGTACCGAGGGCGTCGGGTCCCGTTTTCATGTTTTGCGCTCCCGAACTCATTTTCGACGATACGGGGGGCGACGGGTCCCTTTTTCTTGTTTTGTGCTCCCGGACTAATTTTCGGCGGTACCGAGGGCGTCGGGTCCCGTTTTCATGTTTTGTGCCTAAGGACTCATTTTCGACGGTGCCGAGTGCGTCGGGTCCCGTTTTTATGTTTTGCGCTCCCGGACTCGTTTTCGGCGATACCGGTGCGACGGGTCCCTTTTTCTTGTTTTGCGCACCCAGACTAATTTTCGGCGGTACCGAGGGCGTCGGGTCCCGTTTTCATGTTTAACGCTCCCGTACTCATTTTCGGCGGTACCGAGGGCGTCGGGTCCCTTTTTGAGGTTTTGCGCTCTCGGACTCATTTTCGGCGGTGTCGCGGGATCCTTTTTCATGTTTTGCGCTCCCGAACTCGTTTTCGGCGGTACCGAGGGCGGTGGGTCCCGTTTTAATGTTTTGCTCTCCCGGACTCATTTTAAGCGGTGCCGAGGGCGTCGAGTCCCATTTTTATGTTTTGCGCTCCCGGAATCGTTTACGGCGGTACCGGGGGCGTCGGGTCCCTTTTTCATGTTTTGCGCTCCCGGACTCGTTTTCGGCGGTACCGCGGGCGTCGGGTCCCGTTTTCATTTTTTGCGCTCCCGAAATCATTTTCCGCGTTACCGAGGTTGTCGGGTCCCTTTTTCATGTTTTACACTCCGGGACTCATTTTCGGCGGTACCAAGGGCGTCGGGTCCCGTTTACATATTTTGCGCTCCCGGACTCGTTTTCGGCGGTACCGAGGGTGTCAGGTCCCGTTTTCATGTTTTGCGCTCCCGCACTCGTTTTCAGCGGTACCGAGGGCGTCGGGTCCAGTTTTCATGTTTTTAGCTCAGGGACTAGTTTTCGGAGGTGCCGAGTGCTTCGGATCCCGTTTTCATATTTTGCGCTCCCGGACTCGTTTTCGGCGGTACCGGGGGCTTTGGGTCCCTTTTTCATGTTTTGCATTCCCGGACTCGTCTTCGGCGTGCGAGGGTGCCGGGTCCGTTTTCATTTTTTGCGCTCCCAGAATCATTTTCCGCGGTACCGGGTCGTCGGGTCCCTTTTTCATGTTTTACGCTCTGGACTCATTTTCGACGGTAACGAGGGCGTTGGGTCCCGTTTTCATGTTTTACGAGCCCGGACTCATATTCGGCGGTTCGAGGGCGTCGGGTCCCGTTTTCATGTTTTGCACTCTAAGACTCATTTTCATTTGTACCGAAGGCGTCCGGTCTCATTTTCATGTTTTGCGCTCCCGGAATTATTTTCAGCGGTGACGAGTGTTTTGGGTCTCGTTTTCATGTTTAGCGCGCCCAAACTCATTTTCGGCGGTACCGAGGGCGTCGGGTCCTGTTTTCATTTTTTGTGCTCAGGGACTTGTGTTCAGCGGTGTCGAGTGCGTCGGGTCTCGTTTTCATGTTTTGCGCTCCCGGACTCGTTTTCGGCGGTACCGGGGGCGTTGGGTCCCTTTTTCATGTTTTGCATTCCCGGACTCGTCTTCGGCGGTAGCGAGGATGCCGGGTCCCGTTTTCATTTTTTGCGCTCCCAGAATCATTTTCCGCGGTACCGAGGTCGTCGGGGCCCTTTTTGATGTTTTACGCTCTGGACTCATTTTCAAGTTTTGCGCTCCCGGACTCATTTTCGGCGGTACCGAAGGCGTCGGGTTGCGTTTTCATGTTTTGCGCTCCCGGAATCGTTTTCGGCGGTGATGAGTGTGTCGGGTACCGTTGTCATATTTTGCGCTCCCGGATTCATTTTCGGCGGTACCAAAGGCGTCGGGTCCCGTTTTTATGTTTTGCGCCCCGAAATCGTTTTCGGCGGTAACGAGGTCGCGGGTCCCGTTTTCGTTTTTTGCGCTCCCGGAATCTTTTTTCGCGGTACCGAGGTCGTCGGGTCCCTTTTCATGTTTCACGCTCCTGGACTAATTTTCGGCGGTACCGAGGGCGTCGGGTCCCGTTTTCAGGTTTGGCGCTCCCGGACACGTTTTCGGCGTTACCGAGGGCGTTAGGTCCCGTTTTCATGTTTTGAGCTCGCGGACTCGTTTTCGATGGTATCGGGGGCGTCCAATCCCGTTTTCAGGTTTTGTGCGCCCAAACTCATTTTCGGCGGTACCGAGGGCGTCGGGTCCCGTTTTCATGTTTTGCGCTCCCAAACTCGTTTTTGTTGGTACCGACTGCGTCGGGTCCTGTTTTCATGTTTTGCGCTCCCGAAATCATTTTCGGCGGTGCTGAGTGCGTCGGGTCCCGTTTTCATGTTTTGCGCCCCCGGACTCGTTTTCGACGGTACCGAAGGCGTCTGGTCTCATTTTCATGTTTTGCGCTCCCGGAATCATTTTCGGCGGTGCCGAGTGTGTTGAGTCCCATTTTCATGTTTTGTGCGCCCGGACTCATTTTCGGCGGTACCGAGGGCGTCGGATCCCGTTTTTATGTTTTGCACTCCCGGAATCATTTTCGGCTGTACCGGGGGCGTCGGGTCCCCTTTTCATGTTTTGCGCTCCCGGACTCGTTTTCGGCGGTACCGAGGGCGCCGGGTCCCGTTTTCATTTTTTGCGTTCCCGGAATCGTTTTCCGCGGTACCGAGGTCGTCGGGTCCCTTTTTCATGTTTTACGCTCCTGGACTCATTTTCGGCAGTATCGAGGGCGTTGGGTCCCGTTTTCATGTTTTACGAGCCCGGACTCATATTCGGCGGTTCCGAGGGCGTCGGGTCCCGTTTTCATGTTTTGCACTCTGAGACTCATTTTCATTGGTACCGAAGGCGTCGGGTCTCATTTTCATGTTTTACGCTCCCGGAATCATTTTCAGCGGTGACGAGTGTGTTGGGTCCCGTTTTCATGTTTAGCGCGCCCAGACTCATTTTCGGCAATATCGAGGGCGTCGGGTCCTGTTTTCATGTTTAGTGCTCAAGGACTTGTGTTCAGCGGTGCCGAGTGCGTCGAGTCCCGTTTTCATGTTTTGCGGTCCCAGACTCGTTTTTGGCGGTATCGGGGGAGACAGGTCCATTTTTCTTGTTTTGCGCTCCCGGACTCGTTTTCGGCGGTAACGAAGGCGTCGGGTCCCGTTTTCATGTTTTGCGCTCCCGGAATCATTTTCGGCGGCATCGAGGGCATCTGATCCCGTTTTCAAGTTTTGCGCTCCCGAAATCATTTTAGGCGGTGCCGAGTTTGTTGGGTCTCGTTTTCATGTTGTGCGCGCCCGGACTCATTTTCGGCGATACCAAGGGCGTCGGTCCAGTTTTCATGTTTTAAGCTCCCGAGCTCATTTTTGGCGGTACCGGGGGCGACGGGTCACTTTTTCTTATTTTGCGCTCCCGGAATCATTTTCGGCAGTGATGAGTGCGTCGGGTCCCGTTGTAATGTTTTGCGCTCCCGGACTCATTTTCGGCGGTACCGAAGGAGTCGAGTCCCGTTTCATGTTTTGCGCCCCCGGAATCGTTTTCGGCGGTATCGGGGGCGTCGGTGCCCTTTTTCATGTTTTGCGCTCCCGAAAATGATTTTCTTATTTTGCGGCGGTACCAAGGGCGCCGGGTACCGTTTTCATGTTTTGCGCTCCCGAACTCGTTTTCGGCGATACCGAGGGCGTCGGGTCCCTTTTTCATGTTTAGTGCTCCCGTACTCATTTTCGGTGGGTGGTACCGAGGGCGTCAGGCCCCGTTTTCATGTTTTGCGCTCCCGGACTCATTTTCGGTGGTATCAGGGGCGTCCAATGCCGTTTTCATGTTTTGCGTGCCCAGACTCATTTTCGGAGGTACCGAGGGCGTCGGGTTCCATTTTCATGTTTTGCGCTCCCAGACTCGTTTTTGTTGGTACCGAGGGCATCGGGTCCCCTTTTCATGTTTTGCGCTCCCGAACTAATTTTCGGCGGTACCGAGGGCGTCGGATCCCGTTTTCTTGTTTTGCGCTCCCAGACTCGTTTTTGTTGGTACCGAGTGCGTCGGGTGTCGTTTTCATGTTTTTCGCTCCCGGACTCGTTTTCGGCGGTATCGAGGGCTTCGGGTCCCGTTTTCATGTTTTGTGCTCAGGGACTCATTTTCGGCGGTGCCGAGTGTGTCGGGTCCCGTTTTCATGTTTTGCGCTCCCGGACTCGTTTTTGTTGGTTCCGAGTGCGTCGGGTCTCGTTTTCATGTTTAGCGCTCCCGGACTCGTTTTCGGCGGTATCGGGGGAGACAGGTCCCTTTTTTCGTGTTTTGCGCTCCCAGACTCGTTTTCAGCGGTACTGAGGGCGTCGTGTCCCATTTTCATGTTTTGCGCTCCCGGAATCATTTTCAGCGGTGTCGAGTGCGTCGTGTCCCGTTTTCATGTTTTGCGTTCCCGGAATCGTTTTCGGCGGTACCGAAGGCGTCGGGTCTCGTTTTCATGTTTTGCGCTCCCGGAATCGTTTTCGGCGGTGCCGAGTGCGTGGGGTCCCGTTTTCATGTTTTGCGCTCCCGGACTCATTTTCGGTGGAAACCGAGGGTGTCGGGTCCCGTTTCCATGTTTTGTGCTCAGGGACTCATTTTCGACGATGTCGAGTGCGTCGGGTCCCGTTTTCATGTTTTGCGCTCCCGGACTCATTTTCGGCGGTACCGAGGGTGTCGGGTCCCGTTTTCATGTTTTGTGCTCAGGGACTCATTTTCGGCGATGTCGAGTGCGTCGGGTCCCGTTTGCATGCTTTGCGCTCCCGTACTCGTTTTCGGCGGTAGCGGGGGAGACAGGTCCCTTTTTCTTGTTTTGCGCTCTCGGACTCGTTTTCGGCGGTACTGAAGGCGTCGTGTCCCATTTTCATGTTTTGCGCTCCCGGAATCGTTTTCGGCGGTGCTGAGTGCGTCTTGTCCCGTTTTGATGTTTAACGCTCCCGGACTCGTTTTCGACGGTACAGAGGGCGTCGGTTCCCGTTTTCATGGTTTGTGCTCATGGACTCATTTTCGGCGGTGCCGGGTGCGTCGGGACCCATTTTCATGTTTTGGGCTCCCGGACTCGTTTCCGGCGGTACTGAGGGCGTTGTGTCCCATTTTCATGTTTTGCGCTCCCGGAATCGTTTGCGGCGGTTCCGGGTGCGTCGGGTCCCATTTTCATGTTTTGCGCTCCCGAACTCGTTTTCGGCGGTACCGAAGGCGTCTGGTCTCGTTTTCAAGTTTTGCGCTTCCTGAATCGTTTTCGGCGGTGCCGAGTGTGTTGGATCCCGTTTTCATGTTTTGCGCTCCCGTATTCGTTTTCTTTGGTACCAAGGGCGTCGGGTCTCATTTTCATATTTTGCACGCTCGGACTCATCTTCAGCGGTACCGAGGGCGTCGGGTCCCGTTTTCATGTTTTGCGCTCCCAGACTCGTTTTTGTTGGTTCCGAGGGCTTCGGGTCCCGTTTTCATGTTTTGCGCTCCCGGACTCGTTTTCGGCGATACCGAGGGCGTCGGGTCCCGTTTTCGTGTTTTGTGCTTAGGGACTCATTTTCGGCGGTGCCGAGTGCGTCGGGTCCCGTTTTCATGTTTTCCGCTCCAGGACTCATTTTCGGCGATACCGGGGGGAGACAGGTCCCTTTTTATTGTTTTGTGCTCCCGGACTCGTTTTCGGCGGTACTAAGGGTGTCGTGTCTCATTTTCATGTTTTACGCTCCCGGACTCATTTTTGGCGGTACCGAAGGCGTCTGGTCTCATTTTCATGTTTTGCGCTCCCGGAATCGTTTTCGACGATGCCAAGTGTGTGGGGTCCCGTTTTCATGTTTTATGCTCCCGGATTCGTTTTCGTTGGTACCAAGGGCGTCGGGTCCCGTTTTCATGTTTTGCGCGCCCGGACTCATTTTCGGCAGTACCGAGGGCGTCGAGACCCATTTTCATGTGTTGCGCTCCCGTACTCATTTTTGTTGGTACCGAGGGCGTCGGGTCCCGTTTTCATATTTTGCCCTCCCGAACACATTTTCGGCGGTACCGAGGGCGTCGGTTCCCGTTTTCATGTTTTGTGCTCAGGGACTCATTTTCGGCGATGTCGAGTGCGTCGGGTCCCGTTTTCATTCTTTGAGCTCCCGTACTCATTTTCGGCGCACGGGGAGACGGGACCCATTTTCTTGTTTTGCGCTCCCGGACTCGTTTTTGGCGGTGCGAGGGCGTCGTGTCCCATTTTCATGTTTTGCGCTCCGGAATCGTTTTCGGCGGTGCGAGTGCGTCGGGTCCCATTTTGATGTTTTGCGCTCCCGGACTCGTTTTCGACGGTACAGACGGCGACGGGTCCCGTTTTCATGTTTTATGCTCAGGGACTCATTTTCGGCGGTGACGAGTGCGTCGGGTCCTGTTTTCATGTTTTATGCTCCCTGACTCGTTTCCGGCGGTACTGAGGGCGTCGTGTCCCATTTTCATGTTTTGCGCTCCCGGAATCGTTTTCGACGGTACTGAAGGCGTCGGGTCTCGTTTTAATATTTTGCGCTCCCGGAATAGTTTTCGGCGGTACCGAAGGCGTCTGGTCTCATTTTCATGTTTTGCGCTTCCGGAATCGTTTTTGGCGGTGCCGTGTGTGATGGGTCTCGTTTTCATGTTTTGCTCTCCCGGATTCGTTTTCGTTGGTACCAAGGGCGTCGGGTCCCGTTTTCATGTTTTGCGCGCCCGGACTCATTTTCGGCGGTACCGAGGGCGTCGGGACCCATTTTCATGTGTTGCGCTCCCGTACTCATTTTTGTTGGTACCGAGGGCGTCGGGTCCCGTTTTCATATTTTGCCCTCCCGAACACATTTTCGGCGGTACCGAGGGCGTCGGTTCCCGTTTTCATGTTTTGTGCTCAGGGACTCATTTTCGGCGATGTCGAGTGCGTCGGGTCCCGTTTTCATGCTTTGAGCTCCCGTACTCATTTTCGGCGTTACCGGGGGAGACGGGTCCCATTTTCTTGTTTTGCGCTCCCGGACTCGTTTTTGGCGGTACTGAGGGCGTCGTGTCCCATTTTCATGTTTTGCGCTCCCGGAATCGTTTTCGGCGGTGCCGAGTGCGTCGGGTCCCATTTTGATGTTTTGCGCTCCCGGACTCGTTTTCGACTGTACAGAGGGCGTCGGGTCCCGTTTTCATGTTTTATGCTCAGGGACTCATTTTCGGCGGTGACGAGTGCATCGGGTCCTGTTTTCATGTTTTATGCTCCCTGACTCGTTTCCGGCGGTACTGAGGGCGTCGTGTCCCATTTTCATGTTTTGCGCTCCCGGAATCGTTTTCGACGGTACCGAAGGCGTCGGGTCTCGTTTTAATATTTTGCGCTCCGGGAATAGGTTTCGGCGGTACCGAAGGCGTCTGGTCTCATTTTCATGTTTTGCGCTTCCGAATCGTTTTTGGCGGTGCGAGTGTGATGGGTCCCGTTTTCATGTTGTGCGCGCCCGAACTCATTTTTTCGTACGGTCTGCGAACGCGTCGGTCCCGTTTTCATGGTTTGCGCTCTCAAACTCGTTTCGGCGGCATGCGAGGGCGTCGGGTCCCGTTTTCATGCTTTGAGCTCGCGGACTCGTTTTCGATGGTATCGGGGCGTCCGATCCCGTTTTCGGGTTTTGTGCGCCGGACTCATTTTCGACGGTGCATCGAGGCGTCGGGTCCCGTTTTCATGTTTTGCGCTCCCATACTCGTTTTTGTTGGTGCGAGCTACGTCGGTCCCGTTTTCATGTTTTGCGCTCCCGAAATCATTTTCGGCGGTGCGAAGTGCGTCGGGTCCCGTTTTCATATTTTGCGCTCCGGACTCGTTTTCGGCGGTGCGAAGGCGTCGGGTCTCATTTTCATGTTTTGCGCTCCGGAATCATTTTCGGCGGTGCGAGTGTGTTGAGTCCCATTTTCATGTTTTGTGCGCCGGACTCATTTTCGGCGGATCGAGGCGTCGGGTCCCGTTTTTATGTTTTGCGCTCCGGAATCATTTTTGCGGTACTGGGGCGTCGGGTCCCCTTTTCATGTTTTGCGCTCCGGACTCATTTTCGGCGGTGCAGAGGGCGCGGGTCCCGTTTTCATTTTTTGCGCTCCGGAATCGTTTTTACGCGATACCGCAGGGTCGTCGGGTCTCTTTTTCATGTTTTACGCTCCTGGACTCATTTTCGGCGTATCGAGGGCGTTGGGTCCCGTTTTCATATTTTACGAGCCCGGACAAATATTCGGCGGTTCGAGGGCGTCGGGTCCGTTTTCATGTTTTGCCCTCTGAGACTCATTTTCATTGGTACCGAAGGCGTCGGGTCTCATTTTCATGTTTTGCGCTCCCAGAATCATTTTCAGCGGTGACGAGTGTGTTGGGTCCCGTTTTCATGTTTAGCGCGCCCAGACTTATTTTCGGCGGTACCGAGGGCGTCGGGTCCTGTTTTCATTTTTTGTGCTCAGGGACTTGTGTTCAGCGGTGCCGAGTGCGTCGGGTCCCGTTTTCATGTTTTGCGATCCCGGACTCGTTTTTGGCGTGGGGAGATGGTCCTTTTTTCTTGTTTTGCGCTCCGGACTCGTTTTCGGCGATGCGAAGGCGTCGGGTCCCGTTTTCATGTTTTGCGCTCCGGAATCATTTTCGGCGGCATCGAGGGCATCCGATCCCGTTTTCATATTTTGCGCTCCGGAATCATTTTAGGCGGTGCGAGTTTGTTGGGTCCCGTTTTCATGTTTTGCGCGCTCGGACTCATTTTCGGCGATACCATGGGCGTCGGGTCCCGTTTTCATGTTTTGCGCTCCCGGCTCATTTTTGGCGATGGTACGGGGCGACGGTCACTTTTTCTTATTTTGCGCTCCCGGAATCATTTTTGGCAGTGATGAGTGCGTCGGGTCCCGTTGTCATGTTTTGCGCCCCCGGACTCATTTTCGGCGGTACCGAAGGCGTCGAGTCCCGATTCATGTTTTGCGCCCCCGGAATCGTTTTCGGCTGTATCGGGGGCGTCGGGTCCCTTTTTCATGTTTTGCGCTCCTAGACTCGTTTTCGGCGGTACCAAGGGCGCCGGGTACCGTTTTCATGTTTTGCGCTCCCGAACTCGTTTTCGGCGATATCGAGGGCGTCGGGTCCCTTTTTCATGTTTAGTGCTCCCGGACTCGTTTTCGGTGGTACCGAGGGCGTCATGCCCCATTTTCATGTTTTGCGCTCCCGGACTCATTTTCGGAGGTACCGGGGGCGTCCAATGTCGTTTTCATGTTTTGCGCGCCCAGACTCATTTTCGGAGGTACCGAGGGCGTCGAGTACCATTTTCATGTTTTGCGCTCCTAGACTCGTTTTTGTTGGTACCGAGGGCATCGGGTCCCCTTTTCATGTATTGCGCTCCCGAACTAATTTTCAGCGGTACCGAGGGCGTCGGGTCCCGTTTTCTTGTTTTGCGCTCCCAGACTCGTTTTTGTTGGTACCGGATGCGTCGGGTCTCGTTTTCATGTTTTGAGCTCCCGGACTCGTTTTCGGCGGTATCGAGGGCGTCGGGTCCCGTTTTCATGTTTTGTGCTCAGGGACTCATTTTCGGCGGTGCCGAGTGCGTCGGGTCCCGTTTTCATGTTTAGCGCTCCCGGACTCGTTTTCGGCGGATCGGGGCGACAGTCCCTTTCGGCGGTATCGGGAGACGAGTGTTTTCTTGTTTTGCGCTCCCAGACTCGTTTTCAGCGGTACTGAGGGCGTTATGTCCCATTTTCATGTTTTGCGCTCCCAGAATCATTTTCAGCGGTGCCGAAGGCGTCGGGTCTCGTTTTCATGTTTTGCGCTCCCGGAATCATTTTCGGCGGTGCCGAGTGTGTTGGGTCCCTTTTTCATGTTTTGCGCTCCCGGATTCATTTTCTTTGGTACCATGGGCGTCGGGTCTCGTTTTCATGTTTTGCGTGCCCTGACTCATTTTCGGCGGTACCGAGGGCGTCGGGTCCCTTTTTCATGTTTTGCGCACCCAGACACGTTTTTGTTGGTTCGAGGCGTCGGGTCCCGTTTTCATGTTTTGCGCTCCCGGACTCGTTTTCGGCGGCATGCGAGGGCGTCGGGACCCGTTTTCATGTTTTGTGCTCGGGGACTCGTTTTCGGCGGTGTCGAGTGCGTCGGTCCCGTTTTCATGTTTTGCGCTCCGGACTCATTTTCGGCGATACCGGGGGGAGACAGGTCCCTTTTTCTTGTTTTGCGCTCCCGGACTCGTTTTCGGCGGTGCGAAGGGCGTCGGGTCCCATTTTCATGTTTTGCGCTCTCGGAATCGTTTTCGACTGTACAGAGGGCGTCGGGTCCCGTTTTCATGTTTTATGCTCAGGGACTCATTTTCGGCGGTGACGAGTGCATCGGGTCCTGTTTTCATGTTTTATGCTCCCCGACTCGTTTCGGCGCATGCGAGGGCGTCGTGTCCCATTTTCATGTTTTGCGCTCCCGGAATCGTTTTCGACGGTACCGAAGGCGTCGGGTCTCGTTTTAATATTTTGCGCTCCGGGAATAGGTTTCGGCGGTAGCGAAGGCGTCTGGTCTCATTTTCATGTTTTGCGCTTCCGGAATCGTTTTTGGCGGTGCCGAGTGTGATGGGTCCCGTTTTCATGTTGTGCGCGCCCGAACTCATTTTCGGCTGTACCGAACGCGTCTGGTCCCGTTTTCATGGTTTGCGCTCTCAAACTCGTTTTCGGCGGTACCGAGGGCGTCAGGTCCCGTTTTCATGCTTTGAGCTCGCGGACTCGTTTTCGATGGTATCGGGGGCGTCCAATCCCGTTTTCAGGTTTTGTGCGCCCGGACTCATTTTCGACGGTACCGAGGGCGTCGGGTCCCGTTTTCATGTTTTGCGCTCCCATACTCGTTTTTGTTGGTAGCGACTACGTCGGGTCCCGTTTTCATGTTTTGCGCTCCCGAAATCATTTTCGGCGGTGCCGAGTGCGTCGGGTCCCGTTTTCATGTTTTGCGCTCCCGGACTCGTTTTCGGCGGTACCGAAGGCGTCGGGTCTCATTTTCATGTTTTGCGCTCCCGGAATCATTTTCGGCGGTGCCGAGTGTGTTGAGTCCCATTTTCATGTTTTGTGCGCCCGGACTCATTTTCGGCGGTACCGAGGGCGTCGGGTCCCGTTTTTATGTTTTGCGCTCCCGGAATCATTTTCGGCTGTACCGGGGGCGTCGGGTCCCCTTTTCATGTTTTGCGCTCCCGGACTCATTTTTCGGCATGCGAGGGCGCCGGGTCCCGTTTTCATTTTTTGCGCTCCCGGAATCGTTTTCTGCGGTACCGAGGTCGTCGGGTCTCTTTTTCATGTTTTACGCTCCTGGACTCATTTTCGGCCGTATCGAGGGCGTTGGGTCCCGTTTTCATATTTTACGAGCCCGGACAAATATTCGGCGGTCCGAGGGCGTCGGGTCCCGTTTTCATGTTTTGCCCTCTGAGACTCATTTTCATTGGTACCGAAGGCGTCGGGTCTCATTTTCATGTTTTGCGCTCCCAGAATCATTTTCAGCGGTGACGAGTGTGTTGGGTCCCGTTTTCATGTTTAGCGCGCCCAGACTTATTTTCGGCGGTACCGGGGGCGTCGGGTCCTGTTTTCATTTTTTGTGCTCAGGGACTTGTGTTCAGCGGTGCCGAGTGCGTCGGGTCCCGTTTTCATGTTTTGCGATCCCGGACTCGTTTTTGGCGGTACCGGGGGAGACAGGTCCTTTTTCTTGTTTTGCGCTCCCGGACTCGTTTTCGGCGGTACCGAAGGCGTCGGGTCCCGTTTTCATGTTTTGCGCTCCCGGAATCATTTTCGGCGGCATCGAGGGCATCTGATCCCGTTTTCATATTTTGCGCTCCCGGAATCATTTTAGGCGGTGCCGAGTTTGTTGGGTCCCGTTTTCATGTTTTGCGCGCTCGGACTCATTTTCGGCGATACCATGGGCGTCGGGTCCCGTTTTCATGTTTTGCGCACCCGGCTCATTTTTGGCGGTACCGGGGGCGACGGGTCACTTTTTCTTATTTTGCGCTCCCGGAATCATTTTTGGCGGTGATGAGTGCGTCGGGTCCCGTTGTCATGTTTTGCGCCCCCGGACTCATTTTCGGCGGTACCGAAGGCGTCGAGTCCCGATTCATGTTTTGCGCCCCCGGAATCGTTTTCGGCTGTATCGGGGGCGTCGGGTCCCTTTTTCATGTTTTGCGCTCCTAGACTCGTTTCGGCGGTACGAGGGCGCCGGTACCGTTTTCATGTTTTGCGCTCCCGAACTCGTTTTCGGCGATATCGAGGGCGTCGGGTCCCTTTTTCATGTTTAGTGCTCCCGGACTCGTTTTCGGTGGTACCGAGGGCGTCATGCCCCATTTTCATGTTTTGCGCTCCCGGACTCATTTTCGGAGGTACCGGGGGCGTCCAATGTCGTTTTCATGTTTTGCGCGCCCAGACTCATTTTCGGAGGTACCGAGGGCGTCGAGTACCATTTTCATGTTTTGCGCTCCTAGACTCGTTTTTGTTGGTACCGAGGGCATCGGTCCCCTTTTCATGTATTGCGCTCCCGAACTAATTTTCGGCGCGAGGGCGTCGGGTCCCGTTTTCTTGTTTTGCGCTCCCAGACTCGTTTTTGTTGGTGCCGGATGCGTCGGGTCTCGTTTTCATGTTTTGAGCTCCCGGACTCGTTTTCGCGTATCGAGGGCGTCGGGTCCCGTTTTCATGTTTTGTGCTCAGGGACTCATTTTCGGCGGTGCCGAGTGCGTCGGGTCCCGTTTTCATGTTTAGCGCTCCCGGACTCGTTTTCGGCGGTACCGGGGGAGACAGGTCCCTTTTTTCTTGTTTTGCGCTCCCAGACTCGTTTTCAACGGTACTGAGGGCGTTATGTCCCATTTTCATGTTTTGCGCTCCCGGAATCATTTTCAGCGGTGCCGAAGGCGTCGGGTCTCGTTTTCATGTTTTGCGCTCCCGGAATCATTTTCGGCGGTGCCGAGTGTGTTGGGTCCCTTTTTCATGTTTTGCGCTCCTGGATTCATTTTCTTTGGTACCATGGGCGTCGGGTCTCGTTTTCATGTTTTGCGTGCCCTGACTCATTTTCGGCGGTACCGAGGGCGTCGGGTCCCTTTTTCATGTTTTGCGCACCCAGACACGTTTTTGTTGGTTCCGAGGGCGTCGGGTCCTGTTTTCATGTTTTGCGCTCCCGGACTCGTTTTCGGCGGTACCGAGGGCGTCGGGACCCGTTTTCGGGTTTTGTGCTCAGGGACTCGTTTTCGGCGGTGCCGAGTGCGTCGGGTCCCGTTTTCATGTTTTGCGCTCCCGGACTCATTTTCGGCGATACCGGGGGGAGACAGGTCCCATTTTCTTGTTTTGCGCTCCCAGACTCGTTTTCGGCGGTACTAAGGGCGTCGGGTCCCATTTTCATGTTTTGCGCTCTCGGAATCGTTTTCGGCGGTGCCGAGTGCGTTGGGTCCCGTTTTCATGTTTTGCGCTCCCTAACTCGTTTTCGGCGGTACCGAAGGCGTCGGGTATCGTTTTCATATTTTACGCTCCCGGAATCATTTTCGGCGGTACCGAAGGCGTCGGGTCTCGTTTTCATGTTTTGCGCTCCCGGAATCGTTTTCGACGGTGCCAAGTGTGTTGGGTCCCGTTTTCATGTTTTGCGCTCCCAGTTTCGTTTTCGTTGGTACCAAGGGCGTCGGGTACCGTTTTCATGTTTTGCGCGCCCGGACTCATTTTCGGGGTAGCGAGGGCGTCGAGACCCGTTTTCATATTTTGCGCTCCCGGACTCGTTTTTGTTGGTACCGAGGGCGTCGGGTCCCGTTTTCGGCGATACCGAGGGTGTATGGTCCCGTTTTCATGTTTTGTGCTCAGGGACTCATTTTCGGCGATGTCGAGTGCGTCGGGTCCCGTTTGCATGCTGTACCGGGGGAGACAGGTCCCTTTTTCTTGTTTTGCGCTCCCGGACTCGTTTTCGGCGGTACTGAAGGCGTCGTGTCCCATTTTCATGTTTTGCTCTCCCGGAATCATTTTCGGCGGTGCTGAGTGCGTCGGGTCCCGTTTTGATGTTTAGCGCTCCCGGACTCGTTTTCGACGGTAGAGAGGGCGTCGGGTCCCGTTTTCATGGTTTGTGCTCAGGGACTCATTTTCGGCAGTGCCGGGTGCGTCGGGACCCGTTTTCTTGTTTTGCGCTCCCGGACTCGTTTCCGGCGGTACTGAGGGCGTTGTGTCCCATTTTCATGTTTTGCGCTCCCGGAATCATTTTCGGCGGTGCCGAGTGCGTCGGGTCCCATTTTCATGTTTTGCGCTCCCGAACTCGTTTTCGGCGGTACCGAAGGCGTCGAGTCGCGTTTTAATGTTTTGCGCTCCCGAATCGTTTTCGGCTGTACCGAAGGCGGCTGGTCTCATTTTCATGTTTTGCGCTTCCTGAATCGTTTTAGGCGGTGCCGAGTGTGTTGGGTCCCGTTTTCATGTTTTGCGCTCCCGTATTCGTTTTCTTTGGTACCAAGGGCGTCGGGTCTCATTTTCATATTTTAAGCGCCCGGACTCATCTGCAGCGGTACCGAGGGCGTCGGGTCCCGTTTTCATGTTTTGCGCTCCCATACTCGTTTTTGTTTGTTCTGAGGGCTTCGGGTCCCGTTTTCATGTTTTGCACGCTCCCGGACTCGTTTTCGACGGTACCGAGGGCGTCGGGTCCCGTTTTCATGTTTTGTGCTTAGGGACTCATTTTCGGCGGTGCCGAGTGCGTCGGGTCCCGTTTTCATGTTTACCGCTCCAGGACTCATTTTCGACGATACCGGGGGGAGACAGGTCCCTTTTTGTTGTTTTGCGCTCCCGGACTCGTTTTCGGCGGTACTAAGGGCGTCGTGTCCCATTTTCATGTTTTGCGCTCCCGGACTCGTTTTCGGCGGTAGCGAAAGCGTCTGGTCTCATTTTCATGTTTTGCGCTC
The DNA here is from genome assembly GCA_037127355.1 of Schoenoplectus tabernaemontani. Classification (NCBI taxonomy): domain Eukaryota; kingdom Viridiplantae; phylum Streptophyta; class Magnoliopsida; order Poales; family Cyperaceae; genus Schoenoplectus; species Schoenoplectus tabernaemontani. Next base: position 17,763,694 of record CM073745.1, read on the forward strand.
CCAGAATCGTTTTCGGCGGTGCCAAGTGTGTTGGGTCCCGTTTTCATGTTTTGCGCTCCCGGATTCGTTTTCGTTGGTACCAAGGGCGTCGGGTCCCGTTTTCATGTTTTGCGCGCCCGGACTCATTTTCGGCGGTACCGAGGGCGTCGGGACCCGTTTTCATGTGTTGCGCTCCCGGACTCGTTTTTGTTGGTACCGAGGGCGTCGGGTCCCGTTTTCATATTTTGCCCTCCCGAACTCATTTTCGGCGGTACGGAGGGCGTCGGTTCCCGTTTTCATGTTTTGTGCTCAGGGACTCATTTTCGGCGATGTCGAGTGCGTCGGGTCCCGTTTTCATGCTTTGCGCTCCCGGACTCGTTTTTGGCGGTACTGAGGGCGTCGGGTCCCGTTTTCATGCTTTGCGCTCCCGGACTCGTTTTTGGCGGTAATGAGGGCGTCGTGTCCCATTTTCATGTTTTGAGCTCCCGGAATCGTTTTCGGCGTGCCGAGTGCGTCGGGTCCCATTTTGATGTTTTGCGCTCCCGGACTGTTTTTTACGAGGGCGTCGGGTCCCGTTTTCATGTTTTATGCTCAGGGACTCATTTTCGGTGGTGACGAGTGCGTCGAGTCCTGTTTTCATGTTTTACGCTCCCTGACTCGTTTCCGGCGGTACTGAGGGTGTCGTGTCCCATTTTCATGTTTTGCGCTCCCGGAATCGTTTTCGACGGTACCGAAGGCGTCGGGTCTCGTTTTAATCTTTTGCGCTCCCGGAATAGTTTTCGGCGGTACCGAAGGCGTCTGGTCTCATTTTCATGTTTTGCGCTTCCGGAATCGTTTTTGGCGTTGCCGAGTGTGATGGGTCCCGTTTTCATTTTTTGCGCGCCCGAACTCATTTTCGGCGGTGCCGAGGGAGTCTGGTCCCGTTTTCATGTTTTGCGCTCTCAGAATCGTTTTCGGCGGTGCCGAGGGCGTCGGGTCTCGTTTTCATGTTTTGCGCTCCCGGAATCGTTTTCGGCGGTGCCGAGGGCATCGGGTCTCGTTTTCATATTTTGTGCTCCCGGAATCGTTTTCGGCGGTGCCGAGTGTGTTGGGTCCCGTTTTCATGTTTTGCGCTCCCGGATTCGTTTTCGTTGGTACCGAGGGCGTCGCGTCCCGTTTTCATGTTTTGCTTGCCCGGACTCATTTTCGGCGGTACCGAGGGCGTCGGGTCCCGTTTTCATCTTTTGCGCTCCCGGAATCGTTTTCGGCGGTACGGGGGGCGTCGGGTCTCGTTTTCATGTTTTAGGCTCTCGAAATCGTTTTCGGTGGTACCGGGGGCGTCGGGTTCCGTTTTCATATTTTGAGCTCCCGGACACGTTTTCGGCGATGTCGGGTGCGTCGGGTCCCATTTTCATGTTCTGCGCTCCCGGACTCGTTTTCAATGGTACAGGGGCGTCGTGTCCCATTTTCATGTTTTGCGCTCCGGAATCGTTTTCGGCGGTGCCGAGTGCGTCGGGTCCCATTTTGATGTTTTGCGCTCCCGGACTCGTTTTCGACGGTACAGAGGGCGTAGGGTCCCGTTTTTATGTTTTACGCTCCCGGACTCGTTTTCGGCGGTACTGAGGGCGTCGTGTCCCATTTTCATGTTTTGCGCTCCCGGAATCGTTTTCGACGGTACCAAAGGCGTCGAGTCTCGTGTTAATGTTTTGCGCTCCCGGAATAGTTTTCGGCAGGACCGAAGGCGTCTGGTCTCATTTTCATGTTTTGCGCTTCCGGAATCGTTTTTGGCGGTGCCGAATGTGATGGGTCCCGTTTTCATGTTGTGCGCGCCCGAACTCATTTTCGGCGGTACGAGGGAGTCTGGTCCCGTTTTCATGTTTTGCGCTCTCAGACTCGTTTTCGGCGGTACCGAGGGCGTAAGGTCCCGTTTTCATGTTTTGAGCTCGCGGACTCGTTTTCGATGGTATCGGGGGCGTCCAATCCGTTTTCAGGTTTTGTGCGCCTGGACTCATTTTCGGCGATGCGAGGCGTCGGGTCCCGTTTTCATGTTTTGCGCTCCCAGACTCGTTTTTGTTGGTAGCGACTACGTCGGGTCCCGTTTTCATGTTTTGCGCTCCCGAAATCATTTTCGGCGGTGCCGAGTGCGTCGGGTCCCGTTTTCATGTTTTGCGCTCCCGGACTCGTTTTTGGCGGTAGCGAAGGCGTCGGGTCTCATTTTCATATTTTGCGCTCCCGGAATCATTTTCGGCGGTGCCGAGTGTGTTGAGTCCCATTTTCATGTTTTGTGCGCCCGGACTCATTTTCGGCGGTACCGAGGGCGTCGGTTCCCGTTTTTATGTATTGCGCGCCCGAACTCATTTTCGGCGGTACCGAGGGAGTCTGGTCCCGTTTTCATGTTTTGCGCTCTCAGACTCGTTTCGGCGGTACGGAGGGCGTAACGTCCCGTTTTCATGTTTTGAGCTCGCGGACTCGTTTTCGATGGTATCGGGGGCGTCCAATCCCGTTTTCAGGTTTTGTGCGCCCGGACTCATTTTCGGCGGCATCGGGGCGTCGGTCCCGTTTTCATGTTTTGCGCTCCCGGACTCGTTTTTGTTGGTGCGACTACGTCGGGTCCCGTTTTCATGTTTTGCGCTCCGAAATCATTTTCGGCGGTGCGAGTGCGTCGGGTCCCGTTTTCATGTTTTGCGCTCCCGGACTCGTTTTCGGCGGTACCGAAGGCGTCGGGTCTCATTTTCATATTTTGCGCTCCCGGAATCATTTTCGGCGGTGCCGAGTGTGTTGAGTCCCATTTTCATGTTTTGTGCGCCCGGACTCATTTTCGGCGGTACCGAGGGCGTCGGTTCCCGTTTTTATGTTTTGCGCTCCCGGAATCATTTTCGGCTGTACCGGGGGCGTCGAGTCCCCTTTTCATGTTTTGCGCTCCCGGACTCGTTTTCGGCGGTACCGAGGGCGCCGGGTCCCTTTTTCATTTTTTGCGCTCCCGGAATTGTTTTCCGCGGTACCGAGGTCGTCGGGTCTCTTTTTCATGTTTTACGCTCCTGGACTCATTTTCGGCAGTATCGAGGGCGTTGGGTCCCGTTTTCATGATTTACGAGCCCGGACACATATTCGGCGGTTCCGAGGGCGTCGGGTCCCGTTTTCATGTTTTGCACTCTGAGACTCATTTTCATTGGTACCGAAGGCGTCGGGTCTCTTTTTTATGTTTTGCGCTCCCGGAATCATTTTCGATGGTGACGAGTGTGTTGGGTCCCGTTTTCATGTTTAGCGCACCCAGACTCGTTTTCGGCGGTACCGAGGGCGTCGGGTCCTGTTTTCATGTTTTGTGCTCAGGGACTTGTGTTCAGCGGTGCCGAGTGCGTCGGGTCCCGTTTTCATGTTTTGCGGTTCCCGGACTCGTTTTTGGCGGTACCGGGGGAGACAGGTCCCTTTTTCTTGTTTTGCGCTCCCGGACTCGTTTTCGGCGGTAGCGAAGGCGTCGGGTCCCGTTTTCATGTTTTGCGCTCCCGGAATCATTTTCGGCGGCATCGAGGGCATCTGATCCCGTTTTCATGTTTTGCGCTCCCGTAATCATTTTAGGCGGTGCCGAGTTTGTTGGGTCCCGTTTTCATGTTTTGCGCGCTCGGACTCATTTTCGGCGATACCATGGGCGTCAGGTCCCGTTTTCATGTTTTGCGCTCCCGGGCTCATTTTTGGCGGTACCGGGGGCGACGGGTCACTTTTTCTTATTTTGCGCTCCCGGAATCATTTTCGGCAGTGATGAGTGCATCGGGTCCCGTTGTCATGTTTTGCGCCCCCGGACTCATTTTCGGCGGTACCCAAGGCGTCGAGTCCCGATTCATGTTTTGCGCCCCCGGAATCGTTTTCGGCGGTATCGGGGGCGTCGGGTCCCTTTTTCATGTTTTGCGCTCCTAGACTCGTTTTCGGCGGTACCAAGGGCGCCGGGTACCGTTTTCATGTTTTGCGCTCCCGAACTCGTTTTCGGCGATACCGAGGGCGTCGGGTCCCTTTTTCATGTTTAGTGCTCCCGGACTCGTTTTCGGTGGTACCGAGGGCGTCATGCCCCGTTTTCATGTTTTGCGCTCCCGGACTCATTTTCGGAGGTACCGAGGGCGTCGGGTCCCGTTTTCATGTTTTGCGCTCCCGGACTCGTTTTTGTTGGTACCGAGGGCATCGGTTCCCCTTTTCATGTATTGCGCTCCCGAACTAATTTTCGGCGGTAGCGAGGGCGTCGGGTCCCGTTTTCATGTTTTGTGCTCAGGGACTCATTTTCGGCGGTGCCGAGTGCGTCGGGTCCCGTTTTCATGTTTAGCGCTCCCGGACTCATTTTCGGCGGTACCGGGGGAGACAGGTCCCTTTTTCTTGTTTTGCGCTCCCAGACTCGTTTTCAGCGGTACTGAGGGCGTTGTGTCCCATTTTCATGTTTTGCGCTCCCGGAATCATTTTCAGCGGTGCCGAGTGCATCGTGTCCCGTTTTCATGTTTTGCGCTCCCGGAATCGTTTTCGGCGGTACCGAAGGCGTCGGGTCTCGTTTTCATGTTTTGCGCTCCCGGAATCGTTTTCGGCGGTGCCGAGTGTGTAGGGTCCCTTTTTCATGTTTTGCGCTCCCGGAATCATTTTCTTTGGTACCATGGGCGTCGGGTCTCGTTTTCATGTTTTGCGTGCCCTGACTCATTTTCGGCGGTACCGAGGGCGTCGGTTCCCTTTTTCATGTTTTGCGCACCCAGACTCGTTTTTGTGGTACCGAGGGCGTCGGGTCCCGTTTTCATGTTTTGCGCTCCTAGACTCGTTTTCGTTGGTACCGAGGGTGTCGGGTCCCGTTTTCATGTTTTCGCTCCCAGACTAGTTTTCGGTGATACCGAGGGCGTCGGGTCCCGTTTTTATGTTTTGTGCTCAGGGACTCATTTTCGGCGGTGCCGAGTGCGTCGTGTCCCGTTTTCATGTTTTGCGCTCACAGACTCATTTTCAACGGTACCGAGGGCGTCGGATCCCGTTTTCATGTTTTGCGCTCCCGGACTCATTTTCGGCGGTATCGGGGGCGTCCAATCCCGTTTTCATCTTTTGCGCGCCCAGACTCATATTCGTCGGTACCGAGGGCGTCGGGTCCCGTTTTCATGTTTTGATCTCCTAGACTCGTTTTCGTTGGTACCGAAGGTGTCGGGTCCCGTTTTCATGTTTTGCGCTCCCGGACTAGTTTTCGGCGGTACCGAGGGCGTCAGGTCCCGTTTTTATGTTTTGTGCTCAGGGACTCGTTTTTGACGGTGCCGAGAGCGTCGGGTTCCATTTTCATGTTTTGCGGTCTCGGACTCGTTTTTGGCGGTAGCGGGGGAGACGGGTCCCTTTTTCTTGTTTTGCGCTCCCGAAATCGTTTTCGGCGGTGCCGAGTGTGTGGGGTCCCGTTTTCATGTTTTGCGTTCCCGGAATCATTTTCGGCGGTACCGTGGGCGTCGGGACCCTTTTTTTTGTTTTGCGCTCACAGACTCGTTTTCGGCGGTAGCGAGGGCTTCGGATCCCGTTTTCATGTTTTGCGCTCCCGGACAGGTTTTCGGCGGTATCGGGGGCTTTCAATCCCGTTTTCATGTTTTGCGCGCCCGGACTCATATTCGGCGGTACCGAGGTCGTTGGGTCTCGTTTTCGTTGGTACCGAAGGCGTCGGGTCCCGTTTTCATGTTTTGCGCTCCCGGACTAGTTTTCGGTGGTACCGAGGGCGTCAGGTCCCTTTTTTATGTTTTGTGCTCAGGGACTCGTTTTCGACGATGCCGAGTGCGTCGGGTCCCGTTTTCATGTTTTGCGGTCTCGGACTCGTTTTTGGCGGTAGCAGGGGAGAAGGGTCACTTTTTCTTGTTTTGCGCTCCCGAATACATTTTCGGCGGTGCCGAGTGTGTGGGGTCCCGTTTTCATGTTTTGCGCTACCGGATTCGTTTTCGGCGGTACCGAAGGCGTCGGATCTCATTTTCATGTTTTGTGCTCCCGGAATCGTTTTCGGCGGTGCCGAGTGTGTTGGGTCCCGATTTTCATGTTTTGCGCTCCAGGATTCATTTTCGTTGGTAACGAGGGCGTCGGGTCCCGTTTTCTTGTTTTGCGCGCCCGGACTAATTTTCGGCGGTAACGAGGGCGTCGGGTCCCTTTTTCATGTTTTGCACTCCCGGACTCATTTTCGGAGGTACCGAGGGCGTCGGGTCCCTTTTTCATGTTTTGCGCTCCCGAAATCGTTTTCGGCGGTGCCGAGTGTGTGGTGTCCCATTTTCTTATTTTGCGCTCCCGGATTCGTTTTCGGCGGTACCGAGGGCGTCGGGTCCCGTTTTCAAGTTTTGCTTGCCCGGACTCATTTTCGGCGGTACCGAGGGCATCGAGTCCCATTATAATGTTTTGTGCTCCCGGAATCGTTTTCGGCGGTACCGGGGGCGTCGGGTCCCGTTTTCATCTTTTGCGCTCCCGAACTCGTTTTCGGCGGTACTGATGGCGTCGGGTCCCGTTTTCATGTTTTGCGCTCCCAGAATCGTTTTCGGCGGTACCGAGGGCGTCGGGTCCCATTTTCATATTTTGTGCTCCCGGACACGTTTTCGACGGTACCGAGGGCATCAGATCCTGTTTTCATGTATTGAGCTCCCGGACTCGTTTTCGGTGGTATCGGGGATGCCCAATCCCGTTTTCATGTTTTGTGCGCACGGACTCATTTTCGACGGTACCGAGGCGTTGGGTCTCTTTTTCATGTTTTGCGCTCCCAGACTCGTTTTTGTTGGTACCGAGGGCGTCGGGTCCCGTTTTCATGTTTTGCGCTCCCGAACTCGTTTTCGGCAGTACCGAGGGCGTCGGGTCCCGTTTTCATGTTTTGTGCTTAGGGACTAATTTTCGGCTGTGCCGAGTGCGTCGGGTCCCGTTTTCATGTTTTGCGCTCCCGGACTCATTTTCGGCGATACCGAGGGAGACAGGTCCCTTTTTCTTGTTTTGCGCTCCGGACTCGTTTTCGGAGGTACTGAGGGCGTCGTGTCCCATTTTCAAGTTATGCGCTCTCGGAATCGTTTTCGGCGGTGCCGAGTGCGTCGGGTCCCGTTTTCATGTTTTGCGCTCCAAATTGTGTTGGGTCTCATTTTCATGTTTTGCGTTCCCGGATTCGTTTTCGTTGGTAACGAGGGCGTCGAGTCCCGTTTTCGTGTTTTGCGCGCCCGTTCTCATATTCGAAGGTACCGAGGGCATCGGGTCCCGTTTTCATGTTTTGCGCTCCCAAACTCGTTTTTGTTGGTACCGATGGTGTCGGGTCCCGTTTTCATGTTTTGCGCTCCCGGACTCATTTTCGGCGGTACCGACGGAGTCGGGTCCCGTTTTCATGTTTTGTGCTCAGGGACTCATTTTCGACGGTGCCGAGGGCGTCGGGTCCCGTTTTCATATTTTGCGCTCCCGGACTTATTTTCAGCGGTACCGGGGGAGATAGGTCCCTTCTTCTTGTTTTGCTCTTCCGGACTCGTTTGCGCGGTACGGAGGGCGTTGGGTCCCATTTTCATGTTTTGGGATGCCGGAATCATTTTCGGCGGCGCAGAGCGCATCGGGTCCCGTTTTCATGTTTTGCGCTCCTGGAATCATTTTCGTAGGTACCGGGGGCGTTGGGTCCCTTTTTCATGTTTTGCGCTCCCGGACTAGTTTTCGGCGGTACCGAGGGCGTCAGGTCCCGTTTTCATGTTTTGCGCTCCCGGAATCATTTTCGGCTGTACCGAGGGCGTCGGGACCCTTTTTCTTGTTTTGCGCTCACAGACTCATTTTCGACGGTACCGAGGGCGTCGGATCCCGTTTTCATGTTTTGCGCTCCCGGACTCATTTTCGGCGGTATCGGGGCGTCCAATCCCGTTTTCATGTTTTGCGCGCTCGGACTCATATTCGGTGGTACCGAGGGCGTTAGGTCCCGTTTTCATGTTTTGCGCTCCTAGACTCGTTTTCGTTGGTACCGAGGGCGTCGTGTCCCGTTTTCATGTTTTGCGCTCCCGGACTAGTTTTCGGCGGTATCGAGGGCGTCGGGTCCCGTTTTTATGTTTTGTGCTCATGGACTCGTTTTCGTCGGTGCCGAGTTTGTCGGGTCCCGTTTTCATTTTTGCGGTCACGGACTCATTTTTGGCGGTACCGGGGGAGACGGGTCCCATTTTCTTGTTTTGCGCCCTGGACTCGTTTTCGACGGTACCGAAGGCGTCGGGTCTCATTTTCATGTTTTGCGCTCTCGGACTTGTTTTCGGCAGTACCGAGGGCGTCGAATCCCATTTTCATGTTTTGCGCTCCCGGAATCATTTTCGGCGGTACCGAGGGCGTCGGGACACTTTTTCTTGTTTTGCACTCACAAACTCATTTTCGGCGATACCGAGGGCGTCAGATCTCGTTTTCATGTTTTGCGCTCCCGGACTCGTTTTCGCGGTATCGGGGGCGTCCAATACCGTTTTTATGTTTTGCGCGCACGGACTCATATTCGGCTGTATCGAGGGCGTCAGGTCCCGTTTTCATGTTTTGCGCTCCTAGACTCGTTTTCGTCGGTGTCGAGTGTGTCGGGTCCAGTTTTCATGATTTGCGGTCCCGGACTCATTTTCGGCGGTACCGGGGGAGACGGGTCCCTTTTTCTTGTTTTGCGCCCCGGACTCGTTTTCGGCGGTACTGAAGGCGTCGGGTCTCATTTTCATGTTTTGCGCTCCCGGACTTGTTTTCGGCAGTACCGAGGGTGTCGAATCCCGTTTTCATGTTTTGCGCTCCCGGAATCATTTTCGACGGTAACGAGGGCGCCAGGACCCTTTTTCTTGTTTTGCGCTCACAGACTCTTTTTCAGTGGTACCGAGGGCGTCGGATCCCGTTTTCGGAGTTATCGGGGGCGTCCAATCCCGTTTTCATGTTTTGCGCGCCCGGATTCATATTCGGCGATACCGAGGGCGTCGGGTCCCGTTTTTATGTTTTGCGGTCCCGATCTCGTTTTTGGCGGTACCGGGGGAGACGAGTCCCTTTTTCTTATTTTGCGCTCCCGAAATCATTTTTGGCGGAGCCGAGTGCGTCGGGTCCCGTTTTAATGTTTTGCGCTACGGACTCGTTTTCGGCGATACCGAAGGATTCGGGTCTCGTTTTCATGTTTTGCGCTCCCGGAATCGTTTTCGGCGGTACCGAAGGCGTCGGGTCTCGTTTTCATGTTTTGCGCCCCCGAAATCGTTTTCGGGGTGCCAAGTGTGTTGGGTCCCGTTTTCTTGTTTTGCGCGCCCGGACTCATTTTCGGCGGTAACGAGGGCGTCGGGTCCCGTTTTCATGTTTTGCGCTCCCAGACTCATTTTTGTTGGTACCGATGGCGTCGGGTCCCGTTTTCATATTTTGTGCTCCCGGACTTATTTTCGGCGGTACCGGGGGAAGACAGGTCCCTTTTTCTTGTTTTGCGCTCCCGGACTCGTTTGCGGCGGTACGGAGGGCGTCAGGTCCCATTTTTATGTTTTGCGCTACGGGAATCATTTTCGGCGGTGCCGAGTGTGTCGGGTCCCATTTTAATGTGTTTACCCTTGAAAAATTTCAAGGATGAATAGATAAATAAATGAAAATAAATTGATGAATAATGATAAATCATAAGAAAAGGGGGGAAGAGAGAGAGCAGTGGAAAGATGGCCCACTGATCGGAAAGGTCGCTGCCTAACCCCGAATAAATCCATTAGTCCCACAATGGAATGCTGGGCATGAAGTGAAGGGTATAAATACCCCGCTATTCTCTATCCACTCAGCATGAGTGACACCCAAGAAGATCGAGGGAGAGAGGAGACCTCTTGGGTGTCACCATGTGATTATATCTTTTCGACAAGTGGGACCCACATGGCAAGCCCCTTATGAGAAAGCTACTCCAATGACATGGACCTAGCCTATTTTTGTTAAGAAAGCTAACCAACCCGAACGAGATGTTAAGCATTAATCCCACAATGAAATAATATGGTGAAAGACGAGGATATAAATACCCCACCACCTCCTACTCATTCGAGGTGGCTGACCCTCGGGAGATTTAGGAGAGAGAAAATCTCTTGATGGGTCAGCCATTTGATTACATTTTATCTGACAAGTGGGACCCACCTGGCAGTCCCTTGTAGATGAATCTAATAACATAGTCTATCTGATGAGTCAGCCATTTGACTCCATTTTCTCTGACAAGTGGGACCCACCTGACAGCCCCTTGCAGATGAATCTAACAGCATAGCCCATCTGATGAGTCACCATGTGACCATTTTCACTGACAGGTGGGCCCCACACCTCAGTGACCTATTGAAGGGGGTCAGAATTGAACCCTAAAAATCTGCCTTTGAAGCTAACCCTAGAAAGGAGTTGAAGCAAAGATAATCCCTATGCTACATGAAATGATGTCAATGCCAAGCTAGCATTTTGATGCAACTAGTCATGAGAAATTATAAATGTGATTTTGCTTTCAAGGTCGACTCCGGTGCCAAAGTCGCGAGCAACCACCTAACCATGCTTTGATTTGTGTCACCATTCGATAAGTAGTCAGTTCTTTGACCAAGTCACCCTCATGTTAAGGGATTGAAAGTCAATTTCACAAGACCGATCAGTGCAAAGTGGGAGCAACCAATTGATCAAGTCTAGATTTGTATTAATTCATTCGATAAGTAGTCGGCATTTGATCAAATCAAGCCCTAATGGATATCAATATAAGTCTAATTGGTATTTAGTTAGGGTGGTTTCTGCAAGATAGAGGTAATTGCGCGAGACATTGAGCTACAATTGAGATCAGGGATTAATTCATAAAGAATAATAGGGTTTTATGAATAAAAGAATTTTTAATCCAGAAAAGGAGGGGTAAAAATGGAATTAAAAATTACAGGGATGATCATCATGAATTTAGGGATTTTTGGTGAAATTTTCATGATTTTTGGATAAGTGGAGCTATTAAAATAAATTCAGGGAAGATAAAAGCAGAATAAATGGATTAATCAAAGGCTGAGATTTGATCAGAGCAGATCTGGGTACAAGTTGGGGATGATAGCAGCTCTGGGTACAAACTGGGTGCAAGAAACACAGAGGGAATAAAATAAGCGAAGAGAGAGGATGTGCCACGTGGCGCCTCTCGTTGGGCCATGTCAGAAAGTGGGCCCCACCCAGGTGTGAGTCACTGACAGGTGGGCCCCACCTAAGTGCCACGTGGCAGGCAGCCAGTGGGCCACCTCATCACTCTATTGCCACATGGCACCACACAACAGGGCCACTTCACCCAACCCCATGCCACATGGCACAGCCAGAGGAGGCCACTTCACCAGCCCTGTGCCACATGGCACCATACTATAAGGCCACCTCAGCATTGGTTAATGGATAATCAGAGATAAAGGAAGATGATTAAACTAATGGGCCAATCATAACATGCCATATCATATCAATTAACCCAAACTATGCACTAATCAATCATTAACCCATTACTATGCGCCTAGACTCAGTAATCCTACAGATGGGGCCCATTGTCAGATCTATGAACCTATGGTGCATAAGCAAACTACAAACCAGTTCTATATGGAAACATTTGCAGAGATTTAAATTTGAAATAAAAAGAAGTATGCACTGCGCACGCCGCACCTTCTTTCTCTCTCCTCGCCTCGCTCATGCGCGCGCTGAGCGCGAAGCGCCGAAGGGCCCGCTCCCTCCTTCCTCTCTCTCCTTCTCTTCTTCTTCCTCGCGATAACGTAAGAGTTCAAAGGCGCCATCAATGGAGATCGCATAAAAGGTTGAACTTCGATCGATTGTTTCGCATTCGATTAAAACATGAAAAGGAGATCATGTGTATCCAGTTAGGCCTTGGATTAATGAAACACATAGAGAGAAATAGCAAGAAGTAATACCTCGGGTCAAAACTTTGAACTTGTAAATTGAAGATCAAAACTTGCAATTGATGGCTGGGAGAGCTTCTAGGATCTCAGGCGATGGTGTTAGAGTGACAATTGCGAGGAGATAAATGCTGGATGTAGGAGTTGCACCAATTCACAACTCGGCCTAGAAGTGAGTTGATCAAACACTGTGATGGAGCTTGCAAATCGACTAAATGAGAGCACAGGGAGTTGCCTGACACTGAGTTGATGATGGTGAAGCTTTGAAACAGAAGAAACAAGCAGGGAGTTGGAATGAAAGCTTGAGACTTGATTATAGCTTGTAATGGAGAAGAAGATGCGAATTGAGTTCAATTCGTAAAATGGAGCTAATGAGCATGCTAGCAAAATTTTTATATAGGCATAGTGTAAGGCTTGGAAAGTTCTAGAAAGAGCCGTAAAGGCTTGCAAGGATATGAAGGCCGAATAGTGGCAAAGGGGTAAATAAGAGAGTATATGCAACTAACTCAAAACGGCTTAACTGCTAAAGATTGACTCAATTGAGTAATTAGAAAACACAAATGCATCCTAGCCACTGGTTTAGATTGAACCAAGGGTTGAGATTGAATTTAAACCGTAATCCAAACACTAATTACTCAACCAATCACCATTTAGCAATACACATACCCCTAGCTTATATAAACCCTCAGAATTGATTCACAGAGAGGAGAGAGACTCATAGCCCTTCAAGAGACAACCCAGAGAGCAAATTAGAAGCTTTACCAACCGATTGAACTCAACAAGTGTTGAGAGCTCGGTATACACACTCTCTTCCACCATTAACAAGCAATCTAAGAACTCAAAGCTACAGAGAAGAAGGGAAGGTGAGTGTATTCATTGTACATAGGAAGTTTGAGTTGTAATTGTGCTTGATTTTGAGTAATTTCAGAATTTTAATATCGTTATTTGCATTTTCGCAAATTGCCTTTTCAATTCAATTGAATTTCTCAATTTTCTTGATTAAATCTTTCTTTTGAACCTGTCGCCTTACCATTTGGATCCTCTTTGATTCATTTTCTTGCCTTTATCTTGATCAATCAATTGATCAAGAGTGTGAATTGATTTGCCGTAGAAGCTAGTCGAAGATTATACAATCTCCTAGCACTAATCATAGAAGATAGACTAATCGAAGGTCACCGACCTCTTAGTCACCGCATTTCCAAGCAATTGTTCCAAGAATTCAACTTTTCAATCGGTAATTGATGGAAATTCGGAACTAATCGCTAGAACTCAAAACCAAGAATAATGCAAAGCACTCGAAAACGCCTCAATCGTCAAAGCTACATGATTCAATTGAAATGCATTACATAGGCGATGAGTTTCATGATAACAAGATCAAGTAATTCTTGACAATTGATTGGAAATACAGAATATAGCATTGGATTATCTATTTCAGATCAACTACGGTCAAGATCTACGATTTAATCAAGAAGAAATAGAGGTAATTACTTGGTGTGTAAATCATCAATGATGTTAATCGAGGTTTGGAATTGCATAGACAAATCAAGAAATGCTAGAAAGATTGATTGGAATTGGCTTAATTCGATTGGAAACGGATTCTGCATCAAAACAGACGAGTCGGCCTGTTGATCATGGCGACGCCGATGATTTGCCGCACCGATGTATAATCCGAAGGACAGACTAGCTTCCCATACCAAGCGCGACGTGCTGGTAATGGCCGATCTCCGATCGTGCCGCCGAACATCAAAATCGTTCATCCAAAGGCGCATCTCAAAGCACGGGAGAAAAGATGTAAGGGGATGTTTCCCGTACGAATCTCAAAGAGACGCACGAATATTGAAACATATCCAAAGGGTTTAAGCTTATCGGACATTTAGAAAATTAAAGCATGAATTGATCCGCCTTCGATCCACGCAAAGGCAAATCTTAATCTAATCTGACGGCCCAAATAAGAATAGGATTAAATGAAAGATGGGTACCAATCTTGATATAGATCCGGCGGCCCGCATTAGGCCCATTAATTAAATAATAATGTAATAGTGATAATATGGAGTAAATAAATAATTTGAAAATGCTATTGAACTCCAAATTGACTCAAATTTGTTTCTAAAATTTTCTTATTTTTCATACTATTTTTCTATACAATAATATTCCAGTTTTAAAAATATAATCATGATAAAACAATTTGAAAGCAAAATACATTACATATATTGATATAGTTGACCTAGCTTTGACTTGTCATTTTAAATACTATAATAATTCCAAAAATATAAATAAAAATCATGAATAATAACTAGATATATTTTAGTGATTTTTCAAATGATTTTCCATGAAATAATAATGATGATAGTAATATGCTATAATAAAAGTGAGGTTAGCTATGTTCTTTGATAAATAAAAAATATAATAATAATAATAATAATAGATATTATATTGGTATTTTCTGTAAAAAGAATAATAAAAATAAATAGCACAAAATATACAAAATATACTACTATGCATTTTCTTTCATAATAAAGAATGATAATATAGTTTTATAATATGAATTGTATTTCTTTTGTTATTTCTATACAAATATACAAAAATATACTTTGATGAATAAAATGTAATAAAATAATAGTTGTAATAAAAACATAATAAATTTCATCTCTTATGACTAGTAATAAAAATCTTATACTTTTCTATAGATGATAAATAGAAATAATAAGAATAAATATAATGAATAGTATAATAAATAGAATAGAATATTAGTAATGATTTCTTTTAGCTATTATAGATATTAAGGAAAAAAGTAATAATAATAAAAATATAATAATAAAAATAATAATAGTAAAATAGTATAGCTAACCATCTTTTGATTTTGTAAATAATTCTTACATAATGAATAGTATTTCAATATAATAGAATATAATAATAAAATCCTATTACTTTAGCTATTATGAACATTTTAAAAAATAATACAAATAAAATCATTGCCATTTTATTTTCTATTATTTTAGTAAGTGATTTTCTACAGAATAAATAGAGTTTAGAAATAATAAAAATAAAATTTTACTACTTTAGCTATTATAAAAATCCCAAAAATATAAATGAAACCCTAATTAATAGCTACCCCTTTTCCTATTATTTTTGTAAATAATTTTCTACATAGATAAATAGAGTTTAAATAAAAAATATAATAATAATAATAATAATAATAATAATAATAATAATAATAATAAATAAGTATATCTTCATAATAGGCATGATGAACTTTGTGCATTTTAAGAAATGAATAAATGTACTCACACAAAGAGTGTAGAGTCACATGAGAATATTTGCACAACATTTAGAAAGATACGTCGAGACAAGAACATCTCGACACTTGATGAAGAATAATAAGATACGTTGAAACAAGAACATCTCGACGTGAGAAGATTAAGGCTTTGATAGCAATATGAAGAAAATGCGTTGAGACAAGAACATCTTAACGTAGGATGATTAAGGATTTAATAGCAATATGAGAAGATATGTCGAGACAAGAACATCTTGACATTTGATAATAAGATACGTTGAGACAAGAACATCTTGACGTAGGATGATTAAGGCTTCGATAGCAATATGAAGAAGACGCGTTGAGACAAGAACATCTCGACGTGAGAAGATTAAGGCTTTGATAGCGACATGAAGAAATATGTCGAGACAGAACATCTTGACATTTGATGAAGAATAATCGAGTTGTGACGTTAACATGGAGATATACGTCAAACTGAGAGAAGAAGAACATTACGATGTCCTAGAGAGGTGACATCCTAATGACTCGCCGCCATGAGCAAGTAACTCATGATTGAATACGCTCACACAAGGGGTGTAGGGCTACATAGTAATCTTGCACAAGTAATGCAACACGTAGAATGATTAGTCGAGACAAGAACATCTTGACGTTCGTTGAAGATTGACCAAAGCTACGACATCAGCATGGAGAGATATGTCGACTTTGAAGATGAAGAACATTACGATGTCCTAGCGAAGTGACATCTTAATGACTCGGTGTCATGAACAAGTAATTCATGACCATTTGAGCTGGCAAGACTGAACTCGTCCGTCGACGAGTTTGTCTCCTGGCTCATTTCCCGAGAATGTGAGATTGAATCTGCACCGTTGGTAGATTCATCCACAAAACAGTGAATGCGAACCGTCTCGTAAGTAGGTTCCTTCACTAACACATGCCTCAAAGTGTTGAACCGGCCCCGCTTCATGTTTAACATTGTGTGCAATTGTGTTTCCTAGGTTTATGAATCGGCTTAGTGCTACGAATTCATAATCTAGAAGATCGGTGAGAAGAAATACGTGGGCCATATCCACCCTTCTCCCGATTCACCAACCTCAAGATCAACCGCCGTTGCTTCGAGTTGTATTTTGTGTGATTGGTTGTTGACTAGTTAAGATTGAACCGGTCTCGTTTGTAGGTTTATCTTCTAGATCAACGGAGGTCGAGTCGATCCGTATGTAGACTCACCTCAAGCTCCCCTATGAAGAGATTAACCCGGTCCGTTGGTAAGGTTACATCTCGAGGTGGCATGGACCGAACCGATCCGTTTGTAGGTTCGTCCCCATAGGATAAAACCGATCTCGTTTGTAGGTTTTGTCTTCCCTAGATTGAACCGATCTGTTTGTAGGTTCATCTTCCGTAGATCCCCTTTTATAAACTTAGACGACCACTTGCCCATCTCTTAACTATACTATTTGCTTCTCTCTTTCAAAGATCCAGAGGTGCCTCGAGGTTCGTAGCCCAGGGTAATTAACGGTGGGGGCTTGCGCCCACCGGAATCTATAAGAACTCACAATCACTAAAAAACCCCCTGAATGTGCATCCAAATAATCTCTAAACGGCAGAATCGGCCGACACCCGCGCAGATGCACGCTCGGGAGGGATCTCCGTGTCCTCTTCCGCAACCCATCGCCCGGCGGCGGCATGTGAGCGCGCGAAAAAGGGTCGCACA